>JACEFZ010019995.1:50000-87359 GCA_014155875.1 Cepaea nemoralis | reverse complement strand
TTCTTCTGACGTCCCCTCTTCGTCCAACTCCTCAACATGGCTTCCAACGGTCCTTTGATTGGACGACCAAACAGCAACGTAGCGGGTGGTAGTCCCTGTTGAGCCATGAGGAACTTCCCGATAGGCAAAGAGTGCTGCTGGGATATATTCATCCCACCTATCAGGTTTTTCCTGCGCTAGTTTCCTGAGCATTGTCATCAACGTGCCGTTGAAACGCTCTACTTGTCCATTGCTTGAGGGTGGTAAGGGCTGGTATGTATGTGGTTAGAGTGAAACACCCTAAATACCTCCTCCATGAGTTTTCGACAAAACTGAGATCCATTATCCGTCAGAATTTGATCCGGAAAGCCTAATCTGGTAAAGGCCTCCATCAGTGCGTCCGCCACTCTTTTCGAGTCAATCGTGGTCAACGGTATAGCCTCACCCCACATTGTACAGCAATCCACCATTGTGAGTATATACATGTTCCTCTTCCTAGTCCTGGGAAGTGGACCCACGATATCGATGGCTACCCTCTCGAAAGGAGAGTTCATGATGGGCATCTCACCCAACATCACCGGTTGCTGTCCAGTGTTTCGGTGCCACCCTCTGGCACTCAGGGCATGACTTCACATACCGACGCACATCATCTGTCATTCCCGGCCAATAGTAGTGGCAGGAAATCCGCTGCATGGTGGCGGCACTACCCATGTGTCCACTAAAGGAGATGGTATGCCCCATATGAAGAATCTGGGACCGATGAGCTTTCGGGACGACCAACTGACCGTATAGGTTGTCTCCCCTTCCTGCTCATCCTGTAGAGTATCCTATTCTTCATGTAGTACTTGCCCCCGTCCTGGTGGATCAGCACGTTTTCTGCAGATTTTTGTAGCAAGGACGTAAGTATCATCCTCACTCTGGGAATGTTCGTAGCTCCCCCGGCATTGGGTTAGTCACAATTGGCGTCTGGCCTCTTCCGTTTGTCGTCTGATAGCGAGTCTGCATTGCTCCCATATGAATTGGCTCCCTGGGCATTCCCAGAAAGACATACCGGCAACCTAGGATGACTGGAAAATGGGATCGGTCAATACAGGCGGCCTTGATGGTGCCGGTGACGTACCTTGACCGAATCTCCACATTAGCAATGGCAACTTCATGGTTACAGCACTCCTTCTGTGCAGGCTGTATATCCAATGTTTTCACCTGTGAATTGTTCTGGATGAACCAGATCTGCAGAAATCACGGCCTCCCCGTCCAGTCCTGTGTCGTATAAACACTCCACTTTGACGACCGTTAACCTCTACCAATTCCACTACAGGTGGTTTTTCCTGGTCTGGAGTCTCTTCCTTCCGGCCTCGACCTGTTCGGTGGGCTCCACCTTAGGTTTCCCTGAGCACACGACGAATTGAGTGTCTCCTGACTTTCCCCTGCAGTCAATAGCATTGTGCGTGTTTGACTGACATTGGTTGCAACCATTTCCCTGTCCTAGATTTCTATTGGCGGACTTGAATGAGCTCTCCTGGTGGCGAGCTTCCTTGTTGACCTTGGCATTTTCCCGTGACAACCTCCTTGGAAGTCACTTGACATGCTGCAAAGTGAGGGTTTCTTAGCCTTCGATTTGCAGTCCCTCGTATTGTGAGAGGGTGACTTACAAATTGAACACCACTTCTCCGACCACGGTCGTTTAGGTGTAGAGCTTGAAAGTGCTCTTGCTTCCCTCCTTCTTCTTCTCTGAACTATCCTCTGATTTTTGCCCATAAGGTTCCCACTTTTTTTGTTCCTGAGTTTTTGGCTTTCTTCTTGTCATGTTTCTCTTGACTTTTGGAGTTGGTGGAAAGGTTCTCCCCTGCCTCCCCATGTACCTCGACGAACCGTTCTGCTAATTTATTCACGAGGTCAATACGTTCCGCTCCTTGTTCTCCCAGGAACGTCCTGAGAGGTTTAGACATTTGCTTCTTCAGCTGGTCGACCACCATGAGCTCTTCCAGACTCTCATAGTCATGTGCGAAACCCAGCCAAATCCATCCACTTATGGAGATAAGATTTAAGACGCAAACTGTAAGCGGCAAACAACTCTCCCGGTTCTCGTTTCGCTGCTCGAAATTTTTGTCCGGTAGGTATGTGACGTAACCTCGAATCGTTTCAGCAGAGCCGTCTTTAACTCTTCATAATTTTTCTCATGTCCTGGTGGCAGGCGAGTATAAACCTCGTATCCCGTCCCGCGTAATCCCTGGGATAGCTTAAGATTCCATTTGTTACGCTCCAGACCCATAGCAACTGACATAGCCTCGAAGCGTTGAAGGTATTGATCAATCTTCTCTTTGTCCTCCTCGTAGACCGCTAAAGGAAACTTCATAGCATCGTACCCATGTCCACCTACTGGTGTTGATCCTGGGATGGAGGAACCTCCAACTGCTCCCTCAGTTTCTCCATTAGATTGACTCTTCAACTCGAGTTCCCTCATCCGGTACTCGTGCTCCCTTTTCTGTGCTTCCTGTTCAGCTTCTAATTTCCTAGCTGCTTGCTCAACTTCCATCCTTCTCAATTCCAGCTCGGCCTTTCGATCATCCCTTTCCGCTTGACGATACTCTCTCTCCACTTCCTGTATGTAATCCGTTAGAGAAGACCCAGCCAATCCCATTTCTTCCCCCCTTGCCTTTAATTCTAACGTGCTAAGTTTAGGGGTGGCCATTATACAGAGAGGTAAGCTAGCAGGTCTAGTACAATATAACTGCAAATTACTATACCGATATATAAACAAGTACTATAATCTAGATATTACCACACACAGTACATTCACTCAGTGACAAGAGTAGAATCAGGACCACAGACCTATGCAGACGTGTGAAGTGTGAACAGGTAAGATATTAGTCCTAACCCCTATCCACATTCACTCTAGCTGGATTCTCCAAACTGATATCTCCCTCTTATAACTAAGGATCCCGTGTCAAAAGACCCCATTGTCAGAAGATCCCACTGTCAAAGGTTCCTGCTTGCAGGAGATCTCGCTGTCCAAGGATCACGTTTACGGGAGATCCCGCTTTCCAAGGATCCCGTTTACGAGAGATCTCGCTGTCCAAAGATCACGTTTACGATAGATCCCGCTGTCCAAAGATCACGTTTACGAGAGATCCCACTGTCCAAATATCACGTTTACAAGCCCCCAATAATGTCGTGTCCTCCTTTAAAGTGTCGTCTCTGGAGTGAGGAGATCCGACACCCACATTATAATATTATTTTTTCCCTCTCAATATTCTGGAGAATCCACCAGCTTCCGTCCAACACACTCCATCAGCCTATGGACACCTTTTCCTATCACTCTCACACTGTCGTACTATGCCCCCTTCTCATACTTCCCCAACGCAACATACTCAACAACTCTTGCTTCTAGAAATTAATAAAGAGTAATTTATTAAAATAAAAGTGTAACGTGTATGAGACGTGTATGCGAAGAAAATGTGTGACGTGTTCTATAAAGTGTGTAGACTCTGTCTCTCAGACATCAACTCAGTCAGCTGATCACAGCAAAGATAGACCACAGCACGTTACGTCAGAACAAGTACGTCTCACCCGTTGCCGGAACCATCTTGCCGGATAATGCTTTGCCTCTGTAGACCTCTGGTAATCCAATTTCATGAACATCCGAAATAGACACCGGTGGTATTAAGAGTTAATCAGGGACCGGTTGCACTCTACACAATGTCCGTTCCTAATGTTCCTAAACAAACTGCACAAGTCTTTTGCAGTGTGTACGCAGTTAGTTAGTTAGTTAGTTAGTCGACAGATCATCCTCGTTGCACATCGAACCACTCAGTTCATAAGGGCCACTTACTAATGTTAATTGTTACTGTACTGGATTGATCCTCACTCGTGTCTATCCAGCCTCACATATACTGTCATGTGTTCTATTACACGAGATTATATAACTCTAGGTAACTATTAGACTGTTCTCATTTAGTTACTACTGTCTGATGCTGTGTGGTGCATCAGTAATCATCACTATCTTTGGTGAATCAACTTCCTCCTAGCTTTAGTTACGTTCTGTATGCAACTTTATTGTTTCTTGAACTGGTGTTCTTCAGAATGGGGTTTTTAATTCTTTCCCAAAACTTGTAGAGTTTCCTTGGATCTGGTAGGGAACCTAGGATAGAAACAACACATCTGGTGATAGTACTAGTCACTGATCCTTTCGGCTGAGTGTAAGCCTATCACCTTGCTTAATGATCTTTAGCTAACTAGACGTAGTCACAGAGCAGATTAGCTACCCACCTAGAGTCGAATCAGGCTATGACAAAGAAAAAATATCAGCAAACAGAATGCGGAACCCCGCCCACCAGGGACACCTACGGAAAGATCCCTATTATCCCTCAATTCTCAACTAGTAAAGCTTATCAACACTTCACTAATCTATTCTAGCTAACCGAGCCAAGTATCACTTCCCTACTCTAGCTAGTTTCCACTAACAGTGCTAATCATCACACTATAGTTAACAAGGCTACTGCCTAAAGTAATTATAACGAATATATTATAATAGGTTATACCTTAAATGGCACTCCTGCAGTCCTATCAATCATATCTACATCTGCCATTATAGGCACGTGTAAAATTAAGTCCCTAATTAACACACGGTAGATATTATTTCCACTAGGCGCTGCCGTGCCCTGGCACTCTGACTAAAGCATAATTTCAAGTCCCCCCTAGCTGGTCCCAACTCGAGTTTATATGGCAAACTACCCCAGTCAAGAACTATTTTCCTGGCTTTAGTCCAGTCAAAGTTGTCATCAATAGTTTAGATTCTCAAAACAAGCCAGCAAGTTTCTGTATACCCCAACAACAGTTGCAAATAACCCCGTCAATCTTCTCGGTGCTCCGGAAACCAAGAATTGACATATGTACTGTCACTTCCGTGCTAAGTACTTCCGTTGTCCCTCTGATATGTTTCATGACTTGTCACGGTGATATTTGATTCAGCGCACTCACTTCCTCCTCACTCACCACCAATTTTGTATATGGGCTGACCCCACTGCTTCCATTTGTATTCAAATGTTGACAAACTGTCACGGCGCTGTCTCCATCACCACCAAATGTTTCAAAATCCGTTAGAGATTTACACGTGCAGCTACAAATATTGTCCTGAGATTTTGACATCCGCTGTGTTTTTCCAGTTAGTAAAAATAGATGTCGCTGGCTGATCGTCCGCGTAATCAGAAAATCCTCCGTAATAATCAACCGGATAAACACACGGTTTCATTTTGTGACACTAGGTCAGGTCATGGGCCACCAGGAACAGATAGCCTACAATTTCACGCAGTCCAGCGTGAAGATGAGAAGATCGAGAATCGCGCCTTGCAGGAGGCAAATCGCTGAGCAGGGGATAACATCTCCTTGAAGGCTCATTCACGTCTAGACCCAGTTCGGGGTTGGACTGATGATGGCGAATGGCAGAATTTTATCTCGCCGTTGTGTATATGCTGAGCTAGGTGAAACAGAGTTTGAATGATGACGTCGTCTGAGAGTTTTGTCGACCGAGTTGATTGTAGAGTGCAAGTATGATATATTTACAGTTTTAGTGACAGTGTTTATTGACCATGATGAGGCAATATGCGTCTTGTTTTAAAGAGACAAAATACACTGCGTTTAAATAATGCCGCTGTTGTGTCGTAAAGAGTCATCTTTGAAGTGGTGTTCATATTTACGTCATGTGTGTATAAAGAGTCATATTCACAGAGGAAATTAGAAGTCTAGTTGCTAGTCCACATCAAGTAGAGCTATAAGCGCACCACAGTCAGCATGGTGGCATGTGTACATTCAGATACAAGAGACACCCTGAAGAACAACAGGACCCTCCGCGCCATCTTGACCCACATGAAAGTATTGCAGTGCAACATATACATGCTATACTTAAGAACATTTCAAGAGACAATGTACTTTTCGAATAGCAGAATATGAAAATAAAAGTCAAGTATAGTAAGAGCAAATATTGAAACTTGCCGCAAACTTAAAGGACTTGAATAGTAAAAGTACTGCTAACAATCTGTGTAATTGAGCAAGAGAGATTGACGGTTAGAAATTCAATTCATGGCGACCAGTGAAATTAGGTCAACGCTGACTGATCGATAAGAGCTCAAGACGTCAAGCCTGTACAGTTGATGATGAATGACAACTTGTAGAATAGATGTTTACATCCAGATCGCAATAGAAGACGAAATCGATAGTCAAGGATAAATAATGAAGAAACTTTTATATGACTTAGAAATTGGTTGACATAGACATCGAAAATCTTAGACAGTTGTTACGGGTATTTATTATGTCAAAACAATCGATCATAGAGACACATGAGGTCTATTACCCCGACACAGGAGTTTATCGCGAGTACCCATCAACACACGACGGCTAGATACTGGTCAACACAAGTAGTAGGCCTCTTACAGTCCTGAAGGACTATAGAGTTGTACCGCTGGGGAGGTACCTGACAGTACCGCTGGTGACTGTATAGTCCAATGCCAGAGTGACAATCTCTGTCACAGTTTCCGCATCTGTAAGACGAGGCAGATCTCGCTGTAAGTGACTGTGTTTTAAGCCTGTGCCGCCTAACCTCAGTTTGTTCAAAGAGCACCAGTCCGTGTCGTACATCTCTTCTCCATTAACATCTGTCCATTGCAACTCTTTCCCACGTGTCTGGGTCTATGCCATGGGTTTTCATATCTTGTTTACCCACATCCCTATATCGCATTTTGGGTCTTCCGGTTGGCATCTTTCCTGTGGCTAGTTCTCCGTATACGAGATCTTTGGGAATACGTTCATCCTCCATTCGAGATACGTGGCCCAGCCAGCGGAGGCGTCTCTGCTTGAGGGGGGAGTGCACTGTGGTAATATCTGCTCTTTCAAGCACATGTTTGTTATGTGGTCTTTCCATGTTATGCCCAGGATACGTCTCAGACATCTCATATGGAAGGAGTTCAACTTTCTTTCCTGTCTTGAGTACTGGGTCCAAGATTCAGACCCGTAGAGTAGTGTGCTAACGACACAAGGTTTATATACTTGAGCTTTTGTACGCTCTGTTAGTCTATTATTCTCCCAAACTCTGTTAGCTAGCCTGGAAAATGTTGTGGCTGCCTTTCCAATGCGTCTGTCGATTTCTGTCTCTGATGAAAGATTATCTGATATTGTCGGCCCCAAATACACAAACTCGTGGATGACCTTTAATTCGTAATTAGAAATTTTGATTGACGGAGGCGCACCAGCATCTTGTTCCATCACCTGTGTTTTATTTAGGCTGATGGTGAGCCCAAAGTCTTTTCAGGCGCCTCAAAACGATCTATGAGCCGTTGGAGATCTTCAGCTGTATGAGTAGTCAGTGCTGGATCATCCGCAAAAAGTAGCTCTCTGATGCACCTTGATCTTATTTTGGTCTTTGCCTTGAGTCTTGATGGGTTAAAAAGTTTGCCATCAGATCTTGTATGGAGGTATATGCCTTCAGTGGCAGACCCAAATGCCTGCCTTAAGAGAACGGCGAAGAAGATACCAAAAAGTGTAGGAGCAAGCACGCAGCTCTGCTTTACTCCACTGCTGATGCTGAATGGCTGGGATGTTGAGCCGTCAAATAAAATGGTCCCTGCATGTTTTTGTGAAATGATTTCACGAGACTAAGAAGGATGGGTGGACATCCTATCTTTTCAAGGACCTTACAAAGGCCGTTTCTGCTCACGATGTAAAATGCCTTTGTGAGGTCGATGAAGGCAATATATAATGGCTTCCTCTGTTCTCTGCAGTTCTCTTGTAGCTGCCAGAGTGAGAAAATCATATCGATGGTGGACCTGTTAGGTCTAAATCCGCGAGATAGATTCTTTCAGCAAGAATGTGTAACCTTTTAAGGATTACTCGAGCAAAAATCTTGCCTGTAACGCTGAGTAGGGAAATGCCGCGATAGTTGTTGCAGTCGCTTCTGTCTCCTTTGTTTTTATAAAGGGTAACAATGTTTGCGTCTTTCATATCTTGTGGTACTGATTTTTCTTTCAAGCAGAGCTGAAGTATTGCATACAGTTCTGGGATGATTGTTTCTTTGCTAAATTACCTTTTCGTACATTTTCTTGCCATCTGTTGTACTCTATTTCTGGCCGTTCGCAATGCCTGCAATGTTTTCTCTGAAGGTGATGTTTTATACACTGAGAGTGCATGTCTCTTTATCTCCAGGACTGGGAGCATCTCTTCTGAGTGTGCTTCAAACCAGTCGATTGACTTAGCTTGCTTCTTGCCAAATGTTGATATTGCTGTATTGTAGACGGTGTCGCGAAAATGACTCCATCTCTCGGTGACAGTTCCGTTTGTGTGGCCAGGCAGAGTCTCCGCTAGAGCCTGGGTGAATTTGTTGACCTTCTCCTTGTTTTGGGTGCCACTGGTGTCAATCCGTGGTCTTCCTTCTGTTCTGCTTCTGTAGATTCTCTTGGGATTTATCTTCACGTTGCTGGAGACGAGGGAATGGTCGTTGTCGCAGTCAGCACTGCGATATCTGCGAGTTAGCCGTACATTGCGGAGATTGTTGCGTTTAGTAAGGACCAGGTCGAGTTAGTGTCAGTTCTTTGATCTGGGGTGTCTCCATGACACCTTGTGTTGAGGTTTCGTGTCGAAGAAGGTGTTGGTCACTCACAGATTATGGTGGCTGCAGAATTCGAAGAGACGTCCATTGTCATTGATCTTCCCAACGCCAAACTGTCCTAGACACGAAGGCCAAGATTTGTGGTCGGAGCAAACCCTGGCATTGAAATCCCCCAGGATAAAAAGATGTTGTTTCTCTGGTGTTTCACTGACTTCTTTGCTAAGGTTGTCATAAAACTTGTCTTTGGATTCTGATGTCGCAGTTACTGTTGGGGCGTAAACGCTTATAATACTAACAGGGCCTGCCTCTGTCTGGAGTTGGAGCTTCAGTATTCTTTCAGTGCCATCAATTGGTGGTATGATGGAATTAAGCAGCTTGTTTCTGATAGCGAAGCCAACTCTATGCTCCCTGCTTGCCATGCCAGTAGAAAGTGAAGTCCCTCTCCTTGATGTTTCCAGATTCTTGGAGTCTGGTCTCTTGCATTGCGATAATGTCTATCCCCAGCCTGAGTAGTTCGTTGTTTATCACTGCAGGCTTGCGGGCATCCACAATCTCATTTAGATCGTCTGAGATACCAGGAGTCATGGTTCTTACGTTCCATGTTCCCAGCCTTAGGGCCGGTGTTTTCTTTCTTGTTGCTAGGTGTATCGATTGCGGTCCATGTGTCAGGATTTTCCCCCTAAGCTCCACACACCCTCAGGAGCAGATGAACCGTGGCGAGACAACACCTTATTGACTGGGGGATGCCCAGCTTAGGCGGGCGGTAGCTGTCTAGTGAGATACGATGATCTCTCCCACCGTCGGAAGTAGCCCCTGGCGCCTTGCTCTACGTCAATCGAGCATTAAGACTTATAACCGGTAAATGCTGCTTCCCGTGTTGTGTCATCGCTTTACGCGGTGCTGAAGTGACTTCTTCAGAGCACAAGCCTGGGCAATGGAAATCGGAGAACCAGCTGTTGCCCAGTAGCAGGTTCCCCCTCTCCACGTCACCGATGTTGACCAAACGAAAGGCAGTAGCCAATGCAACTTGGCATCGGTGCCATCGCAGGAGTTGCCAAAACTATGTTGTTTACAACATGGAACTGCCTTAGGGACTCCATCTCAGGGTTTACTCCCGAAGCCTTTCCCATATAAGTATACCCGCAAGGCAGCGGAGGTTGTAGATTTTGAGTTCCTTCTCTTAGAAGAGATACCAACCAAGGCTGACGAGCCTCCTGTGCCCGGGAGTCAATAAAGAGGGAAGTCTACCATTCTTCCTTCCTGGCAGTGACCATACTGATCGGATGACCGTAGCCATTGTCTCTATTGATAGAGCCTCTGCCCACCGTCATTGACTTGAAATCATAACCAACAACTATCTGTCGGCTGCTCCCAAGTCCAATCCACCACCTGCTCAATGGCTTCATGTTACCTTGCTGTGGGGGGGGGGGGGGGGCCTAAACGGTTACTCCACCTTACCCAAGGGTGTCCCGTAGGCTAGCGGAGGGAAGGAGGCACCTTACTTCTCCTTTGAATGGGGGGGGGGGGGGGGGGGTACCCCTGCCTCGCTACCCATAACACAAGAAAGCTGTGATTAGTGCGGAATTCGATTCTAGAATTTCATAAAAACATCGTTAAGAAATGTGTTATAAATGTTTATAGTGAAAAGGAACAATACCAATCGCGAGCGAATATTAAACTTGTGAATTACAGAAATGTGAATTATGGACATTGTAGTATGCAGTTATATAAAATACAGTTTTACAATTGAACTAGAAATTGTCCGTGTTAGTATTTGGACATGCGGGAGAGTTCTGTATCGATCGTGTTTACAAAATACTGTGTAGTAAAATGGACTGTGGTAACAAACACTTGTGAGTGAATAAGAAAAACAGTGTTATAAGATTATGAAACGTTAATATAACAACTGTGTAGATATTAGTTGCACTATTCGAACTCGGTATGCAGGATTACAAATTGTGTCCATAACTCCTTCGCTACAGCGCCCACAAAAAACAAAAAAAAAAACAAATATAAACTTAGACGTAGACTGTCAAGATTGTTTGGGTACGTTATTAGTTAGTTAGTCTTTTCTCTTGAGCCCAGGGCGGCGCATAGGGCAGAAGTCATGGCTCTTCATGTCCGGCGGTTCGCTGCTACCTGTTGTAGATCCTGGATGTTTACATGGCCGTTGAATGAGCCTTCTCTGATGATGGTTCTACGCAGGGTCTCTCTTGGTCTTCCCCGTTTTCTTTTCCCTACTGGTGAGCCTATGAGGGCTTGGTAGGGGAGTCTTGTCTTGTCTTGTCCATTCTGAGTACATGGCTGATGTAGTTCCAACGGCGTTTTCTTATAAAATTGGATATGAGAAGAAATAACCTAGACAATTCGCAACATACGTCTCAGGAACCACATCTCTGTTGCTTCGAAGTTCTTCCCAAATTGTTCATTTACATTCCAAGATTCACTGCCATACAGGAAAAAGTGTTCTATACTGCATTTCAGTACTCTCTTTCTTACATTCATTGATATTGATTTATTGCGTAAGATACTTGTCATTTTCTGAAATGCAGCTTTTCCATGCCCTATTTTGTTCTTAATCTCCATTTTCCAATTTTAATTGCGACTACTTAGTTAGAGTACATATACTTTATTATTCTTAGTTAGATCTTCCCATCAATCTTCGCATCTTCCAATATTTTAATCAGTTCATCATGTTTTACTTTATCAAATCATCATCATCATCAAGTGCCCTGCCAGCTAGCGTGCGTAGGCGTTCATGGCTCTCCACAGATTTCGGTCTTTGGTGTGCTGAATCAACTCTAATGATAATATTCCTCCATGCCACCGCGTCAATCCACCCAGCATCATTTCTCTTGGTCTGCCACTGCCTCTCTTCCCCTCGATCTTTCCAGTCGGCACGATGTTTTCTAATGCCTCTCTTCTCATCGCATGACCGAATAAAGCTGTTTGTCTTTTTCTTTTTGTTGTATATAATGATCTAGTTTCATTAGCCTGTTTCAGGCAGTCGTTGATAGTTACTCTGGCAGTCCAAGGAATGAATTCGCAACATTCGTCTCAGGAACCACATCTCTGTTGCTTCCAATTTCTTCCTAATTTGTTCATTTACATTCCAAGGAAATACAGGAACATTGGTTCTATATACATGTAACATTTCAGCACTCTCCTTCTTACAATCATTGGTAGTGACTTATTGCATAAGATACTCTTCATTTTCTTAAATGCAGCTTTTGCTTGCCCTATTCTGCTCTTAATCTCTGTTTAAGATATTCCATCTGATGTTATATATGCCCCTAGATATTTAAAATTATCCACTTGGTTAAGAATTTTCCCTTCCATTTCTATGTCACATTTTGGTTTCATCATTTTCTTCGATATCACCAGTGTTACTGTTTTCTTGATATTCAAGGAGAGTCCTTTCTTTGTACATTCTGTTACTACATTGTCCAACAATTGTTGTAGGTCTGTTGCATCATCCGCCACCAATACTGTGCCATCTGCATAGCGTATATTATGTATATTAAAATCTCCGATTAGTATTCCTGGCGTTTCTTTGATCTCTCTCGTTATTACTTCGCTTTACAGGGAGAAGCGATCCGGTGATAAGACACTCTCTTGTCGTACTCCTAGCTTTATCTGTTCATAATTGTCCTCTTCATTTCCAATTTTAGTTGCTGCTACTTTGTTCCAGTAAATATTCTTCTTCTTTTGAAATCTTTCCCATCAATGTTGATATCTTCCAACATTTTAATCAGCGCATCATGTTTTATTTTATCAAATGCCTTAGTATAATCTATGAAGCACAAATATATGTCTTTATGTGTTTTTATTGACCTTTCTATTAGTGTCCGTAATGTATATATTGCATTGTGTGTACCCTTTCCTTCCACAAATCCATACTGCTCTTCACTCATTTCCAGTTTTAGTTTCTTGTTCTCTAAAGTGCTGGAGAGTTTTGGCCACCATAGACCATAACTTTAGGAAGGGAAAATCCCAACTGCACTCCCCAGTGGTAGAGGATAGGAAACACACCACGGTGTGGCTAACACAGCTCTGGGGACCGAGTATCCACCGGAATAAGTGGACAACTCTGCAGCTGGCAGCTTGTCCTGACAGTCGGAAATGACTGTCAAAGGCAGAGGTAAAAGACCACCATGTGGATGTGGAAGGCATGGGGAAACCACCACATTATCTTCCCAAGACTTCATGGCAAAACACAATTCAGAGGTAGTGAACGACGTTAATGACTGTGACACAATCCTTTGCAACAGTTAGAATTGGCTGTGTCTAGGGTCTATCTATTCTGCATAAATAACTGAGTAGTGCAGGATGGATCAGCCACAGTTATCACAGATCAGTAACTATGATCTACAACTAGTAGTCACTAGTGAACGCCCGTTTGAGCACACACAAGGTCTTTATTAATTATAAATAAACATGATGAAAATGCACTATCCCAGGAACAGTCTAAAAACTGATATACATGTTAGTTCCACGCTCCTTTGGAATACAATACTGCCTTCTACAGGCCTTTGTGAGATAGACTGTTACTCTCCTCCAAGTCCGACCGTATCCAACTCAACTCCCCTGAGTCTATCTTTGGGCCAAGTTTTCCTTACTTTCTCACGTCTGACTCCAGTGCTAAGTTCCCCTAACTTGCCCAAAACTTAATGCCCCGGCCCACCACTTTCTCCTCCCTATATCAGGCCAGTTCGTTATCCCCCCCCCCCCCCCCCCCCCCCCCGGTGCGAATCCATTACACCCTTTATCCCTTAATTATAGATTTTCCTTTGCTCCCTGTCTTATGGCACGTTCTACTTGCTTGCAGCTGATTTGACGTGCATGTGCTATAACATCCCACTGTCTTGGGGCTTCCCCGTTAGCTGAAGATTTTGATTAATCTTCCTGGCCCCACATCTGCCTTACTCCGACCCTACAGCCGCAACCTCGCTTTGTTACTTTCACTGTTCCTCACGCATGTTACAGGCTGTCTTAGGACATCCTCTTCCAGTAGGGACAGTCATGAGCCACAGGTGACATGAGACCGTCATCCAGCTACTGATGGCAAAACCATAACTTTATTAAATGGCTCGGTGTAATCTATGAAGCCCAAATATATGTCTTGCTGTGTCTCTTTTGATCTCTCTATAATGGTCGTAATGTATATATATATATATATATATATATATATATATATATATATATATATATATATATATATATATATATATATCATTGTTTGTACCCTTTCCTTCCACATTGTTCTTCACCAATTTCCAGTTGTACTTTCTTTCTTATTCTTCTCATTATGATTGTGAGTGGTAGGTAGCTTAGTGACATGGTTTATGAGATTAATGTGACAACAGTATAGGCTCTGCACTATGAATGAATCACCAAAAAAAACACACCAGAAGTAGATGGTAACCTTTACCAGAACACGATCACAAATAACAAAACGGACGTTGCGACCAAAGCCTTCGTCAGCACACAAACAACAAACACGCACCGATACAACTACATGAACAACTCTACATGAAAATATATACTAGGGGGTTCACATGAAAACATTTAAAGTGTGATAGAAATTGCAATAACCATGAAATTGTCTTGTAACCTGTCAATATTGTTAAGGATGTCAAGAGTGTTAAGAACGTTACATCAGAGAAGAACACGGTGACGTCATAAGGACAGTTTAAAGATGGCCGCCCCACGTTTGACATGCACCAAAGTGCAGCAGCGTTCTGTTATCCGTTTTTTTTATCAGTGAAGGGATGAAACCTATAGAAATATATCGCAAATGAAGGTCCAGTATAGTGATGCATGCGTGTCAGTCCTGCAAGTGTATGCGTGAAGTAGAAAGTTACAAAGCAGCGTGACTTATGTCACAAACTGTTCACGACCGGGTCAGGCACAGTTGAGTTGAGCTAAGAATTGACATCACTGCACTCAGGACATTCCCATATAAGCTCCGTCCCCTCGTTCAACAGCCAGCGAAGAGTCACACTACTAATCGTTCCCACAGCTAACTGATTGAACGTTCTCCTGGTCTTCCCTTTCAGTTTTAAGATTCGACCAGAACCCCTACCAATCCCCCTCAATCTCATCGTTTCCACATACGGGTTCTCACTCTGTTCCTCCACCTTCTCCGCCTGGTCCCATAGGTGCACGACCACCTCTCCCTTGTCCATAAGTAATCTACCACCAAGAGATGCATTCCCTGCCAGCCTGTCAGTCTGTTCATTCCCCCGCACTCTCGCATGGTCAGGGCAAAAATTCCATACTATTCTCACAATCTGTGACCTCTGAAGCGAGGTGAGCGATTCCCATACGAAATATTCATTCCGGGTCAGGCACACCGAGTAGTGATCAATCAATCAATCAATCATGTGCCATGCCGGAAAGCGTGGGCGGTCATGACTCGCCATTTCACTCGATCACCAGTGTCGTGGATCAGCTCATTGTTCCTGTCTCGTCCATGCCATGTGGCCAAGCCATCCAGGTATTTTCCTCTCGGTCTTCCTCTTGGTCTGTTCCCCTCGATCTTGCCAGTTGTCACTAAGTTCTCTAATCCATAGTAGTGATCCCAGAGTCGATTTTTCTACAGGAATCAAAGCACTTTATCGGCGCTGGAGGATTTACATTGAACGCAGTGGTGACCACCTCGAAAAATGATACATGTTTTCTTTACTTTTTCAGAATATATTCTCTCTCTCTCTCTCTCTCACACACACACACACACACACACACATACACACACACACACACGAACGCACGCACGCACGCTCGCTCGCTCGCGAGAGAGAGAGAGAGAGAGAGAGAGAGAGAGAGAGAGAGAGAGCACACGCACATTTAACGTTTTCATTTGAAGCCCTCTCGTATATACATGCATAAAAGTTGTAAAATCTGGTTCTTTGTTGTGGACTGGACACGAATGTGATTGAATCCGCGTGCATGGTTATAACATGTCCATGGTCCTATATAGCACTTCAAAACTATTCATGATGTTCAAGGCCTCTAACTATGTGTTTTTAATATCCAGAATCCTACCTGCTGAAGAAATTGTTAAGAGAGCCAAGAGCAAATTGGGTTACAACAAAAACAACCTCTTCTTAACAAACTGCGAACATTTTGCGAGCTTTTGTCGGTACGGTGTAGCTCGGAGCAGACAGGTGAGTCAACTGTATGTCCTTAAGTCCGTCCCTCCCTTCGTCATCCATCATCCATGTCCTCCACATAAATTTAACAACAAATACAACAATTATTTAAATTACATAATATAGCAATGCTACTAAAAGTAATGTCAATTGATATAACTTTTATTGTTAAGTCCCATTAATTATACGTCTTTCCTTTTAATGTTGTTTTATTACGTACAAAACTGTTTTTAAACTAACTATGTCAGTTGGATCCGCGGGAGTGAGAAGAACATATGTACAAAATTTCATCTCAATCGGTTAGGGAATGCATAAGGGACACACACACACACACACACACACACACACACACACACACACACACACACACACACACACACACACACACACACACACATTGTCTGTTATATCTATAGACATATAAATGCCCTGGCTGATATGGGTAGTCGCTTAAGACAATTAATCATCCCGTGGCACTTAATCGTTTAATTTACCTGTGATTAAGCTTGCGGGTTTGTGTCTGCTGTGACTGTGACTTAACGTGGTCATTGGCTGCATCAATCTGTGAAATAAGTGCATGACATCCCATTATAGAAGGAATAAAATGCCATGAGAAAATTATCAATATGGAACTCCTTGAGAGTTCTAGACAAAGATCTTTCTAGAAGAGAACTAGATAAATACCAATAAAACAATACGAGAGGAAAAGACTCTGTTGCTGGATAGGTAATGCACCGAGAAACCCCGAGAATAGTAAACTATAAAAGCGCAATTCTTAAACTCAGAGGACGATACTATTGAGTTTATCCTTTACTTCTTCTATCTTACATTTATCCTATATTTGCTTCCATCTTACATTTATTCTGTATTTACTTCCATCTTATATTTATCCTATAGTTCCTTCCATCTTACTTACACGCACACACACAAACACACACACACTTTTTTAATCTTACATTTATCTAAACGTGTTCCATCTTACATTAATCTATACTTTCTTCATCTTAGATTATCAATTTCTTCCATCTTACATTTTCTACACATTCTTCATCTTACATTTATTTATACTTCTTCCATTTTACATTTATATATACTATCTTCATCTTACATTCATTCATCTTATAATTTACACGTATCTGCATCTTATATTTATGATATACTTTCTTCCATTTCACATTGTATTCATGAGTTTCTCAAATCTCACATTTCATCCTAAACTATCTTCAGGCTTACATGTTATCCATTACTTTCTCCAATCCAACATGCTTTCGTAAAATTTATCTCGCATTACATTTTATCCTATCACTTCTAACTTCTCATAAGTAGTAAGAATCTGTCTGTCTGTCTGTCTGTCTGTCTGTCCACCCTCCCATCCATCCATCTATCCATCCATCCATCCATCCACCCACCCACCCACCCACCCACCCACCCATCCATCCATCCATCCATCCATCCATCTATCTATCCATCCATTCATCCATCCATCCATCTATCTATCTATCTATCTATCTATCTATCTATCTATCTATCTATCTATCTATCTATCTATCTATCTATCTATCTATCTATCTATCTATCCTATCTATCTATCTATCTATCTATCTATCTATCTATCTATCTATCTATCTATCCTAAAAATTACTAACAATAATAACACTAATAAACACTAATAACTCTAAGATGCTCCCGTGATATTCTTTCTGACGTACCGCTAATGACAATCACTGAAGTATTCACTTACCCCAGTAACCTAAAAAACACAACCTCATCTGGGTTAGATGGAATCAGCAACAGGTTTCTCCGTTGTGCTGCGCCAGTCATCTGTATATCACTAACCTATGTATATAATCAGTGTCTCACCAAAGGCCACTTTCCATCAGCTCTCAAAATCGCTAAAGTGTACCATCTTCTTAAATCTGGTTCATCGGACAATGGTCTCCCGAACAATTACAGACCCGTTTCCTTACTATCATCACTATCTAAACCACTAGAAAAACACATCCATAAAGTAACATTACAGTATTTAGTTCGCAACAAGCTTATTGTTGGCAGCCAATCATGATTTCGACCAAAATATTCTTGCCATACGGCCCTAACAAACATGATAGAAAATTGGCACCAGAATATAAATAACAACAGTCTATGTGGAACTGTGTTTATTGATTTCATGAAAGCATTTGATATTAGACCATGTCATTTTAATTTAAAAACTTGAGACAATGAAAACTGGCCCTAATGTAGTCACTCTAATAACATCTTTTCTATCAAACAGAAAGCAACTAGTATCACATAATAAGACTCTGTCTCAAACCACTACCTTCAATATTGGAGTAGTGCAAGGCTCTTTTCTTGGCCCTCTATTATTTGCCATATATTAACGGTTTACCTTTGCATCTTTCGTCGTCCTGCGATCTATTTGCAGATGACTGTACAGTGTATTCAAACGCTGAAAACTGTATTTTGCTGGAGTCGTCTTTGCAACAAGAATTAAATAATGTAGTTAGGTGGAGCTATGCAAATCGTATGCAAATTAACATCACTAAAACAAAATCAATGTTATTAACAACCAGACAACGACTTCAAACTCTAAACTCACACACATCACTTCAACTTCACATCGATAACATGCCAGTAGAAAGTGTAATTGAGCACAAAACATTAGGCCTAATCATTGATAGAAACCTAACCTTTAATTCCCACGTTCAAGCGCTCACTAAACAAACAGCTAAAAAAGTCTACCAACTCGCCAAAATCAAAATTTCCTTGATGAGGACACACGGAAAATGTTCTATACTTCTCATATACAGACACATTTTGACGACTTCTCTACAATCTGGGATGGTTGTTCTAATTCAAGCACCAAGCGACTTTACTCACTCCAGAAACGGGCCATGAGTCTAATTTATAGCAAACATTTATCTGACAATCCTAGCCTGCATAAACGCCTTCAGTTACTACCACTCCGCAAACGCCTGCTTTTCAATAAGGCTAAACTAATTCACAAAATCCTGCATCGGAATGCCCCAAATTACCTTTGGCCATTGTATAAATATAATGCTAGACACAGTAAACGATTCAATATATTACACATTCCAAAGCCTAGGATTGACTTATATAAAACAAGCTTAACGTACTCTGCAGCTTAGCTGTGGAACAATCTTCCACAAGAAATCAAAGACATCACCAATCCTTATACATATAATTGCAAATTATTCGAACACTATCTCAATATGGATTATCTTCCCCCTTAATAATACAAATAATAATAACAACAAAACCCTAGTATAACAGCCAGTCCCATTTTGGTAGGCCAGTATATTCCACATGGCTAATAACAAGTGTCACACCATTAGCTAATATTACTAAGTCGTATAGTATTGATGTTCGCATTTTGCCCATGCCTTTATAATGCATATATTTAATATTGTTGCTGTTCTCTGATAGCCTTGACGCTGTCCGTCTATCAAATAAATGTGTCATTGTACCTGATGATTGGAAGGTTTCATAGAAAAAGTTTTAATCAACTAGGTTAAATGTTTTTAAAAAAAAGTTTCAACGTTAGGATTACAATGTGATACTATAGAAGAATCTCTGATCGCACACCCATACCACATATACGACAGTGTGAATGGAGTCGGACATTTCTTTCGTTGGCGAGGGTTGTAATCCGTGATTTCGTTTCTTTGTATGTGTTTTATGAAGAAGGACGTCCTTTCGTGATAATGTTTTAGGGGCAGACAAAATTGATGTCGGCGTTAACACGGGATGTACGGCAGACTGGGATGTAGTCTCAGCCACTGTGAGTGTAGATTCCATGAGTCACAATTCTGGACTGCTGTAACGGTTTTCAGGCCAGTAACAACTGACAAGAGGGTGTGTTCGTTTTGTGAAACAGGGGAATTCGATACGGGCGATATGATAGTGGTAGTAGTAGTAGGGGCTTTAAATCCAATGTCTGACAATGTGTAAGTATGCGTGTGAAATTCTGCCTTCACCTGGTCTAAGAACGAGAGGGACAGTCTTTCTGATGGGAAAATCTTGTGTTGTTGTATGTTTATTTGGGTATGAGTATTATGTTGGACAAATGCCAGTGGTTGTGTTCTTGGTAGACGTTTAGTTTTGGTGATAGGAAAGAAGTGTTGGTAGAATTCTACAGTGCAAGAAGCAAAATTTGCTTGAGTCCATGTGTTTTGTCTGCTAATGTAAGCTCTGTGTGTCCTTATCTGTGTCATGTGTTGGTTGTGTTTCGTTTCATTATGATTTCTATTATGATATGTTTGTGTTCTACTAGTAGTTGATTTTGTTGGCTGGGAGGTTCATCTGATATGGTAGTGAGTTTAGTTCTAAGTCTGGTTTGTGAGTTGTTTTGTATGATATGTTCTTGTTGTCTTTGTGTATCTCATTCTATTACGTATTCTCTAATAGATCCCAAATTTGGGAAATTTCATGTAAAATGTAAGTTAGAATAAGATGCGTTGTACTGTGTGTTGAAGTAGTGTGAATTTCAAATGTAGTGATCATTTTGAAGGCGTGTGTAGTACTGCTTTGCGATCTATGTATAGTAGTAGTATAGTATAGGTATGAGTGTCTTTGACTTTTTCCCTTCTTTTCTGGTGATAGATCGTCTGTGTCAACAACATAACTTCCACAAACAGTTATAATGAAAGATTTATGATGTCAGTGCTATTTAAAAACCAACAAGTGATGGTGGTTCGTGAGTGATGTATCAAGATAAATTGATATGACAAAGTCGGTATGTGCCACATTGTTGCCCCTTTAGGTCTGGTAGATGAACAGGCGGACATATTTTCTGATCTGGGTGTTGAAGTGAAACATATAATCTGTACTTTTTTGTCTGGCAGTGAAACGTGATCATGAACAGACAAGTTGTAAAACATTGGACATGGGTTTCTGGGAAAATATGTACACCCAGAAAAACAAAATTATTAAATTGTAAACACACTTGGTGGACTAACAGATATAGAAGTGAGATAGAGAGGTCATTTTTTTCCGTTTCTAATCGATGCTAAGATTGGTTCTAGTACATATAGGATTGGTGCCAGTGTCTGACAGATCTTCTGATCGTGAAACGTGTTTTTTGTATCCGGATTTTGTGAAATGGCACAGTGTGATAGAGGTGGACAAAGTAAGAAATGTTATGTTACGTAGACTTCGAGACCACCCTTTGTATTGTTGAAAGATGGAACAATGGAAGGTTAGTGTAGCAGACATTGTGGTATAGAAAGTTGAAGATGTCAGCCATGGGAAATGGATCTTTGCTGACGAATACTCGGTTGAATTATCCCAGATGGAGCCACAGATTGATATGACCATACATGTTGTTATGACTGTTTCATTAGAGCTCATGTACAACGAAGGTGTGGAGTTCTTGTGTGACATGGAAAGTTGTGAAGAGACCACTTTGTATTAGAAAGAAAACAACCAAGACTGTGGAGAGATGAGTGATGTTTAAGTGCTTCCATTGCAGATACGCTGGAATGGTAAGTTGAAGCTTACCATGTAATGTAAAATCGGGAAAGTGGTGACATTGATAACGTCTTTTCAGATGAAAGTTCAAGACACGATTGACATAATTACAGAAGCTACACTTTTTCCTAATTTGGGTGCCACATTGTTTCTTAGTTTTGTCGACATAGTTCTTACTATTTCCATAGGTATTTCTTAGTTTGGGTGACAATATTCTTTTCTTTTCATAAGATTGGTGTACATTTTTCTTTACTTGATCAATATTTCTCTCATTAGGTTATCACATTTTCCTAAGTTTATAAGTTTTGTATAAATATTGTCTTTACTTGTTCAATATGTTTCCACATTTGGTTAACAAAGTTTCCGACTTTTCATAAGATTGAATGAAATATTTCGTTACTTGACCAACAATTTCCCTATGTGGGTAGCATATTTTCTTATTTGCCCCTTGAAGTGGTACATAGAAGGTGTACTTTTGTCTGGATGCTGAAGTGTGGCACTGAGCAGGCACACTGAAAAAAAACATATATTGCTCTTGGAAATGTGTTTCTGTAGAAAGATGTAAAGACACGTATGGACATATGGAGAGGTAATGAAAGTGTAGATATCTAATTATCTACGTGATAACGTCGCTAGTTATGACAGCGGACACGTGACATGTCATGTTACATGCATTGCCTAAGGTTGAGTCGGCACAGTTTGTTGTGTTCGTATGTATTATTATACATCTGTTAACATGCACTACCCACTCGTGGTTGTATGACCCGATAGCTATTACGTACAGATACGTCTTCCTCGACTAGCATCGGTGATCACATCTCTCCAGTATGAGGGTGAGAGAGGCTTAGTCGGATACTGTGGTGACTTGTTTACACGCGCGTATAGGGCTTTCGAGACCGGTTTATGTTGTATTGATGCCAGGGTGTCCTTTGGTGTTATTCAATGACTTTAGAACTATACGGATATAGAAAAGAGAGAGAGAGAAGGGTGACCCTTTTAGCCTTCGGCTGGAGTGTTGATGATGTAGTAGAATCCCATACATGATGGTCTACGCGAGATAGCTTCCCTGAACCCATTCTGAGATCTTGTCACATCCGTCTCCGCATGGTCCTTGAAGGTATGTAAGATCTATATAATATTATATCTGCTAACATGCATAACATGCATTAGCCACTAGTCTTTCTTGTGAGTGTTATGTGTGTGTGTGTGTATGTGTGCTCGATTGTGCGTTTGTGTTTACGTCTCTATACTTGTCTGTATATGTGTGTGTTTGTTTGTATGCGTGTGTGTCTGTCTTTGAGTGTATGTGTGGTTGTGTCTGTCTTTGTGTGTGTGTGTGTGTGTGTGTGTGTGTGTGTACTTGTCTGTACTTGGGTGTCTGTACGTGTGATGTCTGTATGGACAAGTGTGTCTTTGTTTTTTGTGATGTCTCTGTACTTGTGATGTCTGTATGTACAAGTGTGTCTTTGTGTTCATGTGTCTGCACATGTGATGTCTGTATGTACAAGTGTTTGTACGTATGTACCTGTGTCTGTGTCTGTACTTGGGTGTGTTTGTTTGTGTCTGTGTTTAGTTGTTGTGGTGACAGTAGTAATGGTAGGAGAAGTGTATACTTGTCTGCACATGGGATGTCTGTATGTGTGTCTTTGTACTTGTGTGTGTGGTTGTCTTTGTGTACTTGGGTGTGTTTGTTTATGGATGTGTGTCTGTCTTTGGTTGTATGTGTGGTTGTGTCTGTACTTGGGTGTCTGTACTTGGTTGTCTTTGTATTTGTGTGTGTTTACTTGTGTCTGTCTTTGTGTGTGTGTGTGTGTGTGTGTGTGTGTGTGTGTGTACGTGTCTGTACTTGGGTGTCTGTACTTGCGATGTCTGTATGTACAAGTGTGTCTTTAATTTTTGTAATGTCTCTGTACTTGTGTCTGTACTTTGTGGTTGTGTCTGTACTTGTGATGTCTGTATTTGTCTGTATGTAGAAGTGTATGCATACTTGTCTGCACATGTGATGTCTGTATGTACAAGTGTTTGTACGTGTGTGTCTGTCCTTGGGTGTATGTGTACCTGTGTCTGTACTTGAATGTCTGTACGTGTGATGTCTCTGTACTTGTGTACTTGTGTGTATGTGGTTGTGTCTATACTTCGGTGTGTTTGTTTGTTTATGGGTGTGTGTTTGTGTCTGTACTTGGATGTGTTTGTACTTGTGTACTTGTGTGTGTGTGTGTGTCTGTGTCTGTACTTGGGTGTGGTTGGTTGTTTATACGTGTGTGTGGTTGTCTTTGTGTTTGTACGTGTGTATGTGTCTGTCTTTGTGTTCCTGTGTCTGTACTTATGATGTCTGTATTTGTCTGTATGTAGAAGTGTATGCGTTCCTGTTTGTACGTGTGTATGTATCTGTACTTGGTTGTCTGTACGCGTGATGTCTCTGTACTCGTGTATGTCTGTACTCGTGTGTGTGTGTGTGTGTGTGTGTGTGTGTGTGTGTGTGTCTTTGTGTTTATGTAACTACCATTATTATGACTATGATGCTCACCCAATTCATATCACGGCCAAGGTTTTACTGGTAGCATCTCAAAACGCCACAGAGGAGCCTCCTCACATGCTAGTATTATTATTACTAACGACATATTTACGCCCCCGCTGACGAAACGTGTGTGGTGGTTTTCTCACACACCCGTACCCGCCGCCTCCGATTGTGTGTGTGTGTGTGTGTGTGCTGCGCGTGTGCGTGTGTCGTTGTGTGAAGCAAGTATTTGTGTTCATGTCTGCCTGTGTTACAAATGTATGTGTAGCTGTGTCTGTCTTTGGGTGTCTGTACTTGTGTATAGCTGATGTTGACAGTAGTAATGGTATGAGTTGTCTGTACTTGTGTTTGTCTGTCGTTGTGTGTCTGCACTCGTGATGTCTGTATGTATATTTGTCACTGTTCGTGTTTGTACATGTGTTTGTATTTGTGTGTATCAAGTGTGTATGGGTGAGTGTGTCTGTGTGTGTGTGTGTGTGGTTGTGTATAGTTGTGATGACAGTAGTAATGGTATGAGTGTGTCTGTACTTGTGATGTCTCTGTCTACAACTGTGTCTGTGTGTATCAAGTGTGTATGGTTTGTGTGTACTTGTGTGTCTGTATGTGTTCTTCTTCTTCTTTCGTTCGCTTGAAATATGTCTATAACTGCAGTGCTGTCTCTTGTATGAATTGAACTGTTTTTCAGTTCACACAGCGGTCCATAGAGTTTATCTTCCACTGTCGTCTCTCTAGGCCAGAAGGTTTGCCTAGATATGTTATATTTTGGGCAGTCTTGGAGTATGTGCTCTGCTGTCTGCGACGCCAAACAACATGTGCACATGGCTGTTTCACCAGTTTTGAATTTTGTATACATGTGGTTGCGTAATCTATTGTGCCCTGTTCTTAGGCGCAGAATAATAACTTGTTCTGGTCTATCCATAACGTGGTAGTCATGTTGAGCAGGTTTTGGTGGCTTTCTGACTGATTTGATCATTCTTTTCTTTTGGTGGTATGTTACAGGCACATCAGGCTGTTCTTCTTTGGCTCCTTCCTTAGCCAATTGATCAGCTCTGTCGTTCCCGGGTACTCCACAGTGGGATGGTATCCACTGTATGGTGACCTTATGCTGACTGCTAAGTTCAGAAAGTAGTGTCCTTAGTATTGGCAATTTCCCAGACAGGAGCGCCTCGAGTACTGATTTTGCATCTGTCAATAGCACCACAGCATTTGTACCATGGCTGGTGTTTAGTCATTTCTCTGTTGCTATCTTGATTGCCTCAATTTCAGCATCGTAGTTATGGCAATACTTTCCTGTCGGTACTCTAGCTGTGTCCCTGGTATTATTTGGGTATTCTATGTACACTCCCGCTCCTCCATTTCGAACAGCATTTTGTGCTGACCCATCTGTGTAGACTCGGATCCAGAGGTCCTGTGGGTATTCTTCATCAAGGAAGCTGAGAGTGGCTGTTCTGCGCTGCACACTGTTCTGATCTTCCTTGTCAAATATTCCTCTCACTTTTATCTGGATTTGTAATGATAGTCTATGCTCATCTTTCCATGGAGTTCGCTCTGGAATAGTTGTTAGGGGATACCAACTGTGGGCAGATCGGTGGTTTCTCTGCAGAGTCGTTTGGCCTGGTGGATAAAACTACTGCTTTTCAACCGCCCCATAGCTAGGTTTTCAAATCTGTTCTTCACAGGGTTACCTGGCAAGCTGAGGAACTTTTCTGCTTGTATTAGCGTTTTCGTATCTCTGCGCTCACTCAGTGCTTGTGTCCTCCCCATCTTCTCCATTTCCACTATAGGGGTTGATCTCATCCCTCCTGTGGTGACTCTAAGTGCTTGATTTTGCACTTTGTCCAGCTCTTGTAGTGTGGTTTTTGCTGCCGAACACCATGCAGTTGACCCATATTCCAGGTGTGGTCGTATGTTGTGTTGATAAACTTTGCTAAGTATTTTCCCACTGGCTCCCCATGTGGTTCCAGTTATCTTTCTCAGGATGGCTATTTTCCTTCTGGCTTTTGCTATTGCTTTGTTGATGTGCTTTCTCCATGTCAGCCTGCCATCAAATGTTACTCCAAGGTATGTTGGTTCTTTATCTTCTCGTAGGGGTGTTCCATTTATCTGGATGGTCCCTGCCTTTTGTTTTGGAGAGAGGGTGAATAGGGTGGTGCTGCACTTGTCAGAGTTTATGCTGACACACCATCTATTTGCCCATGCAACAAATGTATCTACAGCTCTTTGTAGTAATCTGGTGGCCACTGATGCATGTTAATTTGTGCTCCATAGAACCAGGTCATCGGCATACATTGCGGCTTTAATTCCATGCGGTAGATTAGCAACGAGATCATTGATGAAGATTAGAAAGAGTGTGGGGGACAATACTCCGCCCTGGGGAACTCCGTGACGCAGTAGTACTTTCTTGCTCTTTAGTCCGTCTATCTGTACTCGGGCTCTTCTGTTGTGCAAGTATGCTTTCACCATTTGTACATTCTTCCATTGACTTTGCAGTTTCTCAGTTTATTCATCAGGCCTTCTTTCCAGACTTTGTCAAAGGCTTTCTTCAAATCTATCCATGCCGCAAGCACCAGCTCCTTCTCTTGGAATGCATCCTCAATTTCTTGAGAGAGGTAGGTTGTCTGATCTTCCGTAGAGTAGCACTGCCTAAAGCCAGCCTGCTGTGGCACAAGGATGTTTTTACTTTCAATTTACCACTGCAGTCTGTGATTGATGATGCGCTCCAGTGTTTTGCAGAGACAGCTGGTGAGGCTAATTGGTCTGTAGCTAGAGGCAATGGAACTATCTTTCCCTGATTTTAGGAGGGGTATCATGATTGCTTCTCTCCAGGCTTGTGGAAGACTGCCTAAGTTCCAATTGTTATTGAAGATCTTCAACAGCTTTGCTTTGGCCTCTGTTCCTAGGTTCCTGATCATTTCATTGGAGATACCATCAGCTCCTGGTGACTTTCTCATATTTAGTTTTGATATGGCTAGCTCCAGTTCGCTGATTGTGATGGGTGCCTCCAGAACCTCATGTACTATTTCCTTCTGTCCTGTATGTTGCCGTTTCTCTTGAATCTCTTGTTTCTATGGACTGATTTTGATATTGTTATCTTGTGCGAATGAGTCCGCAAAATGGTCAGCTGCTTGCTTTCTTGTTAAGATGTTTCCGTCTTTATGTAGTGCAATTTTTGAGATTCTCCTTGTGCCCTCATCGTTAAGTTGTTTTATTAGCTTCCACAATTTCCTTGTGTCTCTTTCAAAGTTCAGAGACTCTGTTTTTTCCTGCCAGCTTTTCCGTCTAGCCTGCAGCTTGGCCCTTTGAAATTTGGCTTTTGCATGCTGGAATTTATTGTGGTGCTCTTGGCTGGGTGTGGCCTCTGCTTGCTTTCTACATACTTCCACATCATTATGCAACTGTTCCAGTTCACTACTCCAGTAGGGTTTATATTGTTTACGGGCTGCTCTTGGTACTGTTTCTCGCGCTGCCTGTAGTATGCATTTCCCAAACTCTTCAACTACTTTATTTATGTCTTTCTCAGTGTTCAGGTTTCTAACCAGTATGCTGGTGCGATGCTTGTACACTGCCCAGTCTGCTTTCTTGTAGTTCCACCTTGAGAGGGTGCTGCTTTCACTTACAAGCTCATTTTCTACAGTTAGAAAGAATGGTCGATGGTCACTGCCACCTAGTTGTTTCCCAACAATTCGTGTAATGTTCCACTCCAGGTCTGGTGAATGAAAAGCCAGGTCAGGTGTAGTTGTAGAGTGCCATGATCTCGAGTAGAAAGTATGTGGGTCGGACGGCTTGTTAACCAAGATGAATCTATTCTCATCCTGCCAGTCTTCCAGTCTCTCTCCTCTCTGGTCCATGTGATCATAGCCCCAACTCTGCGAGTGGCTGTTGAAATCGCCGCACACAATCATTTTTTCTGTTAATGGTAGTGTGTCCAGTGCCTGTGGACGGTCACTTGAACAGTAGTAATTGATCAGATGTAGGTCTGTATAGCCTGTTTTAAGTGTAAGTGTCTGATACTCAGCCCCTTCCATATAGACTTCGATTTGGGAAGCAGTGATGTAATTGTTTACAAGGGTAAGTATCCCACCTTTTCGCCTGTCCTTTCGGTCAGATCGGTATCACTGGTAGCCTCTGATTTTGCAGGCTATATTTTCGTTGAGGTAGTTTGTTGCAAGCAACATATGCTTACTTTTTCTTTGTCCAGGATGTTTTCTAATTCTACTTTTTTGTTGCTGACTCCCTCCGCATTCCAGTGCATTATTTTAAGTCTTAGTTTAGTATGGCCAGCTGTTCTATTCTCATGTCCCCTGGCTCAACAGGACATCTGAGAAGGACCTCCAGTAGTTGGGGTTGGATCCTTTCGAGACATAAGGCCCGGCACTGCACCTGCCTGGGGGTCCAAAGCAGGGCGAGCACCATAACGTTTAGCAGTAGTCGACATATTCCATTTTGCGCAATTGCGTGGCATCCTGATTTCTGTGGTGCGCCTCCTGGCTGGTTGCCTCCGTCTTCAGCACCTTTCCTTTACTAGATCAGACTGTGGTCTCACTCGAGTTTAGATGTGTACACACGCACACACGTGTCTGCACATGCATGTATGTGTATACACATCTAGAGCACACTGGTTATTTTCCGGCGCTAGATACTCGCCGTCGCCCCTTCTCCTGTTAGTTAAAACAGTTCCGCCACGTGAAGGCCAGGAGTTGGACTTTTGCTGCAGAGGTTATGTATTCACGAGCCATTGGGGTATTTAAGCAATGTTGGGCGCTCACTCCAACACTGCGCCCCGGCTACATACAGCAATTTGGAACCGTCTGTATGCGTATTTGTCACTGTTCGCAAGTGTGTATAGGTTGTGTGTACTTATGTGTCTGTATGTGTATCTGTCACTGTTTGCAAGTGTGTATGGGTTGTGTGTACTTGTGTGTCTGTATCTGTATTTGTCACTGTTCGTGTTTGTACGTGTGTTTGTATTTGTGTGTATCAAGTGTGTATGTGGAGTTGTGTCTGTCTGTGTGTGTGGTTGTGTATAGTTGTGATGACAGTAGTAATGGTATGAATATGTCTGTATGTGTGTGTGTGTCTGTGTGTGTGTGTGTGTGTGTGTGTGTGTGTGTACCTGTGTGTGCTTGGTTGTCTTTGTATTTCTGTGACCCTGTTTGTGTTTGTGTGTCTGTGTTAGTTAGTTAGTTAGTCGACAGATCATCCTCATTGCACATCGAACCATTCAGTCCATAAGTGCTCGGATCCCCTCCTCAGCAAATCCCGCAGCGTGTAGTGGCTAATGACACCAGTTCTGTGTTTGTTTATCAATCTTCTTTGGCTTCCTGCGTAGTGTTCTTGTTTGGCCACCCCTCTTTTAATTTGCTGTTCTCGCAGTCTGGCCATGGTTGTAGATTCACAGTCATCACTTGGTTCACGCAAGAGTCTTACTTCTCGTAGAGCATTTAGAATGTCAGCCTGGTCCATGGCGCGTCCGCCCTCCACAGTAGCCTCACCTGCGAGCTTGTCATCCCGCTCATTTCCTTGGACTCCTGCATGCCCTGGCACGAAGATGAAACTAATCTTTGTCAGCCGAGACCGCTCCAGAGGCAGCAACCATTCTCTTCGGATCGACCCTCCTCTATCCTCTTGATCATGTTCATTGAGTCGCTAAGGAAACATGCCCTAGTGAATATCTGTGTCTCGAGCCATGTTATTGCTTTACTTACTGCCATGACTTCCATAGTCAGGCTACTTGTGGTTTCAGTGAAAGCACCAGAGTCCTCCTTCACAATTCTCCCTCCGGCCCGAGCTGTAAAGGCCCATGAGCTTCTCACATGTCGAACGACCGACCCATCTGTGTAGATGACCGCATCACCGTCTCTTCTCGGAAATAAACGCTTGTACTTCAGCCTCCACAGCAGCCGGATTTTCTTGTCTGCATTTTCTATCTAGTTGGAGGTTCTAAGTCCTCAAGTGAACACACCTGTTGAAGAATGTCTTCGGCTTGACCCATCCACGACCGTCCTCTTTGTAACCTGTTGCCCTTCACCTTAATAATTTCACTATGCAGTGGATGTTGTGTGTTTGCGTTAACTCTGAGGTAGGCGCGTGCCCTGCAAACTTATATTCTCTCTTCAATGGTTGGAAAATCAAGAAGGTGGCGCATCGCCCTGCATGCTGTATCTCTTTTACATCCAAGAATAATGCGCATAGCTTCATCCTGTATCCTTTCCATCCTTTCTATCTGCTTATGGCTGAGAGTCAGGATTGCCATTGCATACTCCAATACAGACATGACCAGCCCTTCGTACAGAAAACATAGGTGGCGCTGCTCACAGTTTGCTGCCGCCATCACCCGCATCGCAGCCAAACCCCGCTTGGACTTTGTTATCACTGGTCTATGTGCTCATTATAAGCAAGGCTTCGATCAAACCGTATCCCCAGTTAATTCATTGCCTACGTTCTTTCCACCGTCTCTGAACACAACATGTGTGTCTGTGTATAGGTGTTGATGTGACAGTAGTAATGGTATGGGTTGTCTGTACTTGTGATGTCTGTATGTATGGAAGAGGATATGAGTGTGTGTCACTGTTCCTGTGTCTGTACTTGTCTGTCTTTGTGTTTGTGTGACCCTCTTTGTGTTTTACACATCCCAATAAAGAGACTTGTATCTTTATCAATACACCACCTACTATTGGTGTCGCTACAACTAATATTACTATTAATAAACTACTACTGCTTCCTCTTATTACTACAACTACTGTCTTATTTCAGTGGCACAGGAAGAGAGCATAACGACGACCAGTTACCATGAAGTTGGAACATCAGTTTATCCATCACGTTTTCACTACACGTACTTGACAATTTCCTCACTCGACCACCTCTTGCTCATCACCAATACTTGTTCTACCACCGATTCGAATCCCACACTCTCTACACCCAACCACCCTTTGAACATCACCGTTTTGGTCTAACAACGGTTCGAATCCTATACTCTCTACACCCAACCACCCTTTGAGCATCACGATGGTTTCCTACCACCGGTTCGAATCCCACACTCTCTACACCCAACCACCCTCTTATCATCACACGACCACATTTAAGATTTATGAACATCCCCTATATTTTCCGCTAAACACATGGCCCTCACAGACAGAGACTACATTTGAAAGGTACCGACCGGAGATTCATACCTCCATATACCATCACGAACAACTCGACAAGTAACCAACTTTTACTCCCCCAAACTCCATAAGCCTATACTAATTCCACATAACCACTACCTTAATTACTTTTCTCTCTTACTCTCACAGACTTCAAACACATCCATGTTTCCCCCGACCCACATTTTTTTTACCACCCGTTTCCACGCCACGACCCACTTTCACCGACCCAGAATTTCCGAAAAGATTTCCCACAATTTTCCCCCTCCTCAACCCAACCAACAACAGCATGATGTTCACTCGCGAGGCTTAACTTCATAACAAGCGTCTCCTTCTCCCTCATCACTACTTACTACTACTACTACTACTACTACTACTACTACTACTACTACTACTACTACTACTACTACTACTACTACTACTACTACTACTACTACTACTACTACTACTACTCCTACTCCTACTACTACTACTACTACTACTACTACTACTACTACTACTACTACTACTACTACTACTACTACTACTACAACTACTGCTACTATTACAACTACTATCACTACTACTACAACAACATCTACTACTATTACTACTACTACTTCTATTACTACTACGTATTCGGCCGATTTGGCTGCTTCCGATCACATGCATACATAGGATACACTCGGGATACGTGGTTAAGTGGGGTACTGCAAAAAGTGTGTCCTGTTGTCAGACCAGAGAACCTAATTCTTGATGATCACCATGTATACGAGTGATTAAACTACCTCGGCAACAGAGCATCGGAGGTTTAAAATGATCTCCCTTCTCTCTCTTTTCTATGTCTATGTAGTCATAGGATAATCGAGTAATACCAAAGGATATGAAACTACTATCACGGCATGAATACAACATAGGGTAGTTTTGAATGTAGTATATGCAACTATAACCAGTTCATCAGAGTGGCCGACTAAGCAGCTTTCGTAGTCGGAGAGGAGTGATGTGAGCGCCTACACCAGGCTGGGCGAAGCAGTATCTGTACGTAACAGCTAGCAAGTCATAAAACGACTAGTGTTTAGCGCAGCTTATCACAGTATAATATTACATACGAACACAACAAACTTTTCGCCTCGACCTTAGACAGCACATGTAACATGACATGAAGCTATCGCGTCTCAGATCAAACATTTACACTTTCATTAATTCTTCTGTGTGTCCATAGAGTTCTTTGCATCTGTCTCCAGAAACACATTTCCGATGTCAATACGTATTTTTCAAGGTGTCTGCTCATTGCCACGTTTCACATCCAGACAAAAGCACAGGTTCTATGTAACACTTAACTATTCCAATAAGAAAATTGTTAGCCAAACTTATAATTCTCTCGGCCAAAAATAAGAAATAGCTCAACCAAACTTCTAAATAGGTCGACCAAAACAAGGAAAAATATCTTAACCAAACTAATAAAATGATTACCAAAATAGGAAATATCACCATAAAAACTTATAAAAAATTAGAAAACTTTGTTAACCAAATCGGAAAAATATTGGTTAAACTTATAAATATCTCGTCCAACTTATAAAAAAGTAGGAATATTTTGTTAGTCAAGGGTGAAAAAAGACTGATCAAACTTATAAATATCTCTTTCAAACTTATAAAAATTAGGAAAATTTGTTAGTCAACGGTGAAAAAATATTACTCAAGTAAAGAAATATCGCGTTCAAACTTATAAAAAAAAAATTAGGAAAATGTGTTAGCCAAATGGATAAAACATGGCCAAATACAAAAATATCGCGTTCAAGCTTATAAGATTATAATAAATCTATTTACCGTCTATTATAAATTAGACCGACGGCATCGGTCTTATTGACATGACGGAGGCGGAACTTAACCGCTTCATTAATTATGCCAATAATTTCCATCCATCGGTCAAATTCACCACAGAAATTTCCACCATCTCTTTCAATTTCCTTGACACCACTATTCAATTAAACCCTACAGGCCTCACGACCTCCGTGTACTACAAACCTACGGATGCTCACGGTTTCCTCCTGTACAGCCCATCCTACCCCAAAAGCTGCACAGATTCCATCCCATATTCCCAGCTACTCCGCCATCGTCGTATCTGTCAGGATGATAATGACTTCCTCGAGACATCCCATGAAATGCTTGACTTTTTCCGCAGACGGTCCCACCCAGAGAACGTCTTGTCCACAGCTTTCTGTCGCATAACCCATGTCTCGCGGGAAATGTCCCTTGTCAATCAAACGCGACCTCCCAACAATGAACCGAAGCTCATCCTCACCTTCCATCCACATGCTTATGCCATCAAGCACATTTGGTCTATCCTGGAATCCGATCGAACCACTCGTGAGGTATTCTCCAATGGCCCTAGGGTAATTTTCCGCCGTAACCAGAGCCTCAGAGACCACCTTGTGCATAGTCGCCTCCCCACGGTTACACGTTGTTCAGACACCGGTGATTGCATTCCCCCTAGACACCTTCTCCCTGAAAGATTCTTTCACTTCCACATCCCGCAATCTGATGTATGTTATCATCTGCAAACGATGAGACATGAAATACATTGGTCAAATTGGCAGACGCCTTGCTGACCGTTTTAGAGAACACGTCAGAGACATTAATCAGGGCGCTGACAAACCTGTCCCCTACCATTTTAATTCCTCCAACCATAATGGAGTCGACGATGTATGTGTCACTGCATTGAAACCTTGCTTCGCCAACAGCTCCACTAGGCTCAAAATTGAATGCCAATTAATTAACTCTCTGGGATGCGTCCATCCAGCAGGTATCAATACTGTTGTGGACGCTACTGCATAACTCTGCCATCTTCTCCAACTGTTTACACTATCTATTACTATGCTGTCTGCCCTTCACCCATATATTAATACCTAACTGTCTCCACACCCCTATATTTTCATATCAGACTGTTCGCATATTTTTGGCGACCTAAATCCTATCTGGCAACCTACTATACTTAAACTCTGCAGCCAGCGAGTGCCTTCGCAACTGGCAAAGCCACCTTTTCTGCTCCCACATGGGAACCGACTAGTTTCGCTTTTTTTTGGGTGTATTTCGTTGTGTTATCTATCTGTGCTATCATGTCCTTGTCAAAGATTCTGAAAATCGAAACGTCGGCCGTTATGTGTGTCGTATTGTACGCATTTGTATGTATTTTATTTATTATTCATTTTATATATTTATTGATTGCTTCTGATTTTGGATTTTTGGATTTTCACCTGTATTTCGGGATACGATGGATCTCCTTGTAAGGTATGTGCAACGTGTTTGTGATTAGTACGTTTCTTCTCGCAGGAGCTAAAATACATATTTGTTTCCAATTCATATTCTTATATCCTGCTGCAGCCGCTGCTTTTTCTTATAAAAATTAGGAAAATTGGTTTGCTAAATGGGAAATCTAATGGTCAAATTTATAAATACCTCATCCATATTTACAAAAAGTAGGACAAATGTGTTACCCAAATGTAGAAAAATATTGGTCAAACTTATAAATGTCTCGTTCAAACTTATAAAAATTAGAAAAATGTGTTAGTCAAAGGTGAAACAATATTGTTCAAGAAAAACAATATCGCATCCAAACTTATAAAAAATAGGAAAATTTGGTAGCCAAATGGATAACACAAGATCAAATACAGAAATATCGCGGTTAAACTTATAAAAATTAGAAACATTGTTAGCCATGTGGGAAAAATATTGGTCAAGTGAAGAAATATCACGGCGAAACTAATACAAGCTAGGTAAATTTGTTAACCAAAGGGTAAAAATATTGGTCAAGTAAAGAAATATCGCGTCCAAATTTATAAAAAGTATGTACATTGTTAGCCAAATGGAAAACATATTGGTCAAGTGAAAAAATATCACGGCCAAATTTATAAAAGTTAGGACAATTTCTTAACCACATAGGGAAAATATAGGCCAGTAAAGAAATATTTCATCTAAACTTATCAAGATGTTGACCGAAATAAGACAATATCGTAGCCAATGTTAGCCAAATGGGTAAAAAATATTGGTCAAACTAATAAATAAAAATAAAATAGATGCTTTATCTTCAGTATATTGAAAAATTTGCCCTGTCAGCTGAAAACCGGTTGTGGTGTAACCAAAGAGAATGTTAAGTGGTATAAAACGTTGAAAGTCGGTTAGAAGATGTGGTAGATAGTATTCAATGGATCAATAAGGCATACGTTGTTTTAAGAATGGTCGACTTCAAAACAGACACTGTTGGTTGTTTAGAGACTAGAAACTATTGCGGATGTGAAATGGCGAAGTGAGATAGAAGTGGACAAAGTAAGAAATGTTATTCTAGACTTCGAGAAAACCCGTGTAATGTTGAGAGATGGCACAAGAAGGGGTAGTGTAGTAGACATTATGGTATGATAAGTTGAAGCTACCAGCCATGGAAAATGCCCCTTTGATGACGAATACTCAGATAATATCGAAACTATCCCAGGTGGAGCTACAGACTGCCTTGTTATAAATGTTGTCATAACTGTTTCATTGGATCTCATGTACAACGAAAGTTAAGGTTTCTTGGTGATGTGACATGGACAAATTGTGAAGCTATCTTTGAAAGACAGAGGCACGTTGTGATACAGAAAAAACCAAGAGTATGGAGAGATGCGTGATTAGTCTGTATAAGTGCTTCTTTAGCAGATACTCTGAAATGGTAAGTTGCAGCTTTCGGTAATGTAAAAGGGGGAAAGTGTTTATTTTGATTATTGTGCAGTGTGAAATGCCTTTTCAGATACAATTTAAAGACACTCTTGACATAATTACAGAAGCTACATGTTTTCCTAATTTGGGAAACACATTGTCCTACTTTTTATAGGTTTGTACACAAAATTTCTCTACTTGGCAAATATATTTTTTTCACATTTGTCTAACACATTTTGCTACTTGGTCAATATTTTTCACCTTTTGCTAACACATATTTCTACATTTTATAAGTTTTATTGAAATATTTCTTAATTCGGCCAACATATTTGTTACTTTAGTTAGTATATTTTCTTACGTTTTATAAGTTTGGATGAGCTATTTATAAGTTTGAACAATATTTTATTCCATTTTGCTAACATTGGCTACCATTTTGTCTTATTTCGGTCGACATCTTTATAAGTTTGGATGAAATATTTCTTTACTAGCCTATATTTTCACTATTTGGTTAACAAATTTTCCTAACTTTTATAAGTTTGGCCGTGATATTTGTTCAATTGACCAATATTTTCCCCCCATTTAGTTAACAATTTTCATACTGTTTATATATTTGGACGCTATATTTCTTTACATTTTTACCATTTGCTTAAGTAATTTTCCTAGCTTTTATAAACTTGGCCGTGATATTTCTTCACTTGACCAATATTTTTTCCCATATAGTTAATAATTTTTTCTATTTTATTATTTTTAACGCGATATTTCTGTTTTTGGCCATGTTTTATCCATTTGGCTAACAAATTGTCCTATTTTTAAAAGTTTGGATGCGATATTTCTGTACTTGAAAAATATTTTTTCATCTTTGACTAACACTTTGTTCTAATTTTTATAAGTTTGAACGCGATATTTATAAGTTTGACCAGTATTTGTTCACATTTGGTTTAAAAATATTCCTACTTTTTTATAAGTTGGACAAGATATTTATAAGTTTGACCAATATTTCTACATTTGGATGACACATTTTTCCTACCTTTTATAAATTTGGATGAGGTATTTATAAATTTGATCATTAGTTTTCTCATTTAGCTAACTAATTTTCCTAATTTTTATAAGTTTGAACGCGATATATCTGTATTTGGCCATGTTTTATCCATTTGGCTGAAGCATTTTCCTAATTTTGTTTTATAAGTTTGAACGCGATATTTTTTTACTTGAACAATATTTTTTCACCGTTGACTAACAAATTTGGCTAATTTTAATATTTTTGAACGAGATATTTATAAGTTTGGCCAGTCTCTTTTTTTACCTTTGAATAACAAAATTTTCTTACTTTTTTATAAGTTGAACGAGATATTTATAAGTTTGACCAAGATTTGGTTAACAAATGTTTTTAATTTTTTTTTTTTAAATAAATTTGGATGCGATATTTCCTATTTTGGTAATCAGTTTATTAGTTTGGTTAAGATATTTTCTTATTTCGGTCGACCTATTTAGAAGTTTGGTTGAGCTATTTCTTATTTTTGGCCGAGAGAAATATTAGTTTGGCTAACAATGTTCTTATCTGAATATTTAAGCGTTACATAGAACCTGTGCTTTTGTCTGGATGTGAAACGTGGCAATGAGCAGACACCTTGAAAAAAAATATGTATTGACGTCGGAAATGTGTTTCTGGAGAAAGATGCAAAGAACTCTATGGACACACATAAGAATTAATGAAAGTGTAAATGTTTCATCCTAGACGCGATAGCTTCGCTGGTCAGGACATGTCATGTTACATGTGCTGTCAAAGGTCGAGGCTCGCCTGTTTGTTGTGTTCGT
>JACEFZ010019995.1:0-37500 GCA_014155875.1 Cepaea nemoralis | reverse complement strand
GGTGTACCATCAATCTTTATTTACGACTCCGAACTGGAGATAGTAGACCATTTTACATATCTAGGATCAGAGGTAAATAGCAAATTATCCCTCGATCAGGATATCAACATCAGGATTGGCAAGGCAGCAACAACAATGAACATGTTAGCAAAAAGAGTCTGGGAGAACAGGAAGCTTACTGCCAAAACAAAAGTCCTCGTCTACCAAGCCTGTGTCCTTAGTACTCTTCTTTATGGCAGTGAAACCTGGACAACTTACTCACGCCAAGAGAAACGTTTAAACAGCTTTCATATGCGGTGTCTGCGAAGAATACTTGGTATTAAGTGGCAAGACAAAATCACAAATACTGAAGTATTGGAAAGATCAGGTTGTGTGACGGTGTATTCCATGCTCAGTCTTCGTAGACTTAGATGGATAGGACACGTTAGGAGGATGGATGATGGTAGAATACCAAAGGACATCTTTTTTGGTGAATTACAGACGGGTAGGAGATCTCAGGGTCGGCCTCTACTACGATACAAAGATGTGTGTAAGCGGGACATGATTGATACAGGCATTGATAATGCACATTGGGAGCACGTCGCCGCTGAACGTGTTGCATGGAGGGCAACTATCAGAAACGGAATAAAGACAAAGGAGAAAATGATTGTAGATAAAGTACACACAGAGCGTGAGAGACGTAAGATGGTGCAAAATGGTGGAAATGACCATGTTTTCACATGCACCGACTGTGGGCAAACATTTGCAGCAAGAATTGGCCTTACCAGCCACACTCGCCACCTCCATGGATCGTAGTTATTAAGCCTTTTTAAAGCACAATGTACCAAACTATCGTCTGTCAAGACGGAAAGGTGCCAATGGAATGTAATATTAGTAGTAATAATAGTAATAGTATCAGCAGCAGCAGCGACAGCAGCAGCAGCAGTAGTGGTGGTGGTGGTAGTAGATGTAGTAGTAGTAGTAGTAGTAGTAGTAGTAGTAGTAGTAGTAGTAGTAGTAGTAGTAGTTGTTGTTGTTGTTGTTGTTGTAATAGCAGTAGAAGTTGTAGTAGAAGTTGTAGTAGAAGTAGTAGTAGTAGTAGTAGTAGTAGTAGTAGTAGTAGTAGTAGTAGTAGTAGTAGTAGTAGTAGTAGTAGGAGTTGTAGTAGTGTAGTTGTAGTACTAATAGCAGTAGAAGTAGTAGTAGTAGTATTAGTAGTATTAGTAGTAATAGTAGTTCCTTGGCACCTTGCCGTCTTGACAGACGATAGTTTGTAAGGGATGGAGTTATTGCCTTTCCATAGCACAAAGCCTGGGCTAAAATATAGAGATCATGTGTTGCCCATGCAGCGTGATCCCTCTCTCGGCCTGCCTAGTTCACTCCAGAGGAAAGGTATCACCTCTACATCTGGAACAAGACAAGCTGCAGAAGCTGCCAGATCAGCAAAGCAATGCTCTAATTGTCCGCCTGTCGGAGCTTCGATCCTTGACCAGCCGCCAACCAAGGCTTAGGGCCTGTTCTGCCCTGCCATGACACTTTGTCTTTAGGTTGCATTTCCTCGCACCAGAGTAAGACTTGTACCCTCCCAATTGCGCTCTTCCACCCGAAGGCTTTGGCACAATCTGGGGTGTCGGACTTGGTAAGCGCCACCCAACGTTCGGCGCTAACAGAAAGTAGGTAGTACCGTCTACTATTGTAGTAGGGGTAGTAGTAGTAGTAGTAGTAGTAGTAGTAGTAGTAGTAGTAGTAGTAGTATCAGTAGTAGTAGTAGTAGTAGTAGTAGTAGTAGTAGTAGTAGTAGTAGTAGTAGTAGTAGTAGTAGTAGTAGTAGTAGTAGTAGTTGTTGTTGTTGTTGTAATAGTAGTACTAGTAGTATAAGGGCAGGTAAGGAGGTTGGAGGGTGAGGAGACAGAAGGTGGATGCAGAGAGGAAAAGGTATAAGCAGGATACATAAGCAAGAAGACTGGGGATGGCAGAGGACGTATGAGGATGAATTAGCATTTAACCTGGTCAATTATGCTGACCATACGACAAGGTTGCTACACAAAATAGTCCAGAGAACACGCAATACTAACGAGTTGCTTTGTTCCCCATCATCTGTTTTAAATGGCCTAACACCCGTCCGATCCCCCCCCCCCACCCCAATCCGGCTTACATGGGTACTTTTGTCCCCCGAATTCGGCTGCATTAGCATTTGACCTAGTCAATTATGCTGACCATACAACATGCGACAAGGGTCGTATGTTAAATAAGTTAACTACTACCGTAAAAGGATGTTTCCACCTAGGGTCCATGACTAATAATAAACACCTACCCATCCACGTCATATATTTTTATTTTGTTCTAACACCGCTCGGCCACACCCCGTCCGCACCGCTGTTCGACACCCGCCCGATCACCCGCTACTACAACCAATAATAGCCGCCATATTAATATTTAAATTACAAAAAAAAAACCAAAAAACCATCTTTTAATTTTCCCAACCTCTCGGCTTAGCCACGATGCCACCCAGTGAAAGAGCATCGTGCTCTTAACCATTAAACACCAACAGTAGTCCCACTCATCCCACCTCAATCCTAATAGGCATCTCGACCACCTTTTCTCCACCCCCACCACCCCTACGTCTTAACAATGAATCGTCATTTAAAAGAAAATTTCCCCCCCTCCCCCCCCCCCACCTCACCACTTAACACACATCTTTAATCTTCCCAACCTCCCCACCCCACTACAACTAATAATAGCTGCCATCTTAAAATTTAAATCACAAAAGGGATATAATAAGACCAGAAACGAGTTACACCCCTTTGAATCCGGCTTTTCAATCCGAAGTCATTTCCACCGGTAGTAGTTGCCGTGACGTCATATAGAGATTATATAAGGAGATATTCCGGAGTTGAATCCGATTATTTTTTTTTTTGGGGGGGGGGGGGGGGATAAACCTCCTATACTACTACTGACATTTCTGTCTACATAAGTCCTGTATACATTTGAAACATGGGCATTTCTGTATACAAGTGAAACATGGACTCTCTGTATACACATAAAACATAGACATCTCTGTATACACGTGAAACATATACATCTTTGTATAGGTGTGAATCATGGTCTTCTCTAGTTTTAATATTTTTCTTAATTTAGTCGCATGTCCTTGAAAGGACGTAGCAGTCAACCCCAGCATCTTTGGCTGTTCGTGATTCCTGGGCAAGTAAAAGGAGCATTCCCATTCTTAGGTGCCATTCGCTGACACTCGGGACAAGTTTTAAAATACCGTATAATATCTCCATAGATTCCTGGCCAACAATAATGGCAGGAAATTGTCCGCATCGTTGCCCTGACACCCAAATGTCCCTTAAAGGAACTGGTATGTCCCATGATCAAGATCTGTTGTTGGTAGGCGGTGGGAACAATGAGCTGGCCATGCTCTTGTCCTTTGGTACCTGCTCTCTGATACAACAGTTTACCTTTCATGCAGAAATCTCCCCCTCTTGGGCGGATCACTGGCTTTTGGTAACTTAGCAAAACAAGATCGTAAACTCGAATCTTGCTTCTGCGCATTTTCCAATGCGTATTTTCCAATTTCCAATTTGAATCATAGAGGCAGACCACTGGTTGTCCATTTACTGAGATAATCTCAGTCACTGGGGGTCTCTTATTATCATCAGAAGACACACCCAGATCTTTCTTTCCTCTCACAGCCATGGAAGCGGCATGCTGTATGTCTGTAGGCTTTTTCAACAATCCCAGGTGTGGTGGTTGTTAGTTGTGCAGTTCTTGCAAAACCTATTCCTCCACCATTGGTTTGCCGATGGCGTTTGATTGTTGGTATTATGGTTGCTATTCCGAGTTCTTTGCTGAGATTCCCCCTTATGGTGTGGACTGGCCCGACTTATCTTGGGACTAGAACTAGGTTTTGTGTGATGTTTCTGGACTTGTGGTTGTGTAGAAATGTTATATTCATGAGCCAGGGTATACCTGTTCTGCTAACCTTTACAATGTCTTCCACCCGCTCTGCCCCATTCTCCAGTAGAAACACTTGGAGTGGTTTCACCATTTGCTCTTTAAGTTGTCCAGCCAAAATCATCTCCTCTAAACTATCGTACTCTTTTTTAAATCCGGCATGTGACATCAATTTCAAGAAGTAGGATTTTAGCCGCACAGTAAAAGCAGAATACAGTTCTCCTGGTTCCCTCTTAGCGGTTCGGAATTTGTTTCGATATGCATGAGAAGTCATCTGGAACCGTTTCAAAAGAGCTCTTTTCAGAGTTTCATAATTGTTCTCAAGCCCCGGTGGAAGTCTAGAATACACTTCATATTCGGCGCCGATCAAACCCTGCGATACCTTCAAATTCAATTTTCCCCTTTCTAACCCCATTGCGGATGCCATGGCCTCGAACCTATGCAAGAAATCATCAATCGCCTGTTCTCTCAGCAAAGGGTGTTAGAGGGAAGTTCATTGCTAGATGGTGGTGTCCCACAGCACCACATACCTGGATACCAGATGAAGCGGAGCGCCCGGCGGAAGCTACGTTTTCACTTGATGACTGAGCTCTTAGTTCCAGCTCCCTCATCCGAAATTCATGTTCTTGCTCTGCCTTCTTGGCTTCTAGTTCCGCCTTCTTGGCTTCTTGTTCCGCCTTCTTGGTTTCTTGTTCCGCCTTCTTGGCTTCACTGGCAATCTCTGCAAGTTTAATCTCTTTCTCTCTTTCTTCTTTCAATCTCTCACGCTCTTCCATTCGGTATTCCCTCTCCACATCCAAAACATATTTTTTAAACTCATCTCCACTCAACCCAATCTCTCTTCCAGTCTCCTGTATTTCAGCTACAGTAGGTCGTCTGGTAGCCATGATATGCATAAATGTTGTGTATAATTAATTAAACACAACTGAAACCAAAATTAATAAATTCAACCAACTGTATAGACAGAACTCTGTGTGTGTGTTGTCAAGATATAGTAGACCTATCCGGACAAGAAATGTCGTCAAGATATCTACTAGAAGTTTTAAGATTCCTACTTTGTCTCTGATGTGAAAAGAACCTAAATAGAGTTGATTTTCCAACAAAAGAACATAAATAGGATGCACTGATGCAAGTAGTTTGCCATTGCTTTATGAAGGCCCGGCACCTATACCTTTTTCGAAAAAACCAGCACCGCTGTTTTTCGAACCCGTTTATACGGGATTACGAATCGTATATTTCTTTTAGACATTTCTTTATACATTTAAAAAAATATAGACATTTCTAAATACATATGAAACAAAGAAATCTGTGTATACATGCGAAACATGTACATTTCTTTACATATAAAAGATATGCAAATCTGTGTATACATGTGAAGCATAGACACCTCTATATACGTGTGAAACATAGACATTTATTTATACATGTGAAACACATATCTCTGTATAAATATGAAACATAAACAATCTATGTATACATGCGAGACATTAATATATCTGTATACATGTGAAACGTGTACATCTCTATATAATAAAAGATATGCAAATCTATGTATACATGTGAAGAATAAACACCTCTATATACATCTGAAACATAGGCATTTCTGTATACATGTGAAACATACATATCTCTGTATACATGTGGAACATAAACATATCTGTATACATGCGAAACATTAATACCTTTATATACATGTGAAACATAGACATATCTGTACGCACGTGAAACATGAACATCTCTTTATATATACGAGACATCTATATCTCTGTTTACATGTGAAACATGGACATCTCTATATGCATATGAAACGCAGACATCTCTTTATGTGAAACATGGATATATCTGTATACACGTGAAACATAGACATCTGGGATAACAATTGAATCATAGACATCTCTATATACATGTGAAACAGAGCCATATATGCATATGTGTGAAACATAGACATCTCTTTATGGATGTGAATCATCTCTGTGTTGAACACTTTAATACAATCAGAGAAAAAATTATACGATTTCAAATTCCAGTCAAGACATTCGAAGGCTGCTAATTCTATTAATAATCCACAGAAATCAACTGAGCACGAGAAACAGATACATGATTTGAAATACACAGTTATGCATTCGGAAGATGAGAAAAAAAAAACCGACAGAACACATTAATATATTTAACTCTGCGAAGATAAAATACTGACCAATAAAATGTATCAATTGAAACGAGAAAAAGAGTGTTGAAATGCTACATAGAACCTGTGCTTTTATATGGATGTGAAGCGTGGACAATGAGCAGACAAGCTGAAAAACATCTGATGGCTGTGAAAATGTGGTTTCTGAGGAAAATGCAAAGAAAACCATGGACAGACAGAAAAACCAATGAACAAGTCCTACAAGAAACAAATGAAAATCGTAAACTGATTAGAGACATTAGACGTAGACAGTCAAAATTTTGTGGGCATGTTATGAGAAGAAATGAATTGGAGAACTTGGTGACAACTGGCAAGATCGAAGGGAAGAGACCAAGGGGAAGACCAAGAAGTAAATACATGGATGGCTTGGCCACATGGCATGGTCAAGATAGAAACACGGAGCTGATCCACGACTCTGGTGATCGAGTGAGATGGCAAAACATGACCGCCCACGCTTATCAGCATGGCACATGGTGGATCGAAGATAAAATGTACCAAAATCACATTTAATTTACTATTATAGTAGATGTTCTGAAGAAATTAATAATACGAGGCGCGTTTTTTAAGTAAGTCCCGTGTTGACCACACAGACAAACACCGATGGAAAACGGAAATGTGAATATGCAGTATGTTTATGTGATTCATTAACTAGCTGTGTGCTATTTTTTCACTGTCGAAATCTTGTTTGATGCTGCTTGTGAGTGATTTATAATGAGTGCAAAAATTAATACTCCCGCCAGCTGCGAGGTTCGTGCTGTGATCCGTTTTGTGCTAGCAAAAAAAAAAAAAAACACAAAAAAAAACAACAACAGTGCTGCAGAAATTCACAGGCAACTCATTGAGGTTTATGGACCATATGTTATAATTGATAGTATGGTTAGAATATGGTATCGAATGTTTAAATAAGGGCGAACAAATATCCATAATGGGTACCGAAAATGTTAACTAGGTACTTTTGCCTTAATTCACCCCAAACAAACAAGGATCCCTTCGAGCCTCATTTGCATCGGTCCGGCAATCACTTTCCGGTTAGGGTTAGGGTTAGGATTAGGGTTGTGTGTGTATGTGTGTGTGTGTGTCGACGACACATACATACACACACACACACATACACACACCGGACCGTGGGTCGTAAACCCCATATTGGTTTCCCCACACGCCTATTGGGTTGTAGGGACATTCAAGAATGTTTCCTTGTCTACGTGGTTGTTATTCATAGTCAGACCTTTCGTGCTCGTCTTAACATATGAACCGAAACAATGATAAGTTTTGCTACACATAGATATTACCCACTCACTTTCATACTCTAGTTTGAAGAGACCAGGGGTTCTCTTTTCGTAAGCCTTGATGTCCACGCAGTCCTGACTTTTAGTAATATTATGGTTGTTCTAGGGGCAGAAAAACACTAGGTTGGAAACCCTTGATTATATACTCTATTGAACACTTCTTGAAGGTATGGTCTAATAACCTCAGAGAGTGAGACGGAACTAAGGGCCAAGTAGAGTGAATAAGTATCCATTTCGGTGTGTTGGTAGTCGGATTTATCTACACATTTGTCGAGAAAGTCGTAATATAAAAAGCTAGCATGAGCAACTTGGCATATTGGTACACACAAGATCCAGTCTGTAGATGCCAATCCCACGCAATTTTCTTCTTTACCATTTCAACTTCGAAAAGATCATCTTTAACAGTAGTCATGTTTTTCAACCTGGAGTTATTGATTAATTTTGTAATATCTTTCCCCTGACAGTAGAAGACATATATGTCTTTGGTCTTATTTGTTAGTGTTTTGCCGTAAGCAGCGTTACCTAATAACATCATCCTGTCGGCTGTAATTACCTCAGCTGGTTTTCTATCATCTTGACGTCGAGCGTTAGACACTGTATCTCCAAACTGTTTAAAATAGCTAATAGGTTGATATTCGATTGTTTGGTAGACGTGTGTGACTACCAAACCATGGGGTAGATACTGCTTTAAGAGTGGGTAGCTAATAAACTTTTCGTCCCAAAATAATTGCCTTCAAAGTTCGACGTGGAGTAGTCAGTAGTTTATATTTTATGCCGTATTCTTTCATGAAGTCTCCAATGTCGTCTCTCGAAACCTCGGTGTTATTGAATATAGGAGGCATCTCAGCAAAGTACTCTTTTATGTCGTCTGGTGTCTGAATGTTATATTCAATTAGACCAACACATTTCTTGTCAACTATAGCCTCAAGAATATGTTGTTCAGTTAATTAACCCCAAGGAAGTTCTGATGGTGGAACGTTTTCCGCAGGAAATGCTTAATTGTTGGATCTGATATTTTTTAAATTTTATCTACTCGCACTCCCAAATAACGTTAAGTGTCACTCCAACAATACTATCTTGGTAATCATGGCTACTGCAAGTGTTCTTGAACAATTCTACCAGCGGCTTGTTGTTCAGAGGGTGAATCTCTTTCCCGCTAGTTAAAGGACAGGATGGATGTTCGTGAAACAAACACTTGTAGACATGGTAAGCTGTCTTAGTGATCATGTCCCACTCATCTACTCGGATATTCCATTCACCAAGCTGCATCCCACTATTATTAAATTGTGTTTTACAATGTGTATTATTACTGTAGGAAACCCATGATAGCCACTCTCTACTCTGACATGTATACTTGTGGAATTCTTGCGATGTAAATCCATTCTCTCTGTGTCTAAAAATGTGGAAATGTCTTTGAATAATCCACAGAAAACAATCAATATTGAGAAACGGATTGAAGAGTTGAACAGAGACTCGAAAGCCACAGAAAAGAAACCCCAAGATGAGGCAGAACGGTCAAACACAAACAGCAGGGAACTGAAGACAAAGCCCCATGAGGTGAGTATATTTTACAGTCGTTTACAATGGCTCGCGCTTCTTCACCTCGTGTCGTGCCTCGTCGCGTCGTGTCATTCGCATTTGCTAGCGCTATAAAGACAAGTCACCTGAACAAATCAAGCAACCTGATACGGAGGAGGAAAATGGCACGTGACAAGAACACCAGAAGACACGCGTTATCCAAGATGTGCAGCGTGGGAGCCGACAAAGCGTAAAGAAGACGGGCGGAAAGAACTTTCATGTGAGCTGCAACAAAGAACCTTAAACTACAGTAACTACTGAAGCCACCACGAGGGAGATCAACGACAATCCACCACAGAAAAGAGCCAACAAAGCTGAGAAGGAGGAAAAAGACACCGAAGTCTGAAACACCGACTCAAAAACAGTCAGATGGGTTGTCAAGCGTATTTAAATGGAGCTGTCAGACGAACAAATCACGAAGCAGCTACAAGAAGAGAGTCTAAACATCCGAATCTTGAAGGCGGAGCGGATCCTGACGTACTCAAAGATCACTACCACGCTGGTGGTGGTGACGACGGAGGGCAGCGAGATACCACGCCAGGTATCGATAGACAAGAAAATACAACAACCTGAAGGATTCATACAAAGGATTACTCAGTGTTTCAGACGCCAGATGGTCGGCCACAGCAGAGCAGCATGTCGCAGTAAGACGGAAATTTGCCGGTACTGCGCCATTACCACGCTTACAAGGAGTGTCCGCTGGTCAAGCTGGACACTGACTTCCGAGCACTCAACAACAATAGAAAGTGTGCCAACTGCCTGGCAAGCATGGAGCAAGATACTTGGGCTGTCCGTACCTCCAAAGACACAGAGACGTTCTAAAGATCGCCATTACCACGAAGACACCGTACTAGGCAGCTAGCCACGGGTATATCACAAGCTGAAAGGGATCAACTGTAAAACCAGATAGACGAGCTGAAGAAGCATGTCAAGGCACTGCTGATGCTGACTCACTCCGTTCAGCGACAATGAGAAACTGCTGGCTGAAATAAAGGAGATCCATCGAAACATCAAGCATGAAGTGAAACATATATCACTGATAAAGAAGAAAAACGAAGAAATGCTGCGCACCATTAAAGCGGAGAAAGAGCTGCTGAAAGCTGAAATGGAATTAATCCGAAGCAAACCAACAGAAGCCATGCAGGAGAACACAGACAAGCCGCAAGGCAAAACCCAACAAAAGACCGAACCGAAACCGCAAGATAAAGACAGCAGCCCAACCACGATGGCCGAGAAACTCAAGGGGAAACCAATATGCCGCCAGATATCAGAAGAAAACCAAGATGAGTACCCTGACGACGGCAAGGAATGGCCCGGGGAACCTACCTTGGAGGAATTTGGAGGAGTGCAAAAAAGCGGCAAAGAGACAGGAAATTCAAGAGAGACTCAGGCACGAGGAATTCATAAGGCGACAGGAAGAAAAAGGAAAGATGACCTAGAAACTCAGGGGGAATACCCGGAGATATACTATGACAGTCAGACCACCTCGAGTACTATATAGATGACGAAGAGGTCGTCCTGTGGCTCACAAAAGAGGAAGCAATGGAAAGACATCAAGAACTCAAACGCGAAAGTGATTAAAAAAAAAGGTGCAAGGAGGAAAAGCACATCGAAAAGCTTCTACAGGCAAAAAAAAAACAAAAAACACCAAATAAAAAGTCCTTATAAGGACTCAACCAGACGAGCCAGGAGCTTGCCCCAACAAAGAAAACAACAAGAGGAGACAGGTACAAAGGACAGATACCGATCAACCCCCCCCCCCCCAGCTGACGTCACAGACACAAACGCTTATGCAACCAGTCCGAGGGAGGACTCACGCGTAAGAGCGCACAAGACAAGAAACATTGCTAAAAACACACAAAAACCAATGCTCTCAAAAATAACCATCGCTGAGGAAGCAGGTTAGACGAGACCAAATTTGAATTGGAAGTTTACAGTGAATATGAATCCACAGAGATATGGTTATTGCAAACAATGGTCATATATGTTTACATGTCAAATGTTGACATCGCTTTATACATGCTGGACATAGACATTTCTGTCCACATGTAAAACATGGACAGTCCTGTATAGAGTTGAAACATAGACATCTCTGTATGCAAGTTGTCAGAGACCTGTCCATCTTCCCACTCTTGCTCACTGAGCTCGGAAAGGCAATTTATAATATTAAGTACGTTCTCACGCAATAGTAACAACGACCGCACTCAGAAGCTAACAGGGAATGTTTCCTGTACAAACTTTATTACATTGTAACGTGTATACTAGCAAACTGGCCACACGTTTACTCACTACACATTTCACATCCCCACAACCCACGCTTACGTTCGTGTAATCTTTCTCACGGACGGCCAAACACTCGGTCCGTCTACATAGAAGATATTTACACAATTTCGCACTTCTCACTATCAGCTATCACAGTCTCCTGCCTCGCACACGTATCACAGCTAGTTCACTACTAGAATACAGGCACACACACTCCCGTCGCATCTATCCGTCAAACACTATCGTTCTATCGTCCAGCTCCTCCTAATCTGAATACGTCCGTCTCTGTCCGCTCTCTCCCACACACTGCCTCGTTCTCCCTCCAGTCTTCCCCAGTCACGTGAGTCTGACCACGGGATTCTTGCCTGACCTCCAGTCTTTGGTCGCTTGTGACCTGTCATAAATTAATGTCTATTGACTAGCTGTCACGCTATCACTTCTTACATACACACGATCCTGACTTTCTCCCCCCACATGACGAATGTGCCACTTTCTTTTAGAAACGTGGCACATATTCTCGTTGTTTTTAATACTGGTTGCTCTTTTTATTCTTCTCAGAGGACTGTGTGATACCTCACTTGCCCATGCGTTTCTTGTTGTGTCTGTCTTTTCTGCGATTAAGTATCGCTGTTGTTCTCACTCTCTCAGTAATGGTGTTTTTTTAACGTTTTGTCGTGGTCTGGCAATTGTGTTTTGGTTGGGCCTATTTGCACATCATTTCTAAAGTATTTGACCCCTGTTTCAGTTACATTACATTATGATCATGTTTCAAAATCGGTTTAGTGTGTATTCTGTACATCATAACCATGATTTAGTCTAATTATTGAGGCTATGTTGGGTTAAGGATTCTCAACTGATTCATGCCAATAATAAGGCTACAATATCCTCTTACAGCATTATCAGCTCTTCTGTCTCTTTAGCCATGATCACCGTCGTACATGATTCACACACCCTGCTCGATTTTATTATTTCTGAAGCACCCTATGTCACTCATTCCCCATGGTCATGGTTCGAATATGTTTAATGTGCGTAATAGTCTCCTCTGTAACTTTTCTTGCCCTTTCACCTTGATTCGTTTCCTTTTCTTTGCATACCTCGTTTACTATCGTGGTGATTCTATCACCATTAATCTTTTCCGTTCACACCCCGTTATTGCATATTCATTATTGTTACAATATTGTAGCATTAGTTTATTAACCTGGATGCTAAGCATCATTAGCTGGGCCTTCAATTATATGTGAATGTAAATTTTGTAACATTCATGCCCATCGAATGTCAGGCTTTGATTCTGAGCATTGTAAATTACACACTTTTTATCACATACTCATATTCTAAACTCATATAAGCATAAAATTAAAACATTTACTTTTATCTAATTAATAACGTTATAATTACAATGTTCACAATCCCCGACTTTATGCGCTTGTGCGGATAATGTTCATGTCCTGTAGAAATAATGTACAAGTAATTAAATCACATGTGACCAGTGTTCATTGTGTTGGTTCCTTGATTTTTTTGATGTTTCTTTCCATGTTGAGTTGTTGAAGGCAGTTAATCTTTCCTCCATATAATGTAATGAATATACACCGTGTTTGGAAAGTTTGAAAGTCAGTTAAATAAAATTAATGTACTTCACATTTGTAAAATCTGTTTTCACATGTCTTGAGTTTCGTACCGTTAATGTTGACTATGGCTATAGTACGTTTGTTCATGAGTGTTTACAGAGTAGTTCGCAGGTTACCTCCTCGTTTGCTCGCCTGGTAACTGGAAAAAGATACAGTTAACTGTGTTGTACTTGTCGTTGTTATTAATGTTTGAATGTGCTCCCCGTAGGTACTTGTTTGTCCTTGTTGCCGGAAAACTAGTGGTGGGAGCTGCAACTTAGATGTCGACTCTCGTTGATATATACAAAGTTGTAGGATCGTATCATAACGCTGAAGTCGTACAGAAGATAAGGCACATCTGTTGGTATTTGATCTAAGGATACAAGGTACAATAACGTTACGAAGTTTTAAGACGGGGAGGGGGGGGGGGGTTGAAAAATAAAATGTTGAGATCATTTTGAGTGTTATCTCCAAACCTGCACTCGTACAATTCTATTTGGACGTACATTTTTCAGTTCAAATAACAATGGCATACAATTTATACAGTTGTTATGTACAAATGGGTGAAAGCATACTTGCACAACAGATGAGCCCGTGTACAGATAGACGGATTCAAGAGCAAGAAAGTACTTCTGCGTCACGGTGTCCCCCAGGGCGAAGTCTTGTCCCCCCATACTTTTCCTAATCTTCATCAATGATCTTGTTGCTAATCTACCGCATGAAATTAAAGCGGCAATGTATGCCGATGACCTGGTTCTATGGAGCACAAATGAACATGCATCAGTGGCCACCAAATTGCTACAAAGAGCTGTAGATACATTTGCTGCATGGGCAAATAGATGGTGTGTCAGCATAAACACTGACAAGTGCAGCACCACTCTATTTACCCTCTGTTCAAAACAAAAGGCAGGAATCATCCAGATAAATGGAACACCCCTAAGAGAAGATACAGAACCAACATACCTTGGAGTAATATTTGATGGCAGGCTGACATGGAGAAAGCACATCAACAAAGCAGTAGCAAAAGCCAGAAGGAAAATAGCCATCCTGAGAAAGATAACTGGAACCACATGGGGAGCCAGTGGGAAAATACTTAGCAAAGTTTATCAACAGAGCATACGACCACACCTGGAATACGGGTAACTGCGTGGTGTTCGGCATAAAAAACCACACTACAAGAGCTGGTCAAGGTCCAAAATCAAGCACTTAGAGTCACCACAGGAGGGATGAGATCAACCCCTATAGTGGAAATGGAGAAGATGGGGAGGACACAAGCACTGAGTGAGCGCAGAGATACGAAAACACTAATACAAGCAGAAAAGTTCCTCAGCTTGCCAGGCCACCCTATGAAGAACAGATTTGAAAACCTAGCTATGGGGCGGTTGAAAAAAAGTAATTTTATCCACCAGGCCAAACGACTCTACAGAGAAACCACCGATTTGCCCACAGTTGGTATCCCCCTAACAACTATTCCAGAGCGAACTCCATGGAAAGATGAGCATAGACTATCATTACAAATCCAGACAAAAGTGAGAGGAATATTTGACAAGGAAGAACAGAACAGTGTGCAGCGCAGAACAGCCACTCTCAGCTTCCTTGATGAAGAATACCCACAGGACCTCTGGATCCGAGCCTACACAGATAGGTTGCCACAAAATGCTGTTCGAAATGGAGGAGCTTGAGTGTACATAGAATATCTAACTAATACTAGAGACACAGCCAGAGTACCGACAGGAAAGTACTGCCATAAGTATGATGCTGAAATTGAGGCAATCAAGATAGCAACAGAGAAATTAATAAATACCAGCAATGGTACACAACCTGTGGTGCTACTGACAGATGCAAAATCAGTACTCGAGTGTTAGGTAGGACATCGATAGGACAAGAGCCAGAAGAGGGGTAAGGAGAGGTAGGACGTAGATAAGGACCTCTACAAGGGAGTAGATAGAGTAGAGACAGAACGCAAGCTATAACTTAGAACAGCCATAAGACAGGACTTAGATGGGGACACGGACGTGTCATATCTAGGACACCAGCAGGACCAACCCCGAGGATAGGGCGGAGGACGCTAGTTCACGGGAGAAAACCCGTAAACAGACTAAGCAGTAGTACAACCCAAGGTTGATATGAACAAGACTACTGGACTACGTGACGAATAGAACAGCACGGGGGTTTGCTGACCGCACGGGTTTTAGGGCTACCAGACTGGCGACTGGACTGAACTTACTCAGACGGGACAGGACAGTCTTTCAGACAGGACGTGTGTGATTTTCCGAGAGCCAATATGTAGTTTACGAGGGCGCAAGTTACGGATAGCGAGAGTTGAGTTGTATCAGATTATGTATGAGTTTTGTGAAGTAAGGCGACCACTGTATATTTAGAAAGGCAGTCACCGCCTGGTCATGATTGTATGAATATATCAGGTTCGCCTGAATTAAACGTGTATAAATTCCATCCACGCAACTGATGTTTTCTGTGAGGTGTGGATGAAGTAGCGAGAGTGCCTGTATTCAATATAAGATGTTGACAGGCAGCAAAAGTGGTGTCAGATAGTGGTCAGTTAATTGGCTGAATGAATTCACTGCCCGTGTGAATGTGTAGAAGTGAAAAGCGGTGTCATCGTTCGAATGAATTCATAGCCTACAGGAGTATGTAAACTCGAGTATGATGAATGTGTACGATCAGAACGTAAGTTGGAGATTAGAGCGTAAGTGTGAAATATTTAGTCGTGCTTGAGTGTAAAGTACACATAACTGAAAGGAAGACTACGAGAGTGTGCAAATTGGTGAAACGTATTAAATTGTGATAACAATAACATGTAAAATGCTTTCACAAAAACGTTTCAGTTGATGCCCCGAGCCAGTGAAGACTACATGACACATACAAAAAGACAACAGACACGACGACAGACAAAATTAACAAATATATTTCGTATTCCAGGTTTTCTGTCTGAAGAAACGACTAGACAGACAAACATTAACAGCCCAACTGGTGGTGGTCTAGTGGTGGCCTGGCACTCTTTCAGACGCAGTTACTGCACCTATGTTAGTGCTGACAAGTAATACCTGGTATTTCCGACGTTTAGGCGGATGTTACCAACGTCAATGGAACTCATGTGCTACCAGAGCTATAACATTACCCCACCTTGGCAAGTCTCCCTGGAACGAGCATATCATCATCTTTCCACTGTAGATCAGTAGTCGTTGATCAACCTACACAGACATGATAGCTTCAGGTTGTGAAACAAACCGTATCAGAAGTAGTGGTGCATCATGGTTCATAAGCAGACCTCGTGCTTCACAATCAGGTATAATGGTTCACAATCAGGCACGGTAGGTTAGTAAACAGTCACTCGCCCTTACAGACGTAATGGTTTCAGAAAACAGGCATCCTGGTTCATCAACAGGCAACAACTGAAAGGAAGAGGGGTAGTTGAGAGTATTCGGCACCAACATTGGCCCACATGCATCAAATCACGGAATAAATAGCCTTCAGTAACACTAACTAGTTTTCATCTAATTAGCACATCATCTCTATATGGGTAGAATTGAAGCATTGGAATCAGTCCAATGTCAGATGGCCCATATAACAGCTCGTCGGAAATATTGCGTTCCGAGAATGTCGAGTCTGATCATATGTCTCTCTTACCACTATTCTTATGTCTGCGGCTGTTAGAATGAGTAGCTGTAATAATTCTAGTATTTACATAGAAACTAAATCTCAAGGAAAGTAGGTCCCTCGACCCCTCCCTTACATCGTACATACGATAATGGTTATCATCTTAATTAATACATTATATCAAGTAATAACGCATTAACACTTATATGTAAAGCTTTCCATTCCGCTTGTGGGGGTATCTTTCCCACCATAAAGCGAAACCCTTCTTGGTTTACTCTTATCTAGAGGCAAGAAGTCATCCAGGTTAAAACATGTTTTCTCCTACATGTTCAAAGGTGGCACTCCAGTTCTGGTCTTCTCCCAAGCGGATTAGCCTTGGGCCATGACCGAACTTCACGGCTGGCCTGGTTTGCCAGCCATATACTTAATAGACTTGCACACAGTCCCCATATCGCATTTGTCCCCGTGTCTCATTCAACATCCATGCGTCCTTCCATACATTCATCGCATCAGAACTCACGTACTCATGCCAGTATGAAAAAACGAGGACAGTAAAGTGAAGAATTTGGAACGCATTATCACATCGCGACGGTAACGCAGAGGCATATCGCATCGAACCACTTCGTCGTTCAGTGAATCACTCATGTAACCATCGCACTACATTACCTAATATTTATGCCACAACAACATCGTATATATCGAAATATAGCACAAGCATAATTCACTACTTCACAGAATTACACATTTCCAAGGAATGAAATCACTATTTAGTTATCACAAAATAGCTACATCACTTCCTTTGGCTTTGCAGTACGTGCTCTGTTTCCACTTCAATTAGGCCCTTCAGTGTCTGAATTCCTCAAACCATCAACTTAACTGTCTATTAAAGAAGCCATACTAACATGAGATACAAACTAACATAAGGTAGGTTCACAAAATACTACAGTCAAAAGCTCCCTATAATTGTATAGCTAACCTAAAATATGCAACTACTCACAATATATAATTCCTGACTACTGAGCACACTTTGCCGCTGTAACGGAATTGTCACTAAGCCTTAAGCGAAATTACACAGTTACAACTCGTTATTGAGAACAATGAAGTACACACCTGTACTTTGTCTTACTTTAAAACCGGCTTATCGATCGTCACCTATTTACTATTGCAGAATCGTTCGCATATTTAATGAGTTGCCGTACGGTTGCGTTTTACGTTCAATTCATCATCATCATCATCATCATCATCATCATCATCATCATCATCATCATCATCATCATTACAATTACAACGGTAAATTAATTAAATAGGTAGTTACCTGAACCGTTGAACAGACCACAAGTCAGCTGCTAATTCTGTCTGATGGCCAACTTACCTCTATTTCTGACAGTAAGCCGAAATTGGTTGTGCGTCCTCTCACACCGAGAGATCGAAAGTGAATGAGCGCCTACTGCCTAATTCCGTCCTACGTGCTACTCAACTCGCACGAAGAAATAGTGCTACCCGTTTGTCTCAACTCAAGCGAGAAACATGGGTTCTCCGTACTGGAAAGTCTATTTTCTTCCTGCACGAGATAATGAGATTATACTTCGCAACCTCGGTCACGCAAGTCCAGGTGCTTCTAGAACAATCTAACCGAAGAAACAACCTCGACTTTCCCCAGTTTATTTATAACTGGGGAAGTACCTGACGACACTCCGTGTTCATGCGGAACCTCCTATGACAAAGCATAGTTACCTTACTTCATTCTGTGACAAGGAGTAGTGACAGACAAGACGTTCGGTTGACAAAATCCATGTGTGGTGCCGAATGTTGGACAGACCATCGTCTCATTATCTCGAAAATAAACATACATATCAAACCACCACGGCGTCCTCAAGGGGCAAACATGCACAAAAAGAAAAACTAAATGTCACCCACCTAAACAGCAATAAAATGCAGCTGTGGTTTGAAAACAAGCCACATGGTGCAGCTAAACGGGATTTTGAAACAGAGTGGAGAGCCCTAAAGGACATAATTTGCAACATTGCTATGGAAATCCTGGGTCCAGCCCCCTTAAAGCATAAAGACTGGTTTGATGAAAATTCTGAAGACATCAACATCTTCTCCTCAAGGCACATTTGAATGACCCGAAGTCAACATCAAAACAAGATGCCTTCAGTAACATTCGGAGAGTAGTGCAGCAGAAACTTCGGCACATGGACTTCCTGGCTGAGCAACAAAGCTGTTGAAATTCAAGGCTTTGCTGACAGACATGATATGAAAAACTTCTACGACTCACTGAAAGCTGTCTACGATCCTCCATCACCAGGCATAGTTCCCCTCCTCATTGCAGATGGGGGAACATTGGTCACCGATAAGAAAGAAATCCTTCAACGCTGGGCAGAGCATTTCAGCAACAACTTAAATGCAACTTCTTTCTTTGATGATGAAACCATGAACTGCCTTCCTCAAGTTCCCACGAATGATACACTTGATGACCTGCCAACCACAGTGGAAGTAAACAAAGCCACTCAGCAACTTTCAAGTGGAAAGGCGCCAGGTCCTCACTCCATCCTAGCAGATATATACAAGGCAGGTGGGCCGGTCCTAATAGAGCAGCTTCACCAAGTCTTTACAAACATATGGGTGAACGAGACAATGCCACAAGATTTCAAGGACGCGTCAATAGTCCACCTTTACAAACGTAAAGGAAACCGCCAATCCTGTGACAACCACCGAGGCATCTCCTTGCTCTCAATTGCAGGGAAGATACTCGTCAGAATTCACTAAATTGTCTCACGGCCCATCGTCATCAAGGTCTTCTTCCTGAGAGTCAGTGTGGCTTCAGAAATAAACGAGGAACTGTTGACATCATTTTCGCTGCAAGGCAGCTGCAAGCGAAATGTCAGGAACAGAACTCTGAAATGTTCTCCACTTTCATCGACCTTATCAAGGCTTTTGATACAGTCAGCAGAGAAGGACTGTGGAAGATTATGGCGAAATATGGCTGTCCACAAAGGTTTGTCCAAATAGTGCGGCTATTCCATGATGGTATGCTTGCAAGAGTACAGGAAAATAGTGAACTGTCTGAGACCTTTCCTGTCGCCAGTGGAGTGAAGCAAGGATGTGTCCTGGCACCAACACTGTTCAGCCTTCTGTTTTCAGCTATGCTGACGAATGCCTTCGAGAACATTGACATTGGAATAGACATCAACTACCGCATGGATGGAAAGTTATTCAATCTCAGTAGACTGAAAACCAAAACCAAGACTAACAGCGACACCGTCAGGGAACTGCTGTTTGCTGATGATTGCACTCTATATGCCAACTCAGAGGCAGACACAATGTTTCAGTTTTCTAATATGCCTGTGCCAACTTTGGGCTCAATATCAACTTGGAGAACACTGTTGTTATGTACCAGCCAGCTCCAGGAAATAATCGCACCGTGACGAATATCAAGGTGAACGGTGATAGACTAAGTATTGTGGACAAATTCACCTATCTTGGCAGCACCGTGTTATAAACTGCCACAATTGAAGACGAAGTGAATGCAAGAATCTCCAAGGCCAGAGCAGCCTTTGACAGACTGTACAAGAATGTATGGGACAGACATGGAATAAGCCTGCAAACAAAGCTAAAAGTCTACAAAGCAGTTGTATTATCCACACTGCTATATGTTTGTGAAACATGGACTGTTTATCAGCGACATGCTAGGAAATTGAAACACTTCCACACAGTCTGCCTTAGGAAGCTATTGAAGATTAAACGGCAAGACAAGATCCCAGACACTCAAGTTCTAGAAAGAGCATCCACGCCCCGTATCTACACTCTACTAATGAAAAATAAGATTCGCTGGGCTGGTCACTTAACTTGTATGCCAGATCACAGGCTCCCTAAAAAAATTTTTACGGCGAGCTGCGTTGTGATAACTGCTCTCAAAGCAGCCAGAGGAAACGCTTTAAAGACACTCTGAAAGTCTCACTGAAAACTTTTGGAATTCATTCTGACACCTTGGAGACTTCTGCTAAAGACCGTAATTCATGACGTACATCATTACATAAGGGTGCAGTCACTTGTGAAGCAACCAGGACTGCAAGAGCTGTGAAGAAAAGGCTGGACAGAAAAACCACTGCAGGAGATCCTCCTCCTGGAACGTCAAGCATTCTTTGCCCGCATTGTAAAAGAACATTTCGAGCCAAACTAGGCCTTATCGGCCATCTTAGAACTCATGGCTCCATACTTTCAACCCCACTGGATGAAATGAATGGTCATCATCATTCTTGATGGACAAACAACACATCATTATCAGTTTTTATGGCAGCTTGTTGTTTCCAATATATGTATTTTACAAGTCTAAGGTCTTTTCCATCAATTTGTAGATCTTCAAGCATCCTTATCACGTCGACATGTCTCACTTTATCAAAAGCCTTTGTGTAGTCAATAAGGCAAAGATATAGATCTTTGTTTACTTCTATAGAACGTTCAATTACTGTTCTCAATATGCACACAGCATTTACTGTACCCTTGCCTTCTACAAACCCACACTGTTCTTCTCCTTTTTCGGGTTGTATTTTCTTCCTAACTCTTCTTTGCATAATAATTCTCAGCAAAATCTTCGTGATGTGGCTCATTATACTAAGTTTTCGATGTTGATCGCTTTCCAAGCCTCCTGATTTCTTCGGGATTGCAATAAATATAGAATTACATAATTCAGGAGGTATATCTCCATTATCATATATTGCGTTCAGCAGTCTGGTGACTTGGTCTATTCCATATTCTTCTAAGGCAGTGGTTCTTAACCTTTTTTGGCCCGTGCCACCCTTCACCATATTTTTAGGACATCATTTCCCCCCCCCCCCCCCCTCACCATATTTTCAGGACGTCATTACCTTCTCACCATATTTTTAGAACGTCATTCCCTCCTCTTTCTTATTTCCTCCCTAAAAATGTCCCCCTGCCCCTACGTAATAATTGAAGCTATATTTAATAGCACATACTAAAACAAGTCTAGACATCTACATAAAACGTGATTTGCGGATCTACTTACGTTATAAAATAAATTTCAGAAGGGTGATATGCACAGAACCTTAAAGTATCAAGGGTAAAACAATATCAAGTAATCGGTTCTTGTAGTAATGCAGTCTAGAGATAATCTTAATTCCCCCCCCCCCCACCCCCACCTGGAAACTCTAAAATTCCCCCCTGAAAGGGGGAATTCCCCACCGGTTGAGAACCACTGTTCTAAGGCATTGATCATATATATTGTGATGTTATCTATACCCGGGATCTTGCCAGTTTTCATATGATTAGGAGCATTCTGAACTTCCATCTTCAAAACTGATGGTCCTTCATTATTATTCCTTTGATCATATTGTTCCTCTCTTGTATTATCATAAAGGCATTTCACATAATCTGACCACGCATGTAAAACCTGATCTTTTTCTATTATGATTTTGCCATCTTTGTTTTGTAGGAAACCCGTTGATGTGTGTTCTTTTGTTGGTGATTAATTCTTTTGTGCAATAATGTGGTATTCTGGGTGTTGTGTTGGTTTTCAATTTCCTTGCAATTTTCCTCAAGCCATGTTTCTTTTGCCTCTTTGCATAGCTTCATAATTTTCCTGTGAATCTCTTCATATTTTCCCTTGTTATTTTTGTCATTTCTTCTTATTTCCAAGAGTTTTAACATGTCTTCAGTCATCCATTTCGTGCATCCTTTTATCTTTATTTTTGGGATGGTTGTTTTTGCAGCTTGGTTGACTGATTTCGTTAATATTTCCCATTTGTCGTTGACATCTTGAAATAATATTTTCATATCGGACAATGCATAAAATCTGTTCTTTACCTCTACGTTGAATTTATCTTTTATCTCCTCACTCTTCAGTGCCGTAGATCAAATTGTGTGCTTCTTGGTGTATATTTGACGTTCTTTAATGTTATATGTATATTGCTTAAGATTAATCTATGGTCGCTGTATCAGTATGCGCTTGGTATAGTTCTTGCGACTTTTAAGGCATTTCGAAATCTTCTATTTATGAGAATATAATCAGTCTGATTTTTGATCTTATGACCAATGACTCCTCCATGTCCATAATCTTCTTGGGTGCTGTTTATACCAGGTGTTTCCAATAATCACATCATGCTCTTTTGCACACTGTACAACAAGTCTTTCTTTTCGTGGGTCTTTACCATTTCATAATACAGAACATTCTGCCCTTCTTCATGCTAGACATGATGCAGTAATGTTTCGCAAAGGCATTATTATTAGTTAAAAAACTGAATAACTTTTGTCTGGAATCTTTATCAAGGTTATTAAACATAGCTAGGTTAAAAATAGGTGTTGGCCAATCTGTACTACGTAATAAAGATCTCACCCCCTTCTCATACTACAGCCTAATCGCAGTGTCAATTTTATTTTAACAATTACTTTCTGCATAGATTTCTTTCTCTCAGCTAAAATCTACTGCACCTTGTTTCCATAATGGATTGCATATCGAATAATGATCTTTTGCATTTCTCCATCTAATGACTTTACACATCTAAGAGTTTTATTTTGAAACGCCTTCACCTTTAAGTCAATAAACCCAAGGGTGGCATCATGGACATCGTTAATAGCTGTTCCGGACTTTCTTTTACCTCTTTCAATCTCTGCAAACATTTGCAGACATCATCTGACTGGATGAAATTAACATCAGACAAACACCAGAAAATGAGTGCTTTGCAAAAGTTCAAATCATAGCAATAACACGAGCCACTTCAAGTAACTTGAATAAGAGAACTGTAAAAGAAGGTATTTGATTGCTATGATTCTGAGGTTCGCTTTTCATAAATGTGTTCTGTTTACATGCAATTAGATGTACATTTATATGCATGTTTACTGTGTGAATTGTCTTCCATGGTTGACTTGTTCATTTATTGTAAGTCGTGTCTCTACTTTTGTTATCTTTCTGTAAAACAAATATTTCTCGGATGCATAATGTAAGAGCAGAAGTGAGAATGTCGGTATTCTATGTGTTGAAAAATTACAGTCATACATACTCTTACTGCGGACAAGAGATTCCTCTGCAATTTGGTATGGTAAAATACCCGCATCCATGGGCCTGTTAAAATTTCGAATTCAGGCCACGAACTTGTAGATATATATGAGTATGTGGATCAGACAAAGTGGTGAATATATTTTGGCATAATTTTCTCTGTTGTCTATGCCTTAAAAATTCCAACAACTCCAAACGATGAACAAATACGACAGATGTCATACAAAACATTACTTGAAGGCGGTTGCCTACATATTTAAGAATAATTCCTGGCTTAATGTTGTGACGTTGTAAGAAAGTGAAAAATCAGCTGGGTATTTAGTCAGTCTTATGGTTACTGCATGAATGTCATTATGAGAACATGTAAACGACATAATACAATAAACTGTAGTGATATTGCAATAATTACACTTCTTGCATCTAACATTGACAAATACATACATATTTAATTCAATACTGTACTTCTCCGTCGGGAGGAAACATTTACAGAAAGAGAGGTAGAGGAAGATAACTAGAGAAACATCTGGACAGCCTTTTGTCAAGGCAAGGAATGGGATCAGCACACAGGGTGTGGACAAACATGCTGTCGAAGATCACTAGATATGGAGAAGCATGACTGTCCACACCAGTTGCCAAGCCATGATGATACAACAAATGTCCAAAGAGAAGCTAAAATACATTACCTCAGTTTGGACATCCTATAAATCAGCTGTGTGATACGACACTGGAAGGCTTCCTTTAAACCATATGTCTTTTGCTTTCTTCTGTATCTAGCTTCTGCAAAGTTTCTCGGGAAACCCTTGCTAGACCATCCAGAAGGTGTACACAGAACTTAAATTCTAAAAAACATCTCCAAGCTTCTTCTTCAGCCGTTCATGCAAACAGTGATACACGTTTGCCCTGTCAAACATGGTGCTGCCAATTGTTTTCTTGAAGATCCACAACTGACAGATCAAAGGCACCACTGTATGCCTGAATTACATCGTACAGATCCTGTGTGGCGTGCAGGTACAGTGCGTCTGCTGCTCCATCTGGAAGTTGAGAAATATACATAGTTAAAGACTGATGATCAGATCCCGTCAACACTGAGACATGTACCTCGTTGACATGGGCCCCAGCCTTTGTGATGGAGTCCCGTGCCAATGTAGCACTAGAATACTTATCCAACATATAATCTACCTGAATATCTGCTAATAGTCCAACTTCAAAGGCCATCTGTGACACAGTTGTAACACATGGCAAATCTGAAAATATTTTGTTGAAAAATGTGTATGAAATATGATACAGTTTTCATAAGTGTGTGTTGTTTTTGTTGTTGTTGTTTTTGTTGTTGTTGTGTGTGTGTGTGTTTCTTTTTTGTTTGTTTGTTTGTTGAGCTCCTCAAACATTACAGACGTATTCTTATTTTCCTATTTCTGCCGTAATACCTGCAAGGACTCCTTTAATGGCTTTGTACAGCTAACCCCTTCTTCAAAGCTGTGTATCTAGCTTTCATAATGATAACTGAGTGAATCGTCTTCTTGATGTTTTCACTAGACTATACCCTGCTTTCTTAAGCTCTTATATCTGATACTGGTGTAGTTTGCTCAGGATGCTATGAAGACTATAAAGTTGATTAGTTTAAAGGATTTGAAGAAGAAGGCGGTGAACGTCAACTTCTAAAAGTTTTAGGAAATTTCTTAGTGAGGTCTAATAATTGTGATTGCCATTGTTTTGTTAACGTATATTTCTTACAAATAACCATGTAAAAGAAAAAATTATTACACATTAAGAGGAATACGTCCCCCATTAATAGGATTGCTTGATTCTGCCGTCTCCACAATAGCCTTGACAGCTCTTGTCACTTCTGCAACAGTGTTAACCAATACTAGCCAGGCTATGTAATCATTTTGTATTGGATAGCTAGGTTCAAACACCGACTGGTGTGCTCTCAGATCACTAGTAGTTCCTTTTGCCATGATGCAAAGTCTGCTCCTACAAATATATAATGCTGAACACAATACATGATACTGAAGATATACCTTATGAATTATGCAGTTCTGTATTTATTGCAACCCCAAAGAAATTAGGAGCTTTGGAATGTGATCAACATAGAACAAATAGAATAATGAGCCTCATCACGAAGATTTTGCTGAGTATTATCATGCAAAGAGTTAGGAAGAAAATACATCCCGAAATAGGAGATCAACGTGGATTTGTAGAAGACAAGGGTACAGTAAATGCTGTGTACATGCTGAGAACAGTAATTGAACGTTCTATAGAAGTAAATAAAGATATACATCTTTGCTTTATTGACTACACAAAGGTCTTCGATAAAGTAAGACATGTCAAAATGTCTCTATATATGTGAGTATATATATATATTCTTCAACAACACTATAAATACCGATTGATCGATTGATACCGTACTGACATTCTGGAACTTCTTTTAAAACAACTGGATGAACGTGAAATTGAAGTAGCGTGTTTCCAGCAAGATAGCGCAACTGCACACACAGCTAAAGCATTACTGTGTTTTTTGTTTGTTTGATTTTTGTTTTGTTTTGGAAGAAATTTTCGCAAATCGCATAATATCACGTGGAATTTGGACAGCTTGTTCCACAGATCTAACGTCACTGGATTATTATCTATGGGGTTTCTTGAAAGGCAATCTTTACAAAACTAATGTAAACACAATTGAGGACCTGAAATAAGCAATCAGTATTACCAATCAAGAAATAACAAAAGACACGTTGTAAAATGTATTTGACAATACGAAAAGACGCGTACAGTCATATCTTGAAGCACGTGGTGGACATTTCCAACACCTGTTACAATGAATACTTCATTGGTACATTCCAGCTTCCCCAAACACAGCGTTAGACCATAGCAATGACTATTTAACTAATTTAATGAATTTTTTAGCACACTTTAAAGGTTATAAAAATGTGCTAAAAAATTCATTACATTAGATATATATATGATTTCATGTGGGGAATATATATATATATATATATATATATATATATATATATATATATATATATATATATATATATATATATATATATATATATACTAGCTGACCCGGCCCGGCTTCACCCAGTCCCTGGTGGGGAGCATCTAATTTAATTCATATAAGTAGTCATATAAGTTCTCGTTCCCGTTCCCGACTATCTGTCTGTCTGTCTGTCTGTCTGTCTGTCTGTCTGTCTGTCTGTCTGTCTGTCTGTCTGTCTATCTGACCCGGCCCGGCTTCGCCCAGCCCCTGATGGGGAGCATCTCATTTAATTCATATAAGTAGTCATATAAGTTCCCGTTCCCGACTATCTGTCTGTCTGTCTGTCTGTCTGTCTGTCTGTCTGTCTGTCTGTCTGTTTGTCTGTCTGTCTGTCTGTCCGTCCCACCCTCTCTGTCTGTCTGCCTGTCTGTCTAATCATTTATTGGTTGCAGTTAGAACAACCTTAGATAAACGAAGACCAACTTACAAAAAGCGTTAGAAAGAGCACTTGAAAGATCTTTACATCTTCCCCAAACAATTAACTTGTGTAAATGGAGCGGCGGCAGCAGAAGCAGCAGAAGAAGAAAAAGGAGGAGTAGGAGGAGGGAGGAGGAAGAGGTAGGTGGAGGAGGGAGGAGGAGGGAGGAAGAGATAGGCGGAGAGAGGAGGAGGAGGGAAGAGGAGGGAGGAGGAGGAGTAGGGAGGAATAGGAGGGAGGAGGAGGGATTAGGAGGAGGGAGGAGGAGGAGGGAAGAGGAGGGAGGAGGAAGGAGGATGAGAGAGGAGGAGGAGGGGAGGAGGATGGAGGAGGAAGAGGGAGGAGGAGGGAGGAGGAGAACGCAGGAGGAGGGGGGAGGAGGGAGGAGGCGGAGGGAGAAGGAGGAGGGAGGAGGAATGAGAAGGAGGAGGGAAGATGAGGAGGGAGGAGGAGGAAGAGGGATGTGGAGGGAGGTAGAGGGAGGAGGAGGGGGAGGAGGGATGAAGAGGAGGAGGAGATAATGCAATAGCCTTGCTTATAATGTGCACATAGACCAGGTGATAACAAAGACCAAGCGGGGTTTGCCTGCGATGCGGGTGATGGCGGCAGCAAACTGTGAGCAGCGCCATCTATGTCTTCTGTACGAGGGGCTGGTCATGTCTGTTTTGGAGTATGCAATGGCAATCCTGACTCTCAGCCATAAGCAGATAGAAAGGATGGAAAGGATACAGAATGAAGCTATGCGCATTATTCTTGGATGTACAAGAGATACAGCATGCAGAGCGATGCGCTACCTTCTTGATGTTCCAACCATTGAAGAGAGAATACAAGTTTGCAGGGCACGCGCCTACCTCAGAGTTAACGCAAACACACAACATCCACTGCATTGTGAAATTAGGAAGGTGAAGGGCAGCAGGTTAAAAAGAGGACGGTCGTGGATGGGTCAAGCCGAAGACATTCTTCAACAGGTGTGTTCACATGAGGACTTAGAACCTGGCGAGGAGTGGGTGCAAGTGCCAACAGACTTCTGCACATCCTGTTCAGTTTGCATCCAACTAGATAGGAAATGCAGACAAGAAAATCCGGCTGCTGTGGAGGCTGAAGTACAAGCGTTGATTTTCGAGAAATCGCTAGACAGTGACGCGGTCATCTACACAGATGGGTTGGTCGTCCGACATGTGAGAAGCTCATGGGCCTTTACAGCTCGGGCCGGAGGGAGAATTGTGAAGGAGGACTCTGGTGCTTTCACTGAAACCACAAGTAGCCTGACCATGGAAGTCATGGCAGTAAGTAAAGCAATAACATGGCTCGAGACACAGACATTCACTAGGGCTTGTTTCCTTAGCGACTCAATGAACATGATCAATAGGATAGAGGAGGGGTCGATCCGAAGAGAATGGTTGCTGCCTCTGGAGCGGTCTCGGCTTGCAAAGATTAGTTTCATCTTCGTGCCAGGGCATGCGGGAGTACAAGGAAATGAGCGGGCTGACAAGCTCGCAGGTGAGGCTACTGTGGAGGGCGGATCGCGCCATGGACCAGGCTGACATTCTGAATGCTCTACGAGAAGTAAGACTTTTGCGAGAACCAAGTGATGACTGTGAATCTACAACAATGGCCAGACTGCTAGAGCAGCAAATTAAAAGAGGGGTGGCCAAACAAGAACACTACGCAGGAAGCCAAAGAAGATTGATAAACCAACACAGAACTGGCGTCGTTAGCCGCTACACGCTGCGGGTTTTGCTGAGGAGGGGATCCGAGCACTTATGGACTGAATGGTTCGATGTGCAATGTGGATGATCTGTCGACTAACTAACTAACTAACTAACTAGGAGAAGGAGGGAAGAGGAGGAGGAGGAGAGAGGAGGAGAAGGGAGGAGGAAGGAAGAGGAGTGATTAGGAGGAGGGAGGAGGGCGAGGAGGTAGGAGGAGGAGGAAGAGGGAGGAGGAGGGAGGAAGAGGAAGAGGGAGGAGGAGGAAGAGGAGGGAGAGGGAGGAGGGGGAGGGGAAGAGGAAGAGGGTAGGAGGAGGAGGAGGGGATAGGAGGAGGAGGAGGAGGATTATAACGCATATGCCTGTAGTTAACTGCAGCGAAAGGGTGGGTATGTCTATCTATCTGACCCAGCGTGGCTTCGCCCAGCTCCTGGCGGAGAGCGTCTCATTAAATTCTTACAACAACAACAACAAAAAGTTACTTAAAAGAATGTCCTTCCACACACCATCCATTATTTTTAATGAAAACTGTTGTTAATCACCTACATGACTGTAGATAACTTCTTTAAGTATAAAAAGATGAGTTACAATGTTATGCATTATGCATTATTTTTATGAAAACTTTGAAAATGCCTTAAAGATTATATCATTTTTTATTATAACTCATATGCCTGTAAATAACTATAGACAAAGAGTTTATAAATCTTTGAAAACGATGCAACAATATGACTATAAGGTACATAGCAATGTTATTAACAGTTATGCCCCTTGAAATAACTTTTCTAGAGTTAAGTCCCCTCTGCTATATAGAAATTATAATGAAAAATGAAATATTAAATAATATTAAGAAAGTAGCCGATTTTACACTAAAACAAATATGACAGTTGGCAGCGCGCGAATGAGAGGAAGACGTGTAGAAAATTTTATCTCAATCTGATGGACCGTTCGCGAACGCATAAAGGACATACAGTCATACAATCTTATATATATATATATATATATATATATATATATATATATATATATATATATATATATATATATATATATATGTGTGTGTGTGTGTGTGTGTGTGTGTGTGTGTGTGTGTGTGTGTGTGTGTGGTATACACAAATGTCTGTACTAACATCCGTCTATAGATGCCCTTTAAAAAAATACTAATCCCAAATAATCACGGTTTAAGTACCTTATTTTCGGTAAAAGTAAACAGAGAAAAACTAACCCGTAGGGTAGCTTAATTTATTTGGCCTTAGTTGTTTCACGTACCTGGCCAACCGTCGTCAATCTGTTAAGACAAAGGCACGAGAGTGGCCATTTCTGTGGAAGAGAACACAAAAGACAGACGTTGGATTTTCCCCGTGGGGGGGGGGGGGGAGGCAATTTTGCGTTAAAAACCATCATTCTCTGAAGCCATTGGTATGTTAAAACCTACTTTATTATTATTTATTTATGTATTACATATACCATTGTGTTTAATTAAGAATTAGTTAGAATGATAAATCAACAATTCTTGTAAACTGGAGTCTGATTGATCTTTACCACTAAGCGCCATGTCAGGCCACGCTGTAATTTTTCCTATGCTTGTCAATTTCATATTCCCATGTTAAACCTTTTATAGGCATTGTGAACCTATATCTCATCAGCAATGCTTATAACCTATAAATATTATGGGTACTGTAGAGTATCAAACTCATGTCAGAAACACATTCTAGAGATTTTTTCAATGTAGGAGCAGACTCCGGATTCATACTTCATAGTAGAGAACTCGTGTCTGTCAATTTCATATTCCTATGTTAAAACTTATATGCATTGTGAACTATATCTCACTATTTATGCTTAGAATCTGCAAATAATCTATGTACTATAGAGATTGAACTCTAAAGAACATTTTCAAACGAACTTTTATCCATGCGGAGACATACAAATGATTACGCATATTCCTGACTCTTAGTCAGTGGATAAAATGCTTTGCCACATTCTAATCTGTAACTTGGAACTATAGTGCTAAATTTTAGTACAATCCTTTTGTTAACAGATTAGTAACCACTCAATATGAGTGAGGGACATGTAATCATTTCATAAAATATTGCTAGGGAAATGCGATGTTTGAGAATATAAATTCAAGAACAGAGAAAGCAAACGCATGATATAAATGAATGTTCTGATAGGATGTGCCTTCAATCCGCATCACCTCACTGTAGTAGGAACAGAAGCGAAGATTGATGTGAATAAATTGCTTGCAATATTCAGAAGACTGGACCATGCGGCATAAGTTATTCTAATAAATACACTCCGAATAATAGCAGTAATTGGCATAATATATCACAGCGGTCACTATCCTAATACTGCTGTAAGCAGTGGGAGAAATCAATGTATGTTTTAGTTATGGATTAACCCCTGAGGAAATCCAAAAACATAGGCTCCTTGCATCATCATTATGATTAATTATTATGTATGATTATCATGTACTTAATATCAGAGAAATGTATGTTTAGAAATGTATATATATACCAAGCCTGTGTCCTTAGTACTCTTCTTTGTGGCGGTGAAACCTGGACAACTCACTCACACCAAGAGAAATGTTTAAACAGATTTCATATGCGGTGTCTGCGAAGAATACTCGGTATTAAGTGGCAAGACAACATCACAAATACTGAAGTATTGGAAAGATCAGGTTGTGTGACGGTGTGTTCCATGCTCAGTCTTTGTAGACTTAGATGGATAGGACATGTTAGGAGGATGGATGATGGTAGAATACCAAAGGACATCATTTTTGGTGAATTACAGACAGGTAGGAGATCTCAGAGTCGGTCCATACTACGATACAAAGATGTGTGTAAGCGGGACATGATTGATACAGGCATTGATAATTCACATTGGGAGCAAGTCGCCGCTGAACGTGTTGCATGGAGGGGAACTATCAGAAATGGAATAAAGACAAAGGAGACAATGATTGCAGATAAAGCACACACAGAGCGTGAGAGACGTAAGATGGTGCAAAATGGTGGAAGTGACCATGCTTTCACATGCGTCCACAGTGGACAAACATTTGCAGCACACATTGGCCTTATCAGCCACACTCGCCACCGCCATGGGACGTAGTTATTTAAGCTTTTTTGAAGCACAATGTACCAAACTATCGTCTGTTAAGACGGAAGGTGCCAATGATATATATATATATATATATATATATATATATATATATATATATACATATATATATATATATATATATATATATATATATATATATATATATATATCTGTCACACACACACACACACACACACACACACACACTCATATATATATAGACCACATCATGCTCTGATTACGTCAGTCTGCAATGATTGTCTAATCTGCCTAATTGTCTGCCAGCGTGCTTAGAATAGCTCAGATGACATCTTGACATGTGAAGTGGTGATGAAAATTTACCCAAATACATACACACCTGTCGTGTAAAATGATGAAAAATTGCCTATAAATACTATAATGGGTGTTAAATGCATTCATGCCTTCACTGGCTTGGCAAATGTGTAATAAGAATATTAAATGGTCATTGCTGAGTTATGACTAGGAAAAAGGCTGTTAACTGCCAGTGAAATATCACATTGCAGCATGCGATTTTTATAATTTCAGTTTTGGATGTAATAACTATCGTTAATAGTCCAAACTTCTTAAATACACGTAAACATTTATGCTAAATTTAATAATACATAGTCATCATCCTATACCTTGCCGAATGGCGTGGGCGATCATGCCTCTCCACATAATGCGATCTCGGACGTCTTGTATCATTTAGTGTGTTGATTACCATCCATGTCATGACATATGACTGTCAAGAATCTTCTCACGCTGTCTTCCTCTATCTCTCTTTCCTCAAATATTTCCGGTTGTTACAATATCTTCCAGTTTTTGTCTTCTCTACATAGTAGAACGTTAAAAACATTTCTATACAAAACTGGAATTACGAATCTACTTACGTCTTAGAAAGACAGTCTTGATCTCCGAGATGAAAACGAATTTCAGAAGCCGGTATGTATAGATTTATCCAACATGGAGGGAAACACCATGACAAAGATTCATTTAAAAGAACACCACCTGAAACAAGTAAAGAGCTTGAAGTACTTTTTTTTTTGCATATACTTTACAGGATATCGCTGTCAACACCAGCATCTTTCAGCTGTATGTTGATTTCTTGGCAAGATTACGCTCAGTAGTTTGCCATTGCTGTCTGAGCGGTCGGCTCACATACCCCGTAGGTTACCGATGCGATTCGAACCACTGCTGAATCTCACCGTCATCACGTTAACCATGAGAGTATACGAGATTACGGAGAAAAGCCGTAACCTCTAAGCCAGGAAGCCGGCTTTCAAGTACTTGGGAAGTATCTATATCTATAAAAGAGACTGTATGTATGTCCGTTCTTTATGCGTTCGCGAACGGTCCATCCGATTGAGATGAAATGTTCTACACGTTTACTTTTCATTCCTGTGCAACTTTCTATCATAGTATTTTAGTTTTTTTTCGGCTACTTACTTACTAAAATTTAATATTTCATTTTTCATTATAATTTATATATAGCAAGGGGACTTAACTCTAGAAAAGTTATTTCAAGGGGCATAACTTTTAATAACATTTCTATATACTTTATAGTCATATTGTTGCATCGTTTTCAAAGATTTATAAACTCTTTGTCTATAGTTATTTACAGGCATATGAGTTATAATAAATAATGATATAATCTTTAAGGCATTTTCAAAGTTTTCATAAAAATAATGCATAATGCATAACATTGTAACTCATCTTTTTATGCTTAAAGAAGTTATCTACAGTCATGTAGGTGATTAAAAACAGTTTTCATTAAAGATAATGGATGGTGTGTGGAAGGACATTCTTTTAAGTTACTGTGTGAATTTAATGAGACGCTCCCCGCCAGGAGCTGGGCGAAGCCACGCCGGGTCAGATAGATAGACAGACAGACAGATAGTCGGGAACGGATGCTTAAATGACTACTTATATGAATTAAATGAGATGCTCCCCACCAAGGACTGGGTGAAGCCGAGCCGGCTCAGACAGACAGACAGACAGACAGATAGTCGGGAACGGGAGCTTATATGACTACGTATATGAATTAAATGAGATGCTCCCCACCAGGGACTGGGTGAAGCCGGGACGGGTCAGACAGACAGACAGATAAGACAGACAGACAGAGAGACAGATAGTCGGGAACGGGAGCTTATATGACTACGTATATGAATTAAATGAGATGCTCCCCACCAGGGACTGGGTTAAGCTGGACCGGGTCAGACAGATAGACAGACAGACAGATAGTCGGGAACGGGAGCTTATATGACTACTCATATGAATTAAATGAGATGCTCACCACCAGGGACTGGGTGAAGCCGGGCCGGGTCAGCCAGACAGACATACAGACAGACAGACAAGCAGACAGACAGACAGACAGACTGATAGATAGATAGATCCCCTCTAGGGACTGAGCGAAGCCGGGCCGGGTCAGCTAGTAATATCATAAATGGCAAATCAGAAGACGAGATAGAAAATAGATGCAATAAGGCAAACCAAGTCAAAGCCAAAGCCAAATCGCGCGCAGCTGTGTTTCGAATGCGGGTATGTGGGATCACGAACCGCGCCAGTTTTGCTTTCGCTATGGAGCCTTAATGATATTAAATTTCCCGATTATTTGAAGATCGCGATAAAACAAAAACTGATTACTGGGCATACTTTAATGGTGTACTTTTCCGTTGGTTCTTTTATTGTGTTCTATTCGTCATTTGGCGTTGTTGTGGTGTCTGTTTGATTGATTTCTTTACATATGCTGTCTATATAGGTTATAAACAAAACGGGAGACAGGACACAACCTTGTCGAGCTACTTGTAGAACGGCTGAACAAACAAATCAGGGAATTGAAAATAAACCTCCGAGAAGTGAGTATAAGACAATTTTACAGTTGTTTAGAGTGAATGTTAATCCACAGAGATCAGACCATTGCAAACATTGGTTATATATGAATACACACGAAACATAGACATCTCTTTATACACGCGTTACATGAACATCTCTGTCTACATGTAAAAACATGGACATTTATGTAAACATGTTTAATATGGACATCTCTGTATACATATGAAACATGGACTCTGTATATATGTGAAACATAGACATCTCTGTATATATTATCAATGTATGCATGTGAAACATATACATTTGTATACACGTGAAGCATACACATCTGTGTGCCATATCACAGGCTCCCTAAACGAATTTTCAATGGCGAGCTGCGTTGTGGCAAACGCTCTCAAGGCGGCTAGAGGAAACACTTTAAAGACACTCTGAAAGTCTCACTGAAAACTTTTGGAATTCATCCTGACACCTGGGAGACTGCTGCTAAAGACCGTAATTCATGGCGTACATCATTACGCAAGGGTGCAGTCACTTGTGAAGCAACCATGACTGCAAGAGCTGTGAAGAAAAGGCTGGATAGAAAAACCACTCCGGAGATCCCCCTCCTGGAACGTCAAGCATTCTTTGCTCACATTGTCAAAGAACATTTCGAGCCAAAATAGGCCTTATCAGCCACCTTAGAACTCAATGCTCCATACTTGCAACCCCACTTGATGAAATGAATGGTCATCATCATTCTTGATGGACAAACAACAGCAACAACACACATCTGTGAATAGATGTGAAACATTGTCATCTCTGTTAGGCAACTCTTTATAGATGTGAAACATAGACATCTCTTTATGGTATGGCCATCTCTGTATACATGCGAAACATGGATCTCTCTCTCTCTCTCTCTCTCTCTCTCTCTCTCTCTCTCTCTCTCTCTCTCTCTCTCTCTCTCTCTCTCTCTGTCTAGCAGAACACTGCTCTACATGGAAGTTTGGGACTTAACCTGGCTACATCTAAACCGGAGGAAACATGTCTAGCCAATCACTCTGACGCCTTAGTCAGACAAGACTGAAAAAGCCGCGTGAAACACAGACTTGCAAACAATTACTATCAATGTAGTTTACGAAGAACAGCTATCTCTCTAGGTAAATAGTGGTCGGCCGTTAAATAGTGGTCGTTGATCGTACCTTACATTATCAGTTGATACTCCATACACAGACGGTACCTTATACGAATCTCATCCAGTTAGCAATAATAGTCAATATCTTCAGAGATACTTTACAAACCCAAAGAAGACTACTATTTGAGCGTAACAATACGGTTACATCTTACTACATTATTAGGTGTTTTATTTATATGCTGCAATTGACACATGAATAATAGTTTGTAGCCTGTATGCTTGTGATTGTTGTTCAAGGTGACATAAACTCAAATTTTTGTTGTCTTTTACTTGATTTGAAAGACTGAGATTCTGTAGATTAGTTTGTGACACTTGTAACTTGTAGTCTGCATATTTGTTGGTCTTACCGGGGTACCACTTTACGCTGTTTAGGGCGGTCATATCATTAGTGGTCGTCTACAACGGAAAGAATCTGTTACCATCTCTCTGTCTCTCCGCTCTCTCTCTCTCTCTCTCTCTCTCTCTCTCTCTCTCTCTCTCTCTCTCTCTCTCTCTCTTTCTACTCCCCCTCTTTATATTGTAGCTGAGAGGAAAGTGTTTGGCCACGACGCGGAAAAACGAGACACGGGACAACGAACGACAACAGTCAGTCATCCTTTCCTTTTCTCACTTCCTCTTCTCTCTGTTTATCACACCCTTCCTCTTCCTTTCCACGTTTCCTTCCTCAGACTGTTAAACGTAGATAAATGGTGACGTCTCCCCTAATCCTTCTGTCACACCAGGTTCAACCCCGTCAGTGACAGGGGTCTTTGTTCCAACCAGTAAAGCTTCGGGGTCGACCCAGCCTCATAAATTGGAATAGGATCATGGTCAAAATCTCTCTCTCTCTCTCTCTCTCTCTCTCTCTCTCTCCTCTCCTCTCTCTCTCTCTCTCCCTCCCTCCCCTCACTCCCTCCCTCCCTCCCTACTCCTCTTCCCCTCTTTATATTGTAGCTGTGAGAAAGGCGGTTGGTCAAAATACGGGACAACAAACGACAACAGTCTCTCATCCTCTCCTTTCTTTTTCTCTCCCCCTCTTCTCTGTGTTTAACACATCTCACTCCTTCCTTTCCCCTTTCCTTCATCATTCTGTTACCATTAGTGTTGCCACAGCAAGGATTTCCCTCTGGACAGTATTGTAGTGGTATCAGTTTACAGTTTAGGATAGGGTCGCCTATGAAGAATTATCATGTGCAGTTTTGTAATCCGTTGTTGCTGAGTTGTATCTCAGTATGTGCTCTAAAAGTAGTTCGGTGCATTGTCTGAGCTGTCAGTAGGCGAAGTTTCGATTAAGTCTTTTCGACTAGGGATTCTTGTCTAAGGTACACCCGACAAACCTACTTTGTCCGTAAAATACCCAGGAAATGATGACCCAGTGAGTCCCAGTTCAGAGGGTCATGACCCAGCGAGTTACCCATTGCGTGGGACATTTAAGCTATGACGAAAAATGTGGCTACAAAGAGCATACGTTTTGATGTGATAGCAGAGAATAATGAGGGAGCGACAACTCCGGTATTGGGAACTATCGATTCCCATCCAGTAGTTGAACTGGTACGGTACGTCCTGGTATGTAAGTAGTGTAATGCGGGCTCAAGACGTAGTATTTGAGGTTGAAATCGACAATCCTCCACCTCCACCTCAAAGGATGATAACTCCTGTTATTTTTTTAAAGTGGGCGATTGTCAAATGACCGGGTTGGCGGGTATGGTCAACTGACCCCCTCGAGATTTAGGGATGGGTAGGTCTAGTGACTTACAACATAAAAATACAAAAAAA
>JACEFZ010019994.1:100000-115654 GCA_014155875.1 Cepaea nemoralis | reverse complement strand
CATCCCCACTACCCCCACCGCACATCACATACATCCCCTACCACGCAATATTCCCAACCCACGCACCGCACACACACATATCCCTCACCAACACATCCCACACCCACATACCACCACACGTCCCCACCTACACACCACACACATATCCCCCACCCACATACCACACAATATTCCCACCCACACAGATACCCTTAACCCACCCACCCCACATACCCCACCCACACACCACAAAAATCCCCCATCCACACACACACATACCTCACCCACACAATATCCCTAACCAACACACCACACACCTCTCCCCACCCACACACGCATTCCCTACCCGTCCACCAACACACACTCACTCACGCACACATCCTCCACTACGCACCCACACACCCCCACCCACCCCACCAAACATCTCTCGATCACAATACCCCTACCCACACTTATCCTCCACCCACACACGCATCCCACCCCGACACATGCACATCCCTCACCCACCTACACATCCCTAAGCCACCAACACACCCCCACTCACACATTCCCCATCCACGCACACATCTCCCACCCACACACGCCCACATACTTCCCCCAACCACCACACATCCCTACTCACCCACACATATACCCCACCCATCACACAACATCCCCCACACCACACACTATTCCCCACCCACACACATATCCTCACACATACCCCCACACCCCCCCACCCACACACCATACACACATCCCCCACCAACACACCGCACACATATCTTAAACTCACACACCATACACTTCTCCCCACCCGCCCTTGCATCCCAATCCACCCAACACAATCCCCTACCCACACAACCCCGCCACCCACACTACTTCCTCAAACCACCCACACATCTCCACCCACATAAACACACACACCCCACGCCCATCCCATACACATATCCTCCACCCATACACACATCCCCCATACCCATTCCCACACCCCTACTTTCACCCCCACACATCCATCCACACATCTCACCAACACCCACAAATATCACTACCCACAAAAACCCACACACCCCAACCCATCCAAACGCATACCCCCACCCACACATCCCCCACCCACACATATCCCCACACTCACACACATCCTCCACACACACTCACACCTCCTCACATCTAGACACATACAAAATGTCTCACGTTAGCATTGAAACTAGTATGAACAAACTCCCACACTTTACTCACGCACATACACCGACAATTGTCACGAGCAGTCTCATAAAAATGTTAAACATGGGGAAAAATGTGTACATAAAAAGTATGTGACGTAAACATAGTGATGCTCCCACACACAGAGATACACACAGAGAAGGCACACACACACACACACACACACACACACACACCACACACACACACACACACACACACACACACATTCACTCTCATGCTCACTCATTCTGTCTCTCATTCACACTCAATGACTCTCTCACTCAAACTACAGTAATGTACATAAGTTTATATTATACATGCTAAAATCAAATGGTATTTAACTGATAATATGACAGATGAGAATACACAAACATACGGATTCGCGTGTTACATAACATGGTTACATTTACATAGGGGAAAAAAACCCATTGTGAAATGAAAGTTGTAAACATTAACAGTGCATATTGCAATGTTGTGAGACACATCCCCCATCCACCCTCACATCCAGCAGCCACCCAAACATCCCGCAGCCACCCTCACCTCCCCCACCCATCATCCCTCCCCCACCCACCCACATATACCTCCACGCACTCACACAGACCCAGGCAAACATACATGCCACTGATCCCCCACCCACACACATTTCTCCACCCACATACACATCCCCCACCCATCCCATAACCGACACGCACACACCCACCCACATATTCTCCAACACCCACCACCACACACCCTCAACCACCCAGCAAAACACACATCACAAAACCACACACACATACCGCCGCCAACCCACACATCCCGCACCTATCCAATCACCTATACCCACTCACTCACCCAATATCCGCCACCTCTCAACTACACATCCCCCACCTATACACACATCCCCGCCCACAAACACATCTCTCCACCTGCCCACACATATCCCCCACCCATAAACACCCAAAAGCACACACCTCCCACCCACACACATCCCGCAGCCACCCACACATCTTGCAGCCACCCTCACATCCCCCACCCACCACACCTCCCCCACCCACCACACCTCCCCCACCCACCCACACATACCCCACCACACACATCCGCCGTTCACACACATCTTCCCACAAACACCCCCCCCCCCCCCCCACAAATACACTCATCTCTCACACACATCCACCCACTCACGTACTCATCCATCAACCACTCACACCCACACATCACCCACCCGCCCATCAACACACGCATCTCTCATCTATCCTCCCACCCACACATACCGCAACCACCCAGCCAAACACACATCCCCCATCCTCACATACATCCTTCATCCATCTGCACATCCCACACCTCCCCCACCTCTCACACATCCCCTCTCCCACACAAAACTAAACCCATGAACACATCCCCACCCCCCATACACACACAATCCCCCACATGGATTCCCCATACACATCCCCGCCCACACATCTCTCTCACACACACACATCTCCCCACCCACCCACACATCCCCACCTACAAACATTCTCACCACCCACACATGCATCCTCCACCCACTCACATTTACCCCATCCACACTCACACACTTCCACCCACACAGACATTCACAGACACTCCCCCTCCCCCACACACACACTCATCCCCCCACACCCATTACACACCCATCCCCCAACCCACACAATCTAAGAAGAAAAAGAAGAAGAAGAGAAGAAGAAGAAGAAGAAGAAGAAGAAGAAGAAGAAGAGGAGGAGGAGGAGGAGGAAGACGAGAAGACGAAGACATCACAAGTCTTATGAGGCACAAGACAACGCTGTTACTGATTGTAATTATGAGAAAAATTTATTAAAAAAAACAAGCAGAAACCAGAAATGAGTGAGGAACATAGTGGGTTTGTAGAGGGAAAGGGCACAGCCGTTGGCATAAATATTCTCAGGACTATTAGAAAACGCTGTAGAAGTAAACACCGATCTGTACTTATACATCGTAGACTATACAAAAGCGTTTGACAATGTGAAACATGAGGAAATAATAAAACCACTAAAGCAACTAAATATCGCCGGCAAAGATCTCCGAATAATAAGAACATATATTGACAGCAAACAGCAGCCATAAGAATCAACAATATGGTAGGAACAGTTCAGTGTATAAAGAAGGGCATCAGACAAGGTTGTCTATTGTCTCCTGATTTGTTCTCATTGTACAGTGAACATATAATGAGATCTACAGAAAATATGCCAGGGATCCTGGTTGGTGGACATAATATAAATAACTGACGTTATGCTGATGACACCGTCTTGATAGCAACAAGTCAGAACGATCTACGGGAAATGATAGATACAATGGTTGTAGAAAGTGAACAAAAATAGGCTTTAGTGTGAATAATAGGAAGACAGAAGCCATGGTGATATCACAGAAACAGCTCGCGCCAAAACTAGACACAAGGATAACATCAAATGGAAGATACATCACAGAGATAAAGAACAGAATAGGACAAGCAAAACAATGCATTCTGTTAAATGGATAACATTTTATGCAATAAGTCCTTGTCATTGGAAGATAGAATAAGAATTCCTGCAAGTTACTTAGAACCAGTGTTAACGTACGGCTGCGAATCCTGGACAATGAGTAAACAGGCACAAAAAAACCACAGAAAGCCTTGGAGATGTGGTTTTATAGAAGAATGCTGAAAATTCATGAGACAGCGAAAATCAGTGATCTGGTCATAGTAAAGGAGGCTAAATCGCAAAAACAACGTACCACAAACACCAGAAAGAGGCAGTCTTTAGTTTCTTGGCCACATTATGAGAAGATTAAAGCTGGAGCATATTGGGTCAGCTGGAAAGATTTATGGAAAGAGAGGTAGAGGAAGACAGCGAAACAAAATACTTGACAGTCTTGTGTCGTGGCACGGAAGAGAGTCAACACGTGAACTGATCCATGCAGCTAGAGATAGCAAGATGTGGAGAACCGTGGTCACCCACTCCAGTCGGCTAGGCACTGGATGATGACAGACAGGGTCAAGGAAACAGCTCGGACTAACAACATGTAAGCACATGTAAGGGCATATATGGTTAGTAAGGACATGCATGGAAATGTAAAAACATGTAAGGTCGTGTACTTACATGTAAGCAAAGGAAATGTAAGAATATGTAAGAACAGATAAGGACATGCATGTATGAGCATGTAAGAACATGTATGAGCGTGTAAGAACATGCAAAGTCATCTAAGAATAATTAAGGACATGTAAAGACATGTAAGGACGTGTTCTTATATGTAAGGAAAGGAAATGTAAGAACATGTCAGGACGTGTTCTTATATGAAAGGACAGGAAATGCAAGAACATGAAAGGACGTGTTATTATATGTAAGGAAAGAACATGTAAGAACATGAAAGGATGTGTTATTATATGTAAGGAAAGAAAATGTAAGAACACGAAAGGACATGTAAGGACATGCAATGACATGTAAGAAAATGCAAGGACATCTAAGAATAAGTAAGGACATGGAAGAAAATGTTTTTACATGTTCTTATGTAAGGACATGGAAGAACATGTAAGAACATGTAAGGACACGTACGAAGATATAAAGACATGTACGGGCATGTAAGGATATTAAGAACACGTAAGGAGATTAAGGACATGTAAGGACGTGTAAGGACATGTTAAGACATGTAAGAACATGTAAGAACATGTAAGATCATGTAAAAACATGTAAGAAGATTTATTGACATGTAAAGACACATAAGAACATGTAAGAACACGATAGAACATGTAAAGGCATTTAAGAATATGTAAGAACATATAAGGATATGCATGCACATGCAATGGCACGTAAGAACATGTAAGTAAATGTAAGGACATGTAAGGAGATTTAAGGAGATATAAGAACATGTAAGGAGATTTAAGGAGATGTAAGAACATGTAAAAATATTTAAGGAGATGTAAGAACATGTAAGGACATGTAAGAATATGTAAGGACAAGTAAGGAGATGTTAGGGCATGTAAGGACATATAAAAAATGTAAGAACATTTAAGGACACGTAAGAAGACATAAGAACATGTAAGAACGTGTAAGGACATGTAAGGACATAAAAGAACTGCAGCAGACAAGCATCAGCTGGTGAGTCCGTGAGGAAAGGAGCGTTGTAGGATGTTTGAATGTGACACGGATAATATAGTGGGCTAATGTGTCACGGGCCGGCTTCGTGGCTTAGAGGTTATGACTTTTCTCCGTAATCTCGTATACTCTCGTGGGTAACGTGATGACGGTGAGAATCAGCAGTGGTTCGAATCGCATCGGTAACTTACTGGGTATGTGAGCCGGCCTCTCAGAAATCAATGGCAAACTACTGAGTGTAATCTTGCCAAGAAATCGACATACAGCTGAAAGATGCTGGTGTTGACAGCGATGTCCTGTAAAGGATATGCCCCACCCCCCAAAAAAAAAAATGTGTCACGGAGAATATAGTGGGTTAATGTGTCATAGAGTATAGAGTGGGTTAATGTGTCATGGAGTATAGAGTGGGTTAATGTGTCACGGAGAATAGAGCGGGTTAATGTGTTATGGAAAATAGAGTGGGTTCATATAAGTGAGTGTAAGCGCGGTTGATGATGTAGCCCCTCACACAATACAACAAGTGGCTACCCGAGGTCAGCTGATGTAGTCTGTCACACAATACAACAAGTGGCTACCCGAGGTCAGATGATGTAGCCTGTCACACAATACAACAAGTGGCTACCCGAGGTCAGCTGATGTAGTCTGTCACACAATACAACAAGTGGCTACCCGAGGTCAGCTGATGTAGTCTGTCACACAATACAACAAGTGGCTACCCGAGGTCAGATGATGTAGCCTGTCACACAATACAACAAGTGGCTACCCGAGGTCAGATGATGTAGCCCCTCACACAATACAACAAGTGGCTACCCGAGGTCAGCTGATGTAGTCTGTCACACAATACAACAAGTGGCTACCCGAGGTCAGATGATGTAGTCTGTCACACAATACAACAAGTGGCTACCCGAGGTCAGATGGTGTAGTCTGTCACACAATACAACAAGTGGCTACCCGAGGTCAGATGATGTAGTCTGTCACACAATACAACAAGTGGCTACCCGAGGTCAGATGGTGTAGTCTGTCACACAATACAACAAGTGGCTACCCGAGGTCAGATGGTGTAGTCTGTCACACAATACAACAAGTGGCTACCCGAGGTCACATGGTGTAGTCTGTCACACAATACAACAAGTGGCTACCCGAGGTCAGATGGTGTAGTCTGTCACACAATACAACATGTGGCTACCAGAGATCAGACGGTGTAGCCCCTCACACAATACAACAAGTGGCTACCCGAGGTCGCTTTAAAAAAGTCGCTTAAAAGTCGACAAGGTCGACTTCATTGCACCGGGTGTATCCCATATGGCTCGGTCTCTTCCCGCAGCGCGGAAAGCGTCGCACAAAGCACGAACGCCGTAGCTTTTAGCGACGACCCACAGGAGTTTCTGAATCATTTAGCTCGTAAACCGAAGGGCGCGGCCCGGAATCGAACCCACAACCTTCGAAGCACGAGTCAAACGGCTTGATCACTTCGCCACAGAGGCTACCCGAGGTCAGATGATGTAGCCTGTCACACAATACAACAAGTGGTTCCCAGAGATCAGACGGTGTAGCCTGTCACACAATACAACAAGTGGCTACCCGAGGTCAGCTGATGTAGCCTGTCACACAGGTGGCTACCCGAGGTCAGCTGATGTAGCCTGTCACACAAGTGGCTACCCGAGGTCAGCTGATGTAGCCTGTCACACAAGTGGCTACCCGAGGTCAGCTGATGTAGCCTGTCACACAAGTGGCTACCTGAGGTCAGCTGATGTAGCCTGTCACACAAGTGGCTACCCGAGGTCAGCTGATGTAGCCTGTCACACAAGTGGCTACCCGAGATCAGATGATGTAGCCCCTCACACAATACAACAAGTGGCTACCCGAGGTCAGCTGATGTAGTCTGTCACACAATACAACAAGTGGCTACCCGAGGTCAGATGATGTAGTCTGTCACACAATACAACAAGTGGCTACCCGAGGTCAGATGGTGTAGTCTGTCACACAATACAACAAGTGGCTACCCGAGGTCAGATGGTGTAGTCTGTCACACAATACAACAAGTGGCTACCCGAGGTCACATGGTGTAGTCTGTCACACAATACAACAAGTGGCTACCCAAGGTCACATGGTGTAGTCTGTCACACAATACAACAAGTGGCTACCCAAGGTCAGATGGTGTAGTCTGTCACACAATACAACAAGTGGCTACCCGAGGTCAGATGATGTAGTCTGTCACACAATACAACAAGTGGCTACCCGAGGTCAGATGGTGTAGTCTGTCACACAATACAACAAGTGGCTACCCGAGGTCAGATGGTGTAGTCTGTCACACAATACAACAAGTGGCTACCCGAGGTCACATGGTGTAGTCTGTCACACAATACAACAAGTGGCTACCCGAGGTCAGATGGTGTAGTCTGTCACACAACACAACATGTGGCTACCAGAGATCAGACGGTGTAGTCTGTCACACAATACAACAAGTGGCTACCCGAGGTCAGATGATGTAGCCCCTAACACAATACAACAAGTGGCTACCCGAGGTCGCTTAAAAAAAAGTCGCTTAAAAGTCGACAAGGTCGACTTCATTGCACCGGGTGTATCCCATATGGCTCGGTCTCTTCCCGCAGCGCGGAAAGCGTCGCACAAAGCACGAACGCCGTAGCTTTTAGCGACGACCCACAGGAGTTTCTGAATCATTTAGCTCGTAAACCGAAGGGCGCTGCCCGGAATCGAACCCACAACCTTCAAAGCACGAGTCAAACGGCTTGATCACTTCGCCACAGAGGCTACCCGAGGTCAGATGATGTAGTCTGTCACACAATACAACAAGTGGTTACCAGAGATCAGACGGTGTAGCCTGTCACACAATACAACAAGTGGCTACCCGAGGTCAGCTGATGTAGCCTGTCACACAAGTGGCTACCCGAGGTCAGCTGATGTAGCCTGTCACACAAGTGACTACCCGAGGTCAGCTGATGTAGCCTGTCACACAAGTGGCTACCCGAGGTCAGCTGATGTAGCCTGTCACACAAGTGGCTACCCGAGATCAGATGGTGTAGCCTGTCACACAATACAACAAATGGCTACCCGAGGTCAGATGATGTAGCCTGTCACACAATACAACAAGTGGCTACCCGAGGTCAGATGATGTAGCCTGTCACACAATACAACAATTGGCTACCCGAGGTCAGATGATGTAGCCTGTCACACAATACAACAAGTGGCTACCCGAGGTCAGATGATGTAGCCTGTCACACAATACAACAAGTGGCTACCCCAGGTCAGATGGTGTAGCCCGTCACACAATACAACAAGTGGCTACCCGGTGTCAGATGGTGTAGCCCGTCACACAATACAACAAGTGGTTACCCGATGTCAGATGATGAAGTCTGTCACACAACACAACAAGTGGCTACCCGATGTCAGATGGTGTAGCACGTCACACAATACAACAAGTGGCTACCCGAGGTCAGATGGTGTAGCCTGTCACATAATACAACAAGTGGCTACCCGAGGTCAGATGACGTAGTCTGTCACACAATACAACAAGTGGCTACCCCAGGTCAGATGGTGTAGCCCGTCACACAATACAACAAGTGGCTACCCGAGGTCAGATGGTGTAGCCCGTCACACAAGTGGTTACCCGAGGTCAGATGATGTAGTCTGTCACACAATACAACAAGTGGCTACCCAAGGTCAGATGGTGTAGCCCGTCACACAATACAACAAGTGGCTACCCCAGGTCAGATGGTGTAGCCCGTCACACAATACAGCAAGTGGCTACCCGAGGTCAGATGGTGTAGCCCGTCACACAAGTGGTTACCCGAGGTCAGATGAATGTAGTCTGTCACACAATACAACAAGTGGTTTACCCGAGGTCAGATGATGTAGTCTGTCACACAATACAACAAGTGGCTACCCGAGGTCAGATGGTGTAGCCCGTCACACAATACAACAAGTGGCTACCCCAGGTCAGATGGTGTAGCCCGTCACACAATACAACAAGTGGCTACCCGAGGTCAGATGACGTAGTCTGTCACACAATACAACAAGTGGCTACCCCAGGTCAGATGGTGTAGCCCGTCACACAATACAGCAAGTGGCTACCCGATGTCAGATGGTGTAGCCCGTCACACAAGTGGTTACCCGAGGTCAGATGATGTAGTCTGTCACACAATACAACAAGTGGCTACCCAAGGTCAGATGGTGTAGCCCGTCACACAATACAACAAGTGGCTACCCCAGGTCAGATGGTGTAGCCCGTCACACAATACAGCAAGTGGCTACCCGAGGTCAGATGGTGTAGCCCGTCACACAAGTGGTTACCCGAGGTCAGATGATGTAGTCTGTCACACAATACAACAAGTGGCTACCCAAGGTCAGATGGTGTAGCCCGTCACACAATACAACAAGTGGCTACCCCAGGTCAGATGGTGTAGCCCGTCACACAATACAGCAAGTGGCTACCCGAGGTCAGATGGTGTAGCCCGTCACACAAGTGGTTACCCGAGGTCAGATGATGTAGTCTGTCACACAATACAACAAGTGGTTACCCGAGGTCAGATGATGTAGTCTGTCACACAATACAACAAGTGGCTACCCGAGGTCAGATGGTGTAGCCCGTCACACAATACAACAAGTGGCTACCCCAGGTCAGATGGTGTAGCCCGTCACACAATACAACAAGTGGCTACCCCAGGTCAGATGGTGTAGCCCGTCACACAATACAACAAGTGGCTACCCCAGGTCAGATGGTGTAGTCTGTCACACAATACAACAAGTGGCTACCCCAGGTCAGATGGTGTAGTCTGTCACACAATACAACAAGTGGCTACCCCAAGTCAGATGGTGTAGTCTGTCAAACAACACAACAAGTGGCTACCCCAGGTCAGATGGTGTAGCCCGTCACACAATACATCAAGTGGCTACCCGAGGTCAGATAGTGTAGCCCGTCACACAATACAACAAGTGGCTACCCCAGGTCAGATGGTGTAGTCTGTCACACAACACAACAAGTGGTTACCCGAGGTCAGATGGTTCAGTCTGTCACACAATACAACAAATGGCTACCCGAGGTCAGATGGTGTAGTCTGTCACACAATACAACAAATGGCTACCCGAGGTCAGATGGTGTAGCCCGTCATACAATACAACAAGTAGATACCCAATGTCAGATAGTGTAGCCCGTCACACAATACAACAAGTGGCTACCCGAGGTCATATGGTGTAGCCCGTCACACAATACAACAAGTGGGTACCTCGGGGTCGAGGGTCCATGGTTGTGACACTCAAGCTGAGGTCAGGCAGGTGTGGCGAATGGTTGTTAGCGACAGACCTCGTGAACATCTCAGTTCAACTGGAGACAGACGTGTGCTACAGCCGGCACGACAGGGGATAGCCCCAGGATAAAGTCTAGGAGTGGAGCGGCGTGCGGTGAAATAAAGTCTAGGAGTGGAGTGGCGAGCGGTGATATGATGTCTAGGAGTGGAGCGGCGTGCTGTGATATAAAGTCTAGGATGGAGCGGCGTGCTGTGATATAAAGTCTAGGAGTGGAGAGTGGAGCGGCGTGCAGTGATGTAAAGTTAGGAGTGGAGAGTGGAGTGGCATGCAGTGATGTAAAGTCTAGGAGTGGAGCGGCATGCAGTGATGTAAAGTCTAGGAGTGGAGAGTGGAGTGGCGTGCAGTGATGTAAAGTCTAGGAGTGGAGCGGTGTGCAGTGATGTAAAGTCTAGGAGTGGAGAGTGGAGTGGCGTGCAGTGATGTAAAGTTTAGGAGTGGAGCGGCGTGCAGTGATGTAAAGTCTAGGAATGGAGGGTGTGAGGGGATGTAAAGTCTAGGAGTGGAGAGTGGAGCGGCGTGCAGTGATGTAAAGTCTAGGAATGGAGGGCGTGCAGTGATGTAAAGTCTAGGAGTGGAGAGTGGAGCGGTGTGCAGTGATGTAAAGTCTAGGAGTGGAGCGGCGTGCAGTGATGTAAAGTCTAGGAATGGAGGGCATGTGGGGATGTAAAGTCTAGGAGTGGAGAGTGGAGCAGCATATGGTGATGTAAAGTCTAGCAGTGGAGGGCGTGTGGTGATGTAAAGTCTAGGAGTGGAGGGCATGCGGTGATGTAAAGTCTAGGAGTGGAGCGACGTATGGTGATGTAAAGTCTAGGAGTGGAGTGACGTATGGTGATGTAAAGTCTAGGAGTGGAGCAGTGTATGATGATGTAAAGTCTAGGAGTGGAGCGACGTATGGTGATGTAAAGTCTAGGAGTGGAGTGGCATATGGTGATGTAAAGTCTAGGAGTGGAGCGACGTATGGTGATGTAAAGTCTAGGAGTGGATCAGTGTATGATGATGTAAAGTCTAGGAGTGGAGCGACGTATGGTGATGTAAAGTCTAGGAGTGGAGCGACATATGGTGATGTAAAGTCTAGGAGTGGAGCAGTGTATGATGATGTAAAGTCTAGGAGTGTAGCGATGTATGGTGATGTAAAGTCTAGGAGTGGAGCGACGTATGGTGATGTAAAGTCTAGGAGTGGAGCGACATATGGTGATGTAAAGTCTAGGAGTGGAGCGACGTATGGTGATGTAAAGTCTAGGAGTGGAGCGACGTATGGTGATGTAAAGTCTAGGAGTGGAGCGACGTATGGTGATATAAAGTCTAGGAGTGGAGCGATGTATAGTGATGTAAAGTCTAGGAGTGGAGCGACATATGGTGATGTAAAGTCTAGGAGTGGAGCGACGTATGGTGATGTAAAGTCTAGGAGTGGAGCGGCATATGGTGATGTAAAGTCTAGGAGTGGAGCGACGTATGGTGATGTAAAGTCTAGGAGTGGAGCGACGTATAGTGATGTAAAGTCTAGGAATGTAGCGACGTATAGTGATGTAAAGTCTAGGAGTGGAACCGTGTGCGGAAACATGACTCCAAACTGCAGGTAGCACTTGACTATATGATCACGATGATGGCTGCTGTGCTCTCACACCCCACACGGTATAAATCCCCACACAAATCGCACAGAACATCCGATGGTGTGGGCATAGTTTTGCTGGGAGATTTGAGTGAAAGTCGGGCGGTAAACTACAGGAACAGCCAACCTCTCAAGCCTGTCTGTCACGCCTAGAACGCCCCCCGCCAGCTCTCACCTCCTAATCACCTGTCAATCACGCAGTCCCACCCATCAAGACGACCCTCCCCTTCTCTATCTACAGGTCACCGACAACATGTGCCAGGCAGATGGTTCCAATCCTCGACTGCAAATTTAAAGACTTTAAACTGCTGACTGTCGGCGCCATCTTGTGGAATGATTTTATCTTGCCCTCATTAGCTCGCCCGAGCCGAGCAAAAATGCAACACTTAAAGCAATATTCCAGATAGATTTCCTTTTATCATTGCAGATTGTGACACGTTGAGTTAACAGTTTCATAATTAGAAGTTAATATCTTGAGTTAACTGTTTGATAATTAGAAGTTAACATTGAATCAAACGTTTCATTTGTTCATTTCCTGCAAGCGAGACAACTCTGAATCAGTCAGGGGGAGATAATTAACGTGCAAGTTGAGGTTAGGTTGATAGCGATGTGCACTTGGTGAAAGTTGCTTCCCGCCGGATGGAAATCAGTTGCCTTGTTAATGGCTGCATCGACTGCTGTCAATTAATTCTCATGGTATATACCTGCAGTAGGTTTATCTACAGCCAGCGCGGCTTTGATCTAATCGAGACAAGGCCCGGTCTGTGGAGGAGCTGTCTCGGCTGCTCTCGGGGAGTCTATCAAGTGTGAGAGATCAGCGCCGGCCCGGCCACAAGTGAACACTCTTTCTCTGTCCCTGGCCAGCCTTTGTGCAGCCCCCCCCCCACCCACCCTTGTCAGACGATGGTGGCTGCCCAGGCTGTCCGGTCTGCTACAGTTCAAATCAAATCAAATCAAATCAACTTTATTTTAAAAGGGTCACAAATTGGGCACGCAGGCCCGTCTTACATTCGGCCCTTCCAATCTCCCATCTTTCGTTCATCAAGAGCATTATACATTCACATGGGAAGGAAAACAAAACATTGTGAAATGAATGTTGTAAACATAAACAAGGCAAATTACCATGTTATGAGGCCCATATCCCACCTACCCACACATCACCTCACCCACACACATACCCACACCTATCAACACACACACACACACACACCCAGGGACACATACATGCCCCACCAACCGACCCATCCACCTCCCGCACATCCCCCACCCACTCATACACTGCTCTCACCTGTTACCCCAACACAAACACACTCGCTACCCACACAAACATCCCCCACCGACCCCCCCAAGCACATCCCAAGCCCACCCACATACACATACTAAACCACACACCCATCCGCCACCCACACATAATCTCCCCACCCACACCTCCAACCACCCATCCCCAACCACACCTCCATCGACCACATATTCCCCACCCACGCACACACACCCCCCACCAACCCACACATCGCATATTCATTCACACATCCCCAAACCATACACACACACATCCCCACTAACTGACATATCCCTACCCACACACACACACAAACACACACACATATCTCCCTAACCACCTACACATCCCCAATCCACTCACACACACACACCCACCACCCATACATACATCCTTCACCCACCCACACATGCCCTAACCCACATCCCCCACCACACACATCCCCCACCCGCACATCACACATATCCCCTACCACACAATATTCCCAGCCGAAGCACCACACACACATAGCCCTCACCCACACATCCCACACCCACATACCACCACACACCCCCACCTACACACCACACACATATCCTCCACCCACATACCACACACTATCCCCACCCACACAGATACCCTCACCCACCCACCCCGCACATACACCCCAACCCCCCACACACACACCACACAAATCCCCCACCCACACACACATCCCCCACCCATACACCACACACATATCCCCAACCAACACACCACACACCTCTCCCCACCCAAACTAACATTCCCCACCCATCCACCAACACACACTCACTCACACATCCTCCACTATGAACCCACACACCCCCACTCACCCACCCCCAACCAAACATCTCTCGACCACACATACCGCCACCCACACACATCCTCCACCCACTCACGCATCCCGCCCCGACACATACAGATCCCTCACCCACCTACACATCCCTAAGCCACTCACACACCCCCACCCACACATTCCCCATCCACGCACACATATCCCACCCACACCCCCCACCACCCACACATGCTTCCCCCAACCATCACACATTCCCTACTCACCCACAATATTTCCCCACCCACACACACAGCCTCGCACCCATCACACAATCCCCCACTCACACACCACACACTATCCCCCACCCACATACATATCCTCACCCACCCACCACAAACATACCCCCACCCACACACCATGCCCACATCCCCCACCAACACACCACACATATATCCGAAACCCACACACCATACACTTCTCCCTACCCGCCCTTACATCCCCAATAAACCTACACACATCCCCTAACCACACAAACCAGTCACCTACACATACTTCCCCCAAACCATCCACACATCTCCACCCACCCACACATATCTCCCACCCACACACACATCCCCCGCACCCGTCCCATACTCACATCCTCCACCAATACACACATCCCCCACACCCATTCCAACACCCCTAGTTTCACCCTCACACTTCCATCCACACATCCCACCAACACCCACAAATCTCCCTACTTACCAACACCCACACACCCCAACCCATCCAAACGCATACCCCCACACAAACACCCACACTTCCCTCACACACGCATATCTCCACACACACACTCACACATCCCCACATCTAGACACATACATAATGCCTCACGTGAGCATTGAAACTAGTATGAACAAACTCCCACAAGTGTGCTAGCTGTCTTCCCACGCAACAGTTTAAGTGTGCTATTTGTCTTCCCACGCAACAGTTTAAGTGTGCTACCTGTCATCCCACGCAACAGGTTAAGTGTGCTATTTGTCTTCCCACGCTACAGTTGAAGTGTGTTGAGTGCCTTTATATACCTAAATTAATGTCTTCATATCTTCTCACGCTACAGCTAATGTTCCTTCCCACGCTACAGCTAATGTTCCTTCCCACGCTACAGTTAATGCCTTTCTACGATACAAATGTGTTTTCAGACGCTACAGCTAATGCATCTTCCAACGCTACAGTTAATTTGTCTTCCCTCGCTACAATTGAAGGGTGCTTCCTTTCTTCCTTCACTTCGGCTGATGTGTGATACTTGTGTTGCAGCGTCTTGAGAATCACACATTCTACACATCACAACTTCTACACATCACAACTTCTACACATCACAACTTCTACACATCACAACTTCTACACATCACAACTTCTACACATCACAACGTCT
>JACEFZ010019994.1:0-97500 GCA_014155875.1 Cepaea nemoralis | reverse complement strand
TCTAATCGCTGACATGTCTTACAAGGATTGTGTCTAACCGCTGACATGTCTTACTAGGATTGTGTCTAATCGCTGACATGTCTTACAAGGATTGTGTCTAATCGCTGACATGTCTTACAAGGATTGTGTCTAACCGCTGACATGTCTTACAAGGATTGTGTCTAACCGCTGACATGTCTTACAAGGATTGTGTCTAACCGCTGACATGTCTTACAAGGATTGTGTCTAACCGTTGACATATCTTACAAGGATTGTGTTTAATCGCTGACATGTCTTACATTAATATTGTCTAAATGTCACCATGTTTTACAGTCAGTCAAGGCTGATAAAGATTATGTCTAATCGCTGTCCTGTATTACAATCAATCACATTTGAGAATGATTACACCAATCACATTCCTGTCCTACAATCAATAAAACATGATTACCAATGTATCCTATAACCAATCATCTGAATAATGCCCACGTCAGGTTGTCGCCCTTGCCTGCAGTAACCGCGCACATTTGCTCATTTTGTGGGCGTGCAGGAGGCGATATCATCAAAGCTTTCTCCTGATGAGGTGATAACTGGTCTCCTCATGCTCAACAACTCCATTCATCTACTGCCAGTTTCACTTTACAACATTGATGCCCCATTGCCAACCAGACTGCAATCATTTCCTCGTCACATTTCCTTGAGTTACAGCCCAGGAGAGCACCGCCTATCTACAAGAATGCGACAATATGGCGACTCAGACAGTTGGAGTTGTTTCTATGACGGCCAGTTGTTGCCCGTTCCTAGAGCTTTCTTCTCTAAACACGGCTGACAAACACTCTTTGGCGATGGGCAAGCCGTGTTTACACAAATTGCTCCGATATCTACATCTGGTGTAGGCATTCAGCGGTGTGGAGGAGCCGCGGTACTGCTCAAATAGTTTACACAAGCCTCTGTAGAATTGTTCGTCTCCCGACTGGCAAGTCGTCAGTGATAATTGCAGCCATATCTCGAAGATAATTGCAGCCATATCTCCAGAGACTCAAACATACTTGCCACACACTCCAACATCTTCTGTGTATGTAATAAACCCAGAAAATGACTTTTAACTTGGGGGGAAGGAAAGGGGAGATCTTCACAACACAAACAGGACACATATGAGCTCACGAATAGATAATAGAAGCACCAAGGCGAGGCCTTGACGTCATCTGCCAGCACAGATCCATGTACATACTTCCTACATTTACATGGCTATAGTATGTATGTTCATGATTGATGTCAGCTGCCAGCACAGATCCACGTACATACTTCCTACATTTATGTGCTATAGTATGTATGTTCATGATTGATGTTAGCTGCCAGCACAGATCCACGTACATACTTCCTACATTTATGTGCTATAGTATGTATGTTCATGATTGATGTTAGCTGCCAGCACAGATCCACGTACATACTTCCTACATTTATGTGCTATAGTATGTATGTTCATGATTGATGTTAGCTGCCAGCACAGATCCACGTACATACTTCCTACATTTATGTGCTATAGTATGTATGTTCATGATTGATGTCAGCTGACAGCACAGATCCATGTACATACTTCCTACATTTACATGGCTATAGTATGTATGTTCATGATTGATGTCAGCTGACAGCACAGATCCATGTACATACTCCCTACATTAAAATGTTTATAGTAAGTGTCTTTATGACTGGTGGCATATTGCAGGTACAGGTTTTCTACAGAGTGTGGACGCCAGCCTACGATCAACTCTGTTATGGTGCCTCTTGCGACGTGTATGGAAGGTTACAGGGTGTTAATATTCTCTCCCTTCAGGACCGAGGTAGGACACGGGATGATGAGTGGGTATGTCAACAACGGACTCCACAATGAGGAAGCGGAAAATGTAACACTTTGATTACATGGGCTCTACAGTCATCAACCCCAGCCACTGTGACAAGAAGTCAGGAGGAGAGTGTACACAACAAGACAGAGAGTGTACACAACAAGGCAGAGAGTGTACACAACAAGACAGAGAGTGTACACAACAAGGCAGAGAGTGTACACAACAAGGCAGAGAGTGTACACAACAAGGCAGAGAGTGTACACAACAAGGCAGAGAGTGTACACAACAAGACAGAGAGTGTACACAACAAGGCAGAGAGTGTACACAACAAGACAGAGAGTGTACACAACAAGGCAGAGAGTGTACACAACAAGGCAGAGAGTACACAACAAGGCAGAGAGTGTACACAACAAGGCAGAGAGTGTACACAACAAGGCAGAGAGTGTACACAACAAGACAGAGAGTGTACACAACAAGGCAGAGAGTGTACACAACAAGACAGAGAGTGTACACAACAAGGCAGAGAGTACACAACAAGGCAGAGAGTGTACACAACAAGACAGAGAGTGTACACAACAAGACAGAGAGTGTACACAACAAGGCAGAGAGTGTACACAACAAGACAGAGAGTGTACACAACAAGGCAGAGAGTGTACACAACAAGACAGAGAGTGTACACAACAAGGCAGAGTGTGTACACAACAAGGCAGAGAGTGTACACAACAAGACAGAGAGTGTACACAACAAGACAGAGAGTGTACACAACAAGGCAGAGAGTGTACACAACAAGGCAGAGAGTGTACACAACAAGGCAGAGAGTGTACACAACAAGGCAGAGAGTGTACACAACAAGACAGAGAGTGTACACAACAAGACAGAGAGTGTACACAACAAGACAGAGAGTGTACACAATAAGGCAGAGAGTGTACACAACAAGGCAGAGAGTGTACACAACAAGACATAGAGTGTACACAACAAGGCAGAGAGTGTACACAACAAGGCAGAGAGTGTACACAACAAGGCAGAGAGTGTACACAACAAGGCAGAGAGTGTACACAACAAGGCAGAGAGTGTACACAACAAGGCAGAGAGTGTACACAACAAGGCAGAGAGTGTACACAACAAGGCAGAGAGTGTACACAACAAGGCAGAGAGTGTACACAACAAGGCAGAGAGTGTACACAACAAGGCAGAGAGTGTACACAACAAGGCAGAGAGTGTACACAAACAAGGCAGAGAGTGTACACAACAAGGCAGAGAGTGTACACAACAAGGCAGAGAGTGTACACAACAAGGCAGAGAGTGTACACAACAAGACAGAGAGTGTACACAACAAGACAGAGAGTGTACACAACAAGGCAGAGAGTGTACACAACAAGGCAGAGAGTGTACACAACAAGGCAGAGAGTGAACCACATAATATACCTGCTGTATACAACACCAGCAAATAAACAACACTAGCCATGTTGAGAGCGTCATCACACGGAACGTCATCACACACACTCACACAGAACGTCATCACACGGAACGTCATCACACACACTCACACAGAACGTCATCACACGGAACGTCATCACACACACTCACACAGAACGTCATCACACGGAACGTCATCACACACACTCACACAGAACGTCATCACACGGAACGTCATCACACACACACTCACACAGAACGTCATCACACGGAACGTCATCACACACACTCACACAGAACGTCATCACACGGAACCACTTCACACAGATTCACGCAGAACAAACAGGCTGGGGACCCTGCATGTTACTGAACATTATGTAGGCCAGGAAGACACAAATATAGCCAGGATGACGAACATATTGCCAGGAAGAAAACAATATAGACAGGAACATACAAATATAGACAGGAAGATAAAAAAAAATATATTGTCAGAAAAATAAAAATATCGGCAGGAAGGGAAATATGTAGACAATTTACAAAATGAGATCCCCGAAGACAAACTATTCTGACAGAATGTCTATATCTTTCTTAGACCTCACGTGACTGAGTGTGTATATCTTTGTCTAATCTCCAAGCTTGTCCATGGGACATATTTTGTCTGTCCCATCCCATCCCATCCCATGGGATTCACATTATAATATTAATATGGAATACAGTTCAAATAAAATTATGAAGTTTATGAAAGTTTAGGTTTAGTGTCTACTAAATAGGACTACATGTACAAAGAGACATGTAAAACAACAGAATTTATTAATTTTAATATTCAAGAGTATTTTATAAAAAATACAAAAAACGTTTAATCTATATATGACAATACATTGTCATTCTGACTGACACTCTCATTCTGCTTCTGAGTCACTCTGTTCATTCAGCATATTATCAATTTCCTGCTGATCGACTGTTTCTAACAATTCAGTTAATCCAGGTAATCCCTGAACCATTTCCACAATTTTCATCTTATATGCAAATCTGATATACACAGAGTTTATAACGAGGCTGGTAACATCCGTTTTCGTAACTTACTCAACAACAATCCAGCTGCACTAAATAAGCGCTCTACTGCTGCTGAGGACACTGGTGTGGCCAAAACAATTTTCGCACTTGCTTTTAGCAGTGGAAACCTATGTTCATTTTGCCAATAATTTAATGGTTGTGGAAGTTAGTTGCCGTAATTTTTGAAACATGGTGACTTCATCCTCAAGGCATGTGTTTCTGGGGTCATCAAACTTAAGTGCTTTGTTTGGTGAAGGATTAAAAAAAAAAGTATATTTATATAAAAAATATAAACATATAAAGAAAAAAGGATAAAAAGCTTTAAAAAGGTTAAAAGATAAAACAAATAATGGTAGCTCTGACCTTTCCCATGGAACCTTTCCCATGGGAATAACATTCTCATACGACAGCTCAGTAATATCTGACCAACACCCAACATTCGCAGCTAACAGAAAGCGGGTAATGACGTCTACTGTCATACGGTAGCTCAGTAATATCTGACCAACATCCAACATTCGCAGCTAACAGAAAGCGGGTAATGACGTCTACTGTCATACGGTAGCTCAGTAATATCTGACCAACATCCAACATTCGCAGCTAACAGAAAGCGGGTAATGACGTCTACTGTCATACGGTAGCTCAGTAATATCTGACCAACATCCAACATTCGCAGCTAACAGAAAGCGGGTAATGACGTCTACTGTCATACGGCAGCTCAGTAATATCTGACCAACACCCAACATTCGCAGCTAACAGAAAGCGGGTAATGACGTCTACTGTCATACGGTAGCTCAGTAATATCTGACCAACACCCAACATTCGCAGCTAACAGAAAGCGGGTAATGACGTCTACTGTCATACGGTAGCTCAGTAATATCTGACCAACATCCAACATTCGCAGCTAACAGAAAGCGGGTAATGACGTCTACTGTCATACGGCAGCTCAGTAATATCTGACCAACATCCAACATTCGCAGCTAACAGAAAGCGGGTAATGACGTCTACTGTCATACGGCAGCTCAGTCATATCTGACTGAGACCAAACATTCGGCGCTAACAGAAACAGGTAGTACCCTCTACTGTCAAACGGTACCACATATAAAATAGATAGATAATAAAACACATCTAAAGGGGGACACACACACAGGGACACACAAACACACACGCGTGCACACACGCACGCACACACACACACACACACACACATATAAGGGACACTTATAGAAATTGGAAATGATGAATAGCCAATATAAAATATGTGTGACATATTCATTAAAATGAAAAAAGAGTAAAGTAACTGAAAAGATATTGGAAAGGATACAGTCAGAACTCAGTAATGAGATGAATGGACGTCCACTGTCACAGTCAAAGACAACATTATACGTGGCATACATTCAATGGGATATGGATATGGATTGGAGATTGTAATGACGTGCGGCATTACACACATGATTGGCCCAGAGTCGGAGTGACTTGTGTAGGGGTCTTTGCTGGTGTGTTCACGAGGTTTTATTTATATATACGTTCTCTGAACTGAAAAAAGGAGACTTACTGTTAATACATGATGCTCAGTAGCCGAGTGAGGTGTCATGTGAATATGTTTATTTTATCCATGTGTCGATGGCTTATACGTTCTAGGCGATTTTCATTCTGTATGATATTCGCAGAGTAAAGGCTCGATAAAGTACAGACATGATGTGACTTAATCAGAGTCATGTCATTTACGCCAGACTCACGATGAAAAACATACCGACCAATAAAAAGATGTATTTGCAACGAGAAAAAGAGTGTTGAGGTGCTACATAGAACATGTGCTTTTGTATGGATGTGAAGCATGGTCAATGAGCAGACAAGCTGAAAAACATCTGATGGCTGTGGAAATGTGGTTTCTGAGGAGAATGCAAAGAATACTATGCAGACATAAAAGCCAATGATCAAGTCCTATAAGAAACAAATGAAAACCGTAAACTGATTAGAGAAATTAGACGTAGACAGTCACAGTTTTTTGGTCACATTATGAGAAGAAATGTTGGATCGGCAAACATCGATATCTGTTAAAGGTTATTGGGCTGTGTCAGACAGTTTTATTAGTAAAATTAAACGGAAAACCTTTTACAATAAATGTCATTCAAATATATGCTCCAACAAGTGAATGCAGTGAAGAAAGTATAGATGAATTTTATAATGACATGCAGCGTGCTTTGAAGAAATGTAAAAAATCAGAAATAAATATTATAATGGGTGATTTCAACGCAAAAGTGGGAAATCAAGACGATGGATGCAGTGTGGGCAACCATGCTTTGGGAGAGCGAAACGAAAGAGGATACAGACTTGTAGAATGGGCAAAAGAACAAGACATGGTTGTAGGAAACACCTGGTTTAAACAACATCCTGGAAGATTATGGGCATGGTAGAGTCCAGACAACAGGATTAAAAATCAGATAGATTACATCCTGATTAGCAGAAGATTTCGCAATGCGCTAACAGCCGTAAAAACAGTTCCCAAAGCAGACTATTATAGTGATCACAGATTAATTACAGGCAGACTGAGGGTAAAGTTAAAGAAAGTCAAGTATACAACCAGAAACACTAAATATGATTTGTGCAAATTGAAAACTGACAAAGAAATACAAGATAATTTTAACATAGAAGTAAAGAACAAATTCGATATATTGTCTGATCTAGAGATCCTATTTCAAGATGTGGATGATCAATGGGAAATGTTGAAGAATTCAATCAGTTTAGCTGCAGAAAAAAAACTATTCCAAAATTAAAGAAAGTGGGTCGTCAGACATGGATGACTGAAGAAATTTTACAGCTAATGGAAACAAGAAGACAGAACAAAAATAATCCTGCCAAATATAAAGAAATTCACAGAAAAGTCAGAACATTATGTAAGGAGGCAAAAGAAGCATGGCTCGAGAAAAAGTGCATAGAAATTGAAACACAACACAACAGTAAAAATACCAAACTAATGCACAAAAGAATTCAGGAGCTTACTAATCAAAGAACACATACATAAGCAGGCTCCCTAAAGACAAAAGATGGAAAAATTATAATAGAAAAAGATCAGATTTTACATGTATGGTCAGATTATGTGAAAAACCTTTATGATGATAACAGAGAAGAACAGTATGATATTCAAAATAATAATGAAGGACCATCAATTTTGAAGATGGAGGTTCAGAATGCTCTTAACCATATGAAATCTGGCAAGACCCCCAGTTCAGACAGCATCACAACAGAAATGATTAATGCTTTAGAAGAATATGGAATAGATAAAGTTACCAGTCTGCTTAATACAATATATGATACTGGAAATATACCTCAGGAGTTATGTAATTCTGTATTTATTGCAATCCCAAAGAAATCAGGAGCCTTGGAATGTGATCAACATCGAACAATTAGTATAATGAGTCACATCACGAAGATTTTGCTAAGAATTATCATGCAAAGAGTGAGGAAGAAAATACAACCTGAAATAGGAGAGGAACAATGTGGGTTTGTAGAAGGCAAGGGTACAGTAAATGCTGTGTATATACTGAGAACAGTAATCGAACGTTCTATAGAAGTAAACAAAGATCTACACCTTTGCTTTATTGACTACACAAAGGCTTTCGATAAAGTGAGACATGTCGACATGATAAGGATGCTTGAAGATCTACAAATTGATGGAAAAGACCTTAGACTTGTAAAAAACATATATTGGAAACAACAAGCTGCCATAAGAATTGATAATGAAGTAGGTCAATATCAGCCTATTAAGAGAGGTGTGAGACAGGGATGTGTAATGTCTCCAGATCTTTTTTCCCTGTACAGTGAAAATATTTTCAGAAATATAGAAGATATGGAAGGAATCAACATTGGGGGACGATACATCAATAACATTAGATATGCAGATGATACAGTCTTGATTGCAGACAATGAACAGGACCTGCAAAATTTAGTAGATGCGGTTGTTGCACACAGTGAACAACTGGAGTTAGAATTGAATTGTAAGAAGACACAGATTATGGTCGTCACTGGGAAGAAGGAAATACCACAATGTGATATAAAAGTAAATGAGCATATTCTTAAACAAGTGAATCGGTACAACTATCTCGGAACAGTCATAACATCTGATGGGAGATGCCTTGAAGAGATTAGAACAAGAATTGCCATTGCGAAGGTAGCCTTTTGCAAGATGAAAAACATATTGACCAATAAAAAGATGTCAATTGAAACGAGAAAAAGATTGTTGAGGTGCTACATAAAACCAATACTTTTATATGGATGTGAAGCGTGGACAATGAGCAGACAAGCTAAAAATCAGCTGATGGCTGTGGAAATGTGGTTTCTGAGGAAAATGCAAAAAATACCATGGACAGACAGAAAAACTAATGAACAAGTCATTCAAGAAACAAATGAAGATCGTAAACTGATTAGAGACATTAGACGTAGACAGTCAAAATTTTTTGGGCATGTCATGAGAAGAAATGATCTGGAGAACTTGGTGACAACTGGCAAGATCGAAGGGAAGAGACCAAGGGGAAGACCGAGAAGTAAATACCTGGATGGTTTGGCCGCATGGCATGGTCGAGGCAGAAACACAGAGCTGATCCACAACTCTGGTGATCGAGTGAGATGGCAGAACATGACCGCCCACGTTATCGGCATGGCACATAATGAATGAATGAATGAATGAATGAAGAATGAATGAATGAATGAGAAGAAATCAACTGGAGAACTTGGTGACAACTGGCAAGATCGAGAGGAAGAGAACAAGGGGGGGGGGGGAACAGATAAGTAAAAACCTGGATGGCTTGGCCACGTTGTATGTCGAGACAGGAACACGGAGCTGATCCACGACTCTAGTGATTGAGTGAGACAGCAAAATGTGACCACCCACGCTTATCGGCATGGCACATGATGATGATGATATTCATTCCTTCATCATTCGTCATGTGCCATGTTGGTAAGCGTGGGCGGTCATGTTTCGCCATCTAACTCGATCACCAGAGTCGTGGATCAGCTCAGTGGTCTTGTTCCGACCTAATCTAGGATTCAAAATGAAGTCTTTCTGTTTGCATATAAATGGCTGGAATTGCCTAATCGATAGTGCCTCGATATACTAAAGCAATCAATTGTTGTTTGTTAAATACAGTATACACAGTGCGTTTGCTGTTGTTATTATTTTTTTGTTTGTTAACTCTATGATTGCTAATAAGCAAATGTTCCGTGATAGCCGGCTTCAACGTGTTATGAACTGTCGACTGTACGGGGATTCCTGAAAACTGATTAACTCTCTTTCCACCCACACGGTTAAATTCGGCTACTCGATTTACTAATTGTCTCTCCTTTCCATCTATATAAGTCGCTTGACACTCACCCACACTGGAATTGATAAATACGGTTTGAGTTGGTGTACGGAGACAATGGTTCTTTCACAGACGGAATAGTTTCGGAGTGGTTTTATATCTGATCATTGGTTCAGCAGCAAAGGATGATTGGCTTACAGCTGTTTTATATCTGATCATTGGTTCAGCAGCAAAGAATGATTGGCTTACAGCTGTTTTATATCTGACCATGGTTGAAGAGGGTTTAATTTTTTTGGGCCGGACCCAAAGGGAGGCTTGGTTTTAACTGACTTTGGAGAGAAAGGGGACGGGTTTTTAAACCGAATGGTTGCACGTGTGGCCAACGGTTATCGATCATGGTTGAAAAGAAAGGAACCCTTTTTTTCGCCTTGGCCAAAAGGATGTTTGGGTTAATTTTTATTCACATTGGTCGGGAAAAAAGTGAGGGTTTTCCCTTTTTTAAAATTGCCCTTGGTTCAGCAAAGGGGGTTTTAAATTTTTATATTGACCTTGGTTCAAAAAAGAATGATTGGTTTAAAAGCTGTTTTATATTAAATTTGGGTTCAGCAGAAAGGGAGGTTTTGGCTTTTTTTTATCTGACATTTTCGGGAAAAGTGAGGTTCACTGTTTATATCTGACCTTGGTTTCAGCGCGGGAAAAGGGATGATTGGCTTTTTTTTTTCCTTTGGGTTTCAGCAGAAAGGGAAAGGATGATTGGCTTACAGCTTTTTATTTGGGACCTTTGGTAGCACCAAAGGGAAAGGTGATTGGCTTACAGCTGTTTTATTTCTGACCATTGGTTCAGCAGCAAAGGGCAAAGGATGATTGCCCTTTTTTTAATTGTCAGGGGGGAAAGGAATGGTTACAGCTGTTTTATATTTTTTTTCAGCAGCAAAGAATGATTGGTTAAATTTTTATTTTTTTTCCCAGCAAAAAAAGTTTGGTTAACTTTTTTATCGACCTTTGGTAGCGCAAAGGATTGGCTTACAGTTTTTTATATCTGACATTGTTCAGCAGAAAAGGATGTTTGGGTACAGCTTTTTTATATCTGATCATTGGTTGCAGAAAGAAGGGGAATTTTTAACTGTTTTTTCCCAAAGGGTTTTCCTGTTTTACGACTTTGGGGTTCAGCGCAAAGAAGAGGCCGTTTTTATATCTGCCAGGAGAAAAAGACATGTTCTCCCAGTGAAGATTTGGTTACAGCAAAAATGTTTGGGTTTCAGCGAAATTGATTGGGTTTCAGCGAAAGGGTTGGTTACGGGAAATATTCTTCAGCGAAAAATGATTGGTTCAGCGAACAATTGGTTACAGCAAAAATGATTGGTTCAGCGGATATCTACCTTTTTTTAACGAAATTGGTTTTTTTTTAAGGGAATTGGTTCAGCGAAAAAATTTTGGTTACGGGAATTAATTTGGTTCAGCGGAATGATTGGTTACAGGGAATTTAAATTGGTTCAGCGAAAGGAATTGGTTAAAACATGTTTGTACATTTTAAAAAAGGATTTTGTTCAGCAAGTTTATGTTTTTTTTCTACTTTTTCGCAGCCGAAAGGGAAAAAAATTAATTTTAAAATTTTTTGTTCGGGGGGAGTTTTGGTCGGCTGTTATAAACCGGGGGTTCATGGTTTCAAGTCGGGTGGGGGGGCCCCGACTGGGGAAATTTCCTTTTTTAAAAGGGGCCCAAAGTACCAAAAAGGGGGCGGAAAGATTAAATTGGTAGGTTCAAGTTCCTTTTCGTGAGCTCTTTGGTTTGTAAGGGTTGGACAGGGGGGGGTTTTGGGGGGGTTGAATTGGTTTGGGGGTTGTTTTGTGAGGGGTGGGGGCGGGGGGGATGCGGTATGGGGGGTGGTGGTGGGAATTGTGGATGGGGGGGGGATTGTTTTGGGGGGGGTTTGTTGGGTGGGGTGGTTTTGGGTGGGGGGTGGGGGGGGAAGTGGGGGTTTGGGGGATTGGGGGGGGGTGGGGGGTGGGGCGAGTGTGGGTGGGGGTGTTGGGGTGGGGGATTTTGTGTGGGGTGGTGTTTGGGGGATGTGTGTGGTGGGGGGATGTGTGTATGGGCGGGGAGATGTGTGGGGGGATGTGTGTGTTGGGGGATGTGGTGTGGGGGATGTGTGTTTGGGGGATGTGTTTTGGGGGATGTGTGTGTGGGGGATGTGTGTATGGGCGGGGAATGTGGTGGGGGGGGGATGTGTGTGTATGGATGGGGATGTGTATGTGGGTGGGGAGATGTGTGGTTAAGGGTTGTGTGGTTGGGGGATGGGTGATTGGGGGTGTGGGTGGGTGGGTTGTATGTGTGGGTGGATTCGGATGTGTGTGTGGGGGATATGTCGTGGGTTAGGGATGTGTGAGTGGGTGGGGGATGTGTGGGTGCGTGGGGGATGTGCCTCGTAACATGGTAATATGCATTATGTATGTTTACGACATTCATTTGACAATGTTTTTTTTTCCTATGTGAATGTATCATGCACTATTGATGAACGAATGGTGAGTGATTGGAAGGGCCGAATGTAAGACGGGCCTGCGTGCCCCATTTGTTACCCTTCGAAAATAAAGTTCGTTCGTTCGTTAATTCGTTCGTTCGTTCGTGCCATATCCACTCGATTAAGACATCTTGAAAGATAAGGTGTCATTATGTTGGTGATCAATAGACAAAGAGGTGTTCTTTTGGACTTGATCCATGGAAGAGTGGAACGATTTTGCTTGTTGTCTGGTCTCTGTGCTGTCTGGAATAATATGTCATCTACACAACAACGATATAGAAAGTATAGATGGTCTACTCCACAATTTTCACTGTCTGAGGTTAGTGTCATGTGTCATTGTCTGGTCTGAGGTTAGTGTCATTTTTCACTGTCTGGTCTGAGGTTAGTGTCATTTTTCACTGTCTGGTCTGAGGTTAGTGTCATTTTCACGCTGGTCTAAAGGTTTTTTTTTAGTGGTAAATTTTTTTTCACTGTCTGGTCTGAGGTTAATATTATGTTTCACTGTCTGGTCTGATGTGAATATTATGTTTCACTGTCTGGTCTGATGTGAATATTATGTTTCACTGTCTGGTCTGATGTGAATATTATGTTTCACTGTCTGGTCTGATGTAAATCAGAAACACATGTTACAACCCATTTTTAAAAATTCCCCAAAATCGAATTTTGGGCCCCCTTGACAACTTTGATGGGGCAGCCACAATTAGCAGGTCAAGTATGAGAGGCTGAGCTCAACGTTGTGTATGTGTGTGTGTGTGTGTGTGTGTGTGTGTGTTTTGGGTGTTGGTTTTTTGTGTGTGTGTTGGGAGGGAAAGAGATTGTTGTGTGTGTGGTGGGGGGGGTTGTGTGTTTTTGGGGGTATGAGATTGTTGGTGTGTGGGGGGTGGTGTGTTTGGTGTGGGGTGTTGGTTTGGGATGGTAGGATTTTTGTGGGGGTGTGTGGGGGGTGGTTGTGTGTGTGTGTGTGTATGTGTGTGTTTGGGATGGTATGAGATTGTATGTGTGTGTGGGATGGTAAGAGATTGTGTGTATGTGTGTGTGTGTGTGTGGAATGGTAAGATATTGTGTGTGTGTGGGGTGAAGAACGACTGGGCCTGGGAAGTTACTCCCATGGGGGGTCTATGGGATGGGATAGGATGGAGGGGCGGCACAATTACCAGGGGGGGAGGGGATGGGGGGGAAAAAATAGTCCCATGACAACCCTGGTAAGAAAACTTGTGTGTGTGTGGGTTGGTAAGAAATTGTGTGGTGTGTGTGTGTGTGTGTGGGATGGTAAGAGAACTTGTGTGTGTGGGGTGGTAAGAGAACTTGTGTGTGGATTGGTGAGAGAAGATGTGTATGCGTGTGTGTATTTGAGAGAACGTGTGTGTGGATAGTATATTGTGTGTGTGGTGTGGTAGTGCGTGTGGTGTGTGAGGGATCATGAGAAAATTTTGGTGTTTTTGGGACTCTAATAGAACGCGCGCGCGCGTGGTGGTTTGGGGGTGCGCGCAGGCAAAGAAGGTGTTATCTGGACTGATGAAAGAAAGAGTGGCTGGTGAGAAAATTTTGTGTGTGGTGGGGTTTGGGGGTTTGTGTGTGTTGGGGGGAGAGGAGGAGAGAGAGAGAGAGAGAGAGAGAGAGAGAGGGGGAGAGGGGGGAAAGGAGAGGGGGAAGGGAGAGAAAGTTGTTCCTATGGCGGTAGGAAGGTGTGAGAGTATATGTGTGTGAGTGCGCGCGCGTGTGCGCGACGTGCTGCAGTTACGTGCAGACCAGGCAGTCGGCAGCGGGTGAATCCATTTGTCTTCCTGCCATGTCAAGGCCAATCTCAGCAGGGCGTGAGAGTGTCTTTCTGGCCCGTGTCAGCCTCCTGGCAGCGCTCGTCTGACTGTGTGTGTACCTGTGTGTACATGGCCGTGTGTACCTGACTGTGTGTACATGACTGTGTACATGACTGTGTGTGCACCTGACTGTGTGTACATGACTGTGTGTACCTGACTGTGTGTACATGGCCGTGTGTACCTGAATGTGTGTACCCGCGTGGTACTGACGTGGTACATGACTGTGGTACCTGACTGTGTTCTGACTGTGTGTACGACGTGTGTACATGATGTGTGTATTGACTTGTGTATTGACTTGTGTATCTGCTGTGGTACGACTTGTGTATCTGACTGTGTGTACATGACTGTGTGTACTGATGTGTGTACCGACTGGGGTACCTGCTGTGTCTACATGGACCTGTGTGTATATGACTGTGTGCTATCCTGACTGGTGGTACATCCTGGAATGTGGTGTACTCTGACTGTGTGTATCAGACTGTTGTGTACATGACCTGTGTGTACCTGACTGTGTGTACTGACCTGTCAGTGTACCTGACTGTGTGTACCATGGACTGGTGTACCTGACTGTGTGTACATGACTGTTGTGTACCTGACTGTGTGCTACCTGACTGTGTGTACATGACTGTGTGTACCTGACTGTGTGTACATGACTAGTGTGACATGACTGTGTGTACTGACTGTGTGTCATGACTGTGTGTAATACTGTGTGTACTGACTGTGGTGTCCCTGACTGTGTGTACATGACTGTGTGTACCTGATTTGTGTGTACTGACTGTGTGTAAAAATGACTGTGTGTCCCGACGGGTGTGTACCTGACTGTGTGTACATGACTGTGGTGTACCTGACTGTGTGTACATGACGTGTGTACATGACTGTGTGTACCTGACTGTGTGTACATGACTGTGTGTACCTGACTGTGTGCGTGACTGTGTGTACATGGCTGTGTGTGTACCTGACTGTGTGCGTGACTGTGTGTACATGCCCGTGTTACCTGACTGTGTGTACAGGGCTGTGTGTGTACCTGACTGTGTTCATGACTGGTGTGACCTGACTGTGTGTACAGGGCTGTGTGTATGACTGTGTGTACAGACTGTGTGTACGACGGTGTACATGACTGTGTGTACATGACTGTGTGCCCCGACTGTGGACCTGAGGGGTTGTACATGACGGGGTGTACATGACTGTGTTTTACTGACTGTGGTACTAACTGTGTAATGACTGTGTGTACTGACGGGTGTCCCTGATGTGTGTACTGACGTGTTTTTCCCTGACTGTTTTACTGACTGTGTGTACATGCTGGTTTTGTACTGCCTGGGTCTGCTGTGTGTACCTGACTGTTGTCTGATGTGTGTACAGATGTGTCCCGACTGTGTGTCCCTGCCCGTGTGTACTACTGTGGTAAGACTGGTGTACATTTTTTGTGTACCTGATGTGTGCTGACTGTGTGCCCCGACTGTGTGTACTGACTGTGTGCCCCTGACTGGTGTAATGATGTTTTACATGACTGTGGACTGATGTGTGTACTGTGTGTGTACAGACTGTGTGACTGCTGTGTGTACATGACTGTTTTTACCTGGTGTGTACTGACTGTGTGTACCTGACTGTGTGTACAGCTGTGTGTACATGACTTGTGACTGACTGTGTGTACTGACTGTGTGTACCTGACTGTGTGTACCTGACTGTGTGTACCTGACTGTGTGTACCTGACTGTGTGTACCTGACTGTGTGTACATGACTGTGTGTACATGACTGTGTGTACATGACTGTGTGTACTATGACTGTGTGTACATGACTGTGTGTACATGACTGTGTGTACCTGACTGTGTGTACATGACTGTGTGTACATGACCGTGTGTACATGACTGTGTGTACATGACTATGTGCACCTGACTGTGTGTACATGACTGTGTGTACATGACTGTGTGTACATGACCGTGTGTACCTGACTGTGTGTACATGACCGTGTGTACATGACTGTGTGTACCTGACTGTGTGTACATGACTGTGTGTACCTGACCGTGTGTACATGACTGTGTGTACATGACTGTGTGTACATGACTGTGTGTACCTGACTCACACACATGTATACACACACATATACTGTGTATTTGTAAAGTCTCACTGCACTTTGTATGTAGAAGAAATTTGAAAAATGAAGTACATGACGTCATCCAAAAATGTGCTAACAATTTATATAATTAGTTACAATAGTTACTGCTATGGTCTAACGCTGTTTTATGGGAGCTGGAAAGTACCAATAAAGTATGCACTATAACAGGTGTTGGGAAATGTTCACCACGGGCTTCAAGACAACATTGTTCTCATATCTTCATATTTCTTGAATTATAATTCTGATTGATTCTTTCAGGTCCTCAATCCTGTACATTATTTTTGTAAACATTTGCTTTCAAGAAAACCCAAAAATAATAATCTATTGGAAAGTTGAAAAATGATGTACATGACCTCATAAAAAATGTGTTCCACAGTCCATCGTGAAGCAATATGCAGCGAATGATTGTCGTCTGCTGGAGTAATTCTTTGCACCCCAAACAGAATGGTGTTATCAACAGACGAAAGAATTCTTTTGGTTGAACAAGTGTTTCGAAATGGCGGTGGATACACACGGATGATTATTCAAAGATTTATAGCAAGATTTTCTGACAAACAATCTCCTCATCGTATTACGGTTAGAAATTTGTTGAATTAGATTTCTTGCTACGGGATGTGTGGAATATGCTCCGCGATCTGGTAGACTGCTGTGTCTGAAGGAAAATGTCTAGATATTCAAGACAGAATCCTGAAAAGTCCAAGCAAGTCATTAAGGAAAATGTCTAGATATTCAAGACAGAATCCTGAAAAGTCCAAGCAAGTCATTAAGGAAAATGTCTAGATATTCAAGACAGAATCCTGAATAGTCCAAGCAACGTCCATTAAGGAAAATGTCTAGATATTCAAGACAGAATCCTGAATAGTCCAAGCAAGTCATTAAGGAAAATGTCTAGATATTCAAGACAGAATCCTGAATAGTCCAAGCAAGTCATTAAGGAAAATGTCTAGATATTCAAGACAGAATCCTGAATAGTCCAAGCAAGTCATTAAGGAAAATGTCTAGATATTCAAGACAGAATCCTGAATAGTCCAAGCAAGTCATTAAGGAAAATGTCTAGATATTCAAGACCAGAATCCTGAATAGTCCAAGCAAGTCATTAAGGAAAATGTCTAGATATTCAAGACAGAATCCTGAATAGTCCAAGCAAGTCATTAAGGAAAATGTCTAGATATTCAAGACAGAATCCTGAATAGTCCAAGCAAGTCATTAAGGAAAATGTCTAGATATTCAAGACAGAATCCTGAATAGTCCAAGCAAGTCATTAAGGAAAATGTCTAGATATTCAAGACAGAATCCTGAATAGTCCAAGCAAGTCATTAAGGAAAATGTCTAGATATTCAAGACAGAATCCTGAATAGTCCAAGCAAGTCATTAAGGAAAATGTCTAGATATTCAAGACAGAATCCTGAATAGTCCAAGCAAGTCATTAAGGAAAATGTCTAGATATTCAAGACAGAATCCTGAATAGTCCAAGCAAGTCATTAAGGAAAATGTCTAGATATTCAAGACAGAATCCTGAATAGTCCAAGCAAGTCATTAAGGAAAATGTCTAGATATTCAAGACAGAATCCTGAATAGTCCAAGCAAGTCATTAAGGAAAATGTCTAGATATTCAAGACAGAATCCTGAATAGTCCAAGCAAGTCATTAAGGAAAATGTCTAGATATTCAAGACAGAATCCTGAATAGTCCAAGCAAGTCATTAAGGAAAATGTCTAGATATTCAAGACAGAATCCTGAATAGTCCAAGCAAGTCATTAAGGAAAATGTCTAGATATTCAAGACAGAATCCTGAATAGTCCAAGCAAGTCATTAAGGAAAATGTCTAGATATTCAAGACAGAATCCTGAATAGTCCAAGCAAGTCATTAAGGAAAATGTCTAGATATTTCAAGACAGAATCCTGAATAGTCCAAGCAAGTCATTAAGGAAAATGTCTAGATATTCAAGACAGAATCCTGAATAGTCCAAGCAAGTCATTAAGGAAAATGTCTAGATATTCAAGACAGAATTCTTAAAAGTCCAAGCAAGTCATTAAGGAAAATGTCTAGATATTCAAGACAGAATTCTTAAAAGTCCAAGCAAGTCATTAAGGAAAATGTCTAGATATTCAAGACAGAATTCTTAAAAGTCCAAGCAAGTCATTAAGGAAAATGTCTAGATATTCAAGACAGAATTCTTAAAAGTCCAAGCAAGTCATTAAGGAAAATGTCTAGATATTCAAGACAAAATCCTGAATAGTCCAAGCAAGTCATTAAGGAAAATGTCTAGATATTCAAGACAGAATCCTGAATAGTCCAAGCAAGTCATTAAGGAAAATGTCTAGATATTCAAGACAGAATCCTGAAATAGTCCAAGCAAGTCATTAAGGAAAATGTCTAGATATTCAAGACAGAATCCTGAATAGTCCAAGCAAGTCATTAAGGAAAATGTCTAGATATTCAAGACAGAATCCTGAATAGTCCAAGCAAGTCATTAAGGAAAATGTCTAGATATTCAAGACAGAATCCTGAATAGTCCAAGCAAGTCATTAAGGAAAATGTCTAGATATTCAAGACAGAATCCTGAATAGTCCAAGCAAGTCATTAAGGAAAATGTCTAGATATTCAAGACAGAATCCTGAATAGTCCAAGCAAGTCATTAAGGAAAATGTCTAGATATTCAAGACAGAATCCTGAATAGTCCAAGCAAGTCATTAAGGAAAAATGGTCTAGATATTCAAGACAGAATTCTGAATAGTCCAAGCAAGTCATTAAGGAAAATGTCTAGATATTCAAACAGAATCCTGAATAGTCCAAGCAAGTCATTAAGGAAAATGTCTAGATATTCAAGACAGAATCCTGAATAGTCCAAGCAAGTCATTAAGGAAAATGTCTAGATATTCAAGACAGAATCCTGAATAGTCCAAGCAAGTCATTAAGGAAAATGTCTAGATATTCAAGACAGAATCCTGAAAAGTCCAAGCAAGTCATTAAGGAAAATGTCTAGATATTCAAGACAGAATCCTGAAAAGTCCAAGCAAGTCATTAAGGAAAATGTCTAGATATTCAAAACAGAATCCTGAATAGTCCAAGCAAGTCATTAAGGAAAATGTCTAGATATTCAAAACAGAATCCTGAATAGTCCAAGCAAGTCATTAAGGAAAATGTCTAGATATTCAAGACAGAATCCTGAATAGTCCAAGCAAGTCATTAAGGAAAATGTCTAGATATTCAAGACAGAATCCTGAAAAGTCCAAGCAAGTCATTAAGGAAAATGTCTAGATATTCAAGACAGAATCCTGAATAGTCCAAGCAAGTCATTAAGGAAAATGTCTAGATATTCAAGACAGAATCCTGAAAAGTCCAAGCAAGTCATTACGGAAAATGTCGCAACAAGTGAACGTGTCAATGAGCACAGTGCACACAATGTTTCAACAAGGATTCAATTTTCACCCATACAGGATTTCTGTTGTATCTGAACTAAATGAGTTTGATAATCAATGCAGAGTCAACTACTCCACATGGTTTCAAACATTGTTAGCTGAACAATTCAATTCTCGATGTAACAATCTTCTCTGATGAGGCATGGTTTCATCTATCTGGATACGCTAATAGCCAAAATAATCGTATTTGGAGCACTTTTAATCGCAATTCATTTCACGAAGCGCCTCTACAGGATGAGAAAATTGAGGTATGGTTTACCATCAGTTAAAAACGTTTTATTGGACCAATTTTCTTCAACAACATTATAAATGCTGATCGGTACCATACTGACATTCTGAGACCTTTTTTTTAAAAAACATCTGAATGAACGTGAAACTGAAGAAGCGAGGTTACAGCAAAATGGTGCAACCGTTCACACAGCTAGATTATCATTGAGTTGTTTTGGAAGAAATTTTCGCACATCACATAATATCACGTGGAATTTGCCCTGCTCCTTCCCCAGATCTAACTCCGTTAGATGATTATGTATGGGGTTTCCTGAATGGAAATGTTTACAAAAATAATGTACTCAAAATTCAGGACCTGAAAATGCAATCAGAATTACCATTCAAGAAATAACAACAAACACGTTGCAGAAGGTATTTGAAAATATGAAGAGATGTGTACAGTCATGTCTTGAAGCCCGTGGTGGATATTTCCAACACCTGTTGTAATGACTACTTCACTGGTACTTGCCAGATCACCAAAAACAGGGTTAGGCCATAGCTGTGACTATTGAAACCAATTTAATGACTCTTTAGCACATGTTTTGATGACGTCATGTACTTCATTTTACAAATTTGTTCCACATACAAAAAGTAGTGAGACTTACAAACACCCGGTCAAAAACACACACACACACACACACACACACACACACACACACACACACACACACACACACACACACACACACACACGCACGCACACACACACACACACACACACACACACACACACTCACATGTATTTATACACACTTACGCTCTATCGTCCGTGCTGACTATTGTACCTGATGTCAATTGTGGTTAGTTTATTTAGCATCAGATCTGATGTGTCGGGCAGAAGGACAATGTCCTCATCTGATGTGTGGGACAAGAGGACAATGTCCTCATGTGATGTGTGGGACAGGAGGACAATGTCCTCATCTGATGTGTGGGACAGGAGGACAATGTCCTCATCTGATGTGTGGGACAGGAGGACAATGTCCTCATCTGATGTGTGGGACAGGAGAACAATGTCCTCATCTGATGTGTGGGACAGGAGGACAATGTCCTCATCTGATGTGTGGGACAGGAGGACAATGTCCTCATCTGATGTGTGGGACAAGAGGACAATGTCCTCATGTGATGTGTGGGACAGGAGGACAATGTCCTCATCTGATGTGTGGGACAGGAGGACAATGTCCTCATCTGATGTGTGGGACAAGAGGACAATGTCCTCATGTGATGTGTGGGACAGGAGGACAATGTCCTCATCTGATGTGTGGGACAGGAGAACAATGTCCTCATCTGATGTGTGGGACAGGAGGACAATGTCCTCATCTGATGTGTGGGACAAGAGGACAATGTCCTCATGTGATGTGTGGGACAGGAGGACAATGTCCTCATCTGATGTGTGGGACAGGAGAACAATGTCCTCATCTGATGTGTGGGACAGGAGGACAATGTCCTCATCTGATGTGTGGGACAGGAGGACAATGTCCTCATCTGATGTGTGGGACAGGAGAACAATGTCCTCATCTGATGTGTGGGACAGGAGGACAATGTCCTCATCTGATGTGTGGGACAGGAGGACAATGTCCTCATCTGATGTGTGGGACAGGAGGACAATGTCCTCATCTGATGTGTGGGACAGGAGGACAATGTCCTCATCTGATGTGTGGGACAGGAGGACAATGTCCTCATCTGATGTGTCGGGCAGAAGGACAATGTCCTCATCTGATGTGTGGGACAAGAGGACAATGTCCTCATGTGATGTGTGGGACAGGAGGACAATGTCCTCATCTGATGTGTGGGACAGGAGGACAATGTCCTCATCTGATGTGTGGGACAGGAGGAACAATGTCCTCATCTGATGTGTGGGACAGGAGAACAATGTCCTCATCTGATGTGTGGGACAGGAGGACAATGTCCTCATCTGATGTGTGGGACAGGAGGACAATGTCCTCATCTGATGTGTGGGACAGGAGGACAATGTCCTCATCTGATGTGTGGGACAGGAGGACAATGTCCTCATGTGATGTGTGGGACAGGAGGACAATGTCCTCATCTGATGTGTGGGACAGGAGGACAATGTCCTCATCTGATGTGTGGGTCAGGAGGACAATGTCCTCATCTGATGTGTGGGACAGGAGAACAATGTCCTCATCTGATGTGTGGGACAGAAGGACAATGTCCTCATCTGATGTGTGGGACAGGAGGACAATGTCCTCATCTGATGTGTGGGACAGGAGGACAATGTCCTCATCTGATGTGTCGGGCAGAAGGACAATGTCCTCATTTGATGTGTGGGACAAGAGGACAATGTCCTCATGTGATGTGTGGGACAGGAGGACAATGTCCTCATCTGATGTGTGGGACAGGAGGACAATGTCCTCATCTGATGTGTGGGACAGGAGGACAATGTCCTCATCTGATGTGTGGGACAGGAGAACAATTTCCTCATCTGATGTGTGGGACAGGAGGACAATGTCCTCATCTGATGTGTGGGACAGGAGGACAATGTCCTCATCTGATGTGTGGGACAGGAGGACAATGTCCTCATCTGATGTGTGGGACAAGAGGACAATGTCCTCATGTGATGTGTGGGACAGGAGGACAATGTCCTCATCTGATGTGTGGGACAGGAGAACAATCTCCTCATCTGATGTGTGGGACAGGAGGACAATGTCCTCATCTGATGTGTGGGACAGGAGGACAATGTCCTCATGTGATGTGTGGGACAGGAGGACAATGTCCTCATCTGATGTGTGGGACAGGAGGACAATGTCCTCATCTGATGTGTGGGACAGGAGGACAATGTCCTCATCTGATGTGTGGGACAGGAGAACAATTTCCTCATCTGATGTGTGGGACAGGAGGACAATGTCCTCATCTGATGTGTGGGACAGGAGGACAATGTCCTCATCTGATGTGTGGGACAGGAGGACAATGTCCTCATCTGATGTGTGGGACAAGAGGACAATGTCCTCATGTGATGTGTGGGACAGGAGGACAATGTCCTCATCTGATGTGTGGGACAGGAGAACAATCTCCTCATCTGATGTGTGGGACAGGAGGACAATGTCCTCATCTGATGTGTGGGACAGGAGGACAATGTCCTCATCTGATGTGTGGGACAGGAGAACAATGTCCTCATCTGATGTGTGGGACAGGAGGACAATGTCCTCATCTGATGTGTGGGACAGGAGGACAATGTCCTCATCTGATGTGTGGGACAGGAGAACAATGTCCTCATCTGATGTGTGGGACAGGAGGACAATGTCCTCATCTGATGTGTGGGACAGGAGGACAATGTCCTCATCTGATGTGTGGGACAGGAGGACAATGTCCTCATCTGATGTGTGGGACAAGAGGACAATGTCCTCATGTGATGTGTGGGACAGGAGGACAATGTCCTCATCTGATGTGTGGGACAGGAGAACAATGTCCTCATCTGATGTGTGGGACAGGAGGACAATGTCCTCATCTGATGTGTGGGACAGGAGGACAATGTCCTCATCTGATGTGTGGGACAGGAGAACAATGTCCTCATCTGATGTGTGGGACAGGAGGACAATGTCCTCATCTGATGTGTGGGACAGGAGGACAATGTCCTCATCTGATGTGTGGGACAGGAGGACAATGCCCTCATCTGATGTGTGGGACAGGAGGACAATGTCCTCTGCAGATTCCAGACCATGGATTGCAGACCATGGTGCTGTCTATCAGAGTCTAGTGAATCTCATGTCTAGTGGATGGATAACAGACAGACAGACAGACAGACAGACAGACAGACAGACATATATATATTTATGCGCTTACAGATACAACAAATACAGTGACATACACACACACACACACACACACACACACACACACTCACACACACAATCACAACAGCAGAACGTACAACTACACTCACAACAAACAGACGCGCAGGCAGAGTTACATGTTTATATTGCCATATGTGAATATGTTGATGTGGGGCCGTCTCCGCTGTCGTGAGCAGCTACAGGTGCAGGGCTGCCGTTGTTGTGGGTTTACCCAGCGGTGAGGTCAGTCCACCAGCACGTGTTGTGGGTTTACCCAGCGGTGAGGTCAGTCCACCAGCACGTGTTGTGGGTTTACCCAGCGGTGAGGTCAGTCCACCAGCACGTGTTGTGGGTTTACCCAGCGGTGAGGTCAGTCCACCAGCACGTGTTGTGGGTTTACCCAGCGGTGAGGTCAGTCCACCAGCACGTGTTGTGGGTTTACCCAGCGGTGAGGTCAGTCCACCAGCACGTGTTGTGGGTTTACCCAGCGGTGAGGTCAGTCCACCAGCACGTGTTGTGGGTTTACCCAGCGGTGAGGTCAGTCCACCAGCACGTGTTGTGGGTTTACCCAGCGGTGAGGTCAGTCCACCAGCACGTGTTGTGGGTTTACCCAGCGGTGAGGTCAGTCCACCAGCACGTGTTGTGGGTTTACCCAGCGGTGAGGTCAGTCCACCAGCACGTGTTGTGGGTTTACCCAGCGGTGAGGTCAGTCCACCAGCACGTGTTGTGGGTTTACCCAGCGGTGAGGTCAGTCCACCAGCACGTGTTGTGGGTTTACCCAGCGGTGAGGTCAGTCCACCAGCACGTGTTGTGGGTTTACCCAGCGGTGAGGTCAGTCCACCAGCACGTGTTGTGGGTTTACCCAGCGGTGAGGTCAGTCCACCAGCACGTGTTGTGGGTTTACCCAGCGGTGAGGTCAGTCCACCAGCACGTGTTGGGCAGTTCTGTCGTCTAACAGACTCTCACACACACACAATAGTTGTTGTGTGGATGTGTCCATTCCACCTGTCTAGATCGTCTAATTGTCCCACACATTCCACCTGTCTAGATCGTCTAATTGTCCCACACACATCCACGATATCTGTGCTATCTCACGTGACCTGGCGTAGAGATCCACTCTGGCAACATCTGGTCTACCTCTAGGCAAGCCCGAGGTTCGAACCCTGCCTATAGCTCCGGTGGTGCTGGGTTGGGATCCCGTTACAGACGATGTTTGAAACAATCAAGCGCCAGGAAGTACACCCACCCCATCGCCCGATCCCAGAGTGGTAGGACCCAGCATCACCATTCAGAGTTCAAAGCTAGGAGGTCCCGTGTGCACACTTGAAAGCTTCATCAGTAGTTGAAGGTCATCGGCTGAAAGCCATCATTGTCAACTGCTCTGGCAAAATTCCCAGCATTTGAAAAGCAGGCCGCTGGTAAAATGGCACATGTCAATAACTTAAATGGGTGCGGTAAACAAGGGAGAGCCACCACATTAGTTTCTCAAGAATATGTATATTGGTGGAAAAGTATGTTCACAGAACTTCCTCCTGGTCGCTGAGTGAGTACCCAACATGGTAGATGTGTATCATAATGTCTCTGTGATTGTGTGACTGTCATAAATGTCCACTTGATACACAATGTCCCTCCTTCAAGTCTAATTTCCCCAACTTCTAGTTGACCATTCTATTTTCCCTAACTTGTAGTTAACCATTCTAATTCCCATAACTCGAAGTCTAATTTCCCCAACTTGTAGTTCACCATTCTAATTTCCCTAACTTATAGTTAACCGTTCTAATAACCCTAATTCATCGTCTAATTTCCCTAAAGTGCACCTATCTCTTCTAATTTTCCCAACTTGTGAACTATTCTAATTTCCCTAACTCGAAATTTAATTTTCCTAACTCGATAAAATGTCTAATTTCTCAATTGCCAGTCTCCCTGACCTAGAGGTTAAACGACTTTCTCAGTAATACCATATATCCACGTGGGTTAACGCAGCGCGCGAGAATCGGTAGCAAACTACCGAAGCGTAATCTTGCCACGAAATCAACAACAGCGGTAAAATGATGGTGTTGAAAGCGATGTCCTGTAAATAGGATTTTTTTTTAAAAATTCGTATATCCTTTACAGGACATCGCTGTCAACATCAGAATCTTTCAGCTGATTGTTGATTTCTTGGCAAGATTACGCTCAGTAGTTTGCCATTGCTTTCTGAGCGGCCGGCTCACTTATCCCGCAAGTCACCAAAGTGGGTAGAACCAAATAGGATATACCCCCCAAAAAAATTCCCAACTTGTAGTTAACCCAGCTAATTTCCCTTACTCGAAGTCTAATTTCCCTAATTCACAGTTATTCTAATTTCCTAATTCCTAATTCCTAATTTCCTAATTCACAGTTATTCTAATTATTCTAATTTATTGGTCTTGCCAATATCTGTTCTATTTTCTATAACTCGAAATTTAATTTCCATAACTGGAAGTCTAATTTTCCTAACTCGAAGTTTACTTTCCCTAACTCGAAGTTTACTTTCCCTAAGTCGAAGTCTAATGTCCCCAGCTTGTAGTTATCCGTTCTAATGTCCCTCACGTTTAGGTGTCCATCCTGATGTCCCGGAAGTAGACATCCTTGGAGGTCATGGAGCTGTCCTTGTCGTTGTCACTCATGTCAACATCTGTGTCATTGACCTCCAGCTCGCTGTCCGGGTCAAGGCTTCCAGGACTCCTAGAATCAAGGTCAAGCGTGTACCCAGCTGTGGGTACCTCTGGGTTGCTCAAGTTCTGACAGTTGTGTTGTAACCGTGACACGAAGGAAATGTCCTGGGCCACGTCTACCTCGTGACCTGGCGAGTCGGAGGCTGGGTATCCATGACAACAGTCTGCGTCTGTCTGTGAAGAAGACTTGTGTGCCTCCGCTGACCCGGAGAAGCTGACGTCAGGCAGGCAGTCGGACATGTGCAGCCCAACTCGGAGATCCTGGGGCGAGGCGCAATCCCGTCTGCTCCGTGCCTCGCACGGCCGCTCTGACTGCTCGGGCCCACTGAGTGAGTCAAGGTCCACACCGGGAACCGGGTCCTTGTAGTCAAGTGGGGACTCGGCGGCGCTGGCGTCCCCAGTTCCAGTCCCCGCGGCTGTTGGTGTCCCCGATGTCTTCAGGTCGCAGCTTGCGCCAGTAGGTTTATTGTCCTCATCGCCTTGCTGCTGGTCGAGCTGTGGTGTCTGCTTCTCTTTCTCCCCCTGCTGTTGTGCGTGACGCCACTTCATGCGCCGGTTCTGGAACCAGACCTTGACCTAAACAGAGACAAAACAACAATTTGTGATTTGTGGGCTATTGGTGGGACATGCTGATGGCTATACCACAACAAGGTGAAAAATATACTGACCAATAAACAGATATCAGTTGAAACGATGAAAATAGTGTTGAAGTGCTACATAGAACCTGCACTTTTGTATAATTGTGAAGCGTGGACAATGAGCAGCCAAGCTGGAAAAAAAAAACATCTCATGGCTGTGGAAATGTGGTTTCTGAGGAGAATGCAAAGAATCCCATGGACAAACAGAAAAACCAATGACCAAGTCCTTCAAGAAACAAATGAAAATCATACACTAATTAGAGACATTAGACAGACAGTCAAGATTTTTTTGGACATATGAGAAGAAATAAATCAGAGAACTAGGTGACAACTGGCAAGATCGAGGGAAAGAGATCAAGGGGAAGACAGAGAAATAAATAGCTGGATGGCTTGGCCACGTGACATGGTCGAGACAGAAACACTGAGCTGATCCACGACTCTGGTGATCGAGTAAAATGGCGAATCATGACCGCCCACGCTTTCCGGCATGGCACATGATGGATGGATGGAGACAGAGACAAGACAACAATTGGTGATTTGTGGGCTACGGGTGGCACTCGCATGATGGTTATACCACATATGATGGTCGCTGTTAGAGCTTGCGTTGTTGGAGTGTTGTTGTTATAGTATTTGTTGTTGGAGAGTTGTTGGAGTGTTGGTGTTATAGTATTTGGTGTTGGAGAGTTGTTGGAGTGTTGGTTGTTATAGTATTTGGTGTTGGAGAGTTGTTGGAGTGTTGTTGTTATAGTATTTGTTGTTGGAGAGTTGTTGGAGTGTTGTTGTTATAGTATTTGTTGTTGGAGAGTTGTTGGAGTGTTGTTGTTATAGTATTTGTTGTTGGAGAGTTGTTGCAGTGTTGTTGTTAAGTATTGTTGTTGGAGAGTGTTGGAGTGTTGGTGTTAGAGTATTTGTTGTTGGAGAGTTGTTGAGATGTTGTTGTTATAGTATTTTGTTGGAGAGTTGCTGGAGTGTTGTTGTTAGAGTATTTGTTGTTGGAGAGTTGTTGGATTGTTGTTGTTATAGTATGTGTTGTTGGAGAGTTGTTGGAGTGTTGTTGTTATAGTATTTGTTGTTGGAGAGTTGCTGGAGTGTTGTTGTTATAGTATATGTTGTTGGAGAGCTGTTGCAGTGTTGTTGTTAGAGCATGTGTTGTTGGAGAGCTGTTGGAGTGTTGTTGGTAGAGCTTGTGTTGTTGGAGTGTTATTGTTAGAGCATGTGTTGGTGGAGTGTTTTGGTTAGAGCATGTGTTGTTGGAGTGTTGTTGTTAGAGCATATGTTGTTGGAATGTTGTTGGATTGTTGTTGATAGAGCATGTGTTGTTGGAGTGGTGTTGGTAGATCATGTGTTGTTGGAGTGTTGTTGGAGTGTTGTTGGAGTGTTGTTGATAGAGCATGTGTTGTTGGAGTGTTGTTGGTAGATCATGTGTTGTTGGAGTGTTGTTGGAGTGTTGTTGGAGTGTTGTTGTTAGAGCATGTGTTGTTGGAGTGTTGTTGTTAGAGCATGTGTTGTTGGAGTGTTGTTGGTAGAGCATGTGTTGTTGGAGTGTTGTTGGTAGAGCATGTGGTGTTGGAGTGTTGTTGGAGTGTTGTTGTTAGAGCATGTGTTGTTGGAGTGTTGTTGTTAGAGCATGTGTTGTTGGAGTGTTGTTGGTAGAGCATGTGTTGTTGGAGTGTTGTTGGTAGAGCATGTGGTGTTGGAGTGTTGTTGGAGTGTTGTTGGTAGAGCATGTGTTGTTGGTAGAGCATGTGTTGTTGGAGTGCTGTTGTTAGAGCATGTGGTGTTGGAGTGTTGTTGGGGTGTTGTTGGTAGAGCATATGATGTTGGAGTGTTATTGGTAGAGCATGTGGTGTTGGAGTGTTGTTGGTAGAGCATATGTTGTTGGAGTGTTGTTGGTAGAGCATATGTTGTTGGAGTGTTGTTGGTAGAGCATATGCTGTTGGAGTGTTGTTGGTAGAGCATGTGTTGTTGGAGTGTTGTTGGTAGAGCATGTAGTGTTGGAGAGGTGTTTGAGTGTTGTTGGTAGAGCATATGTTGTTGTAGAGTAGTTGGATTATTGTTGTTAGAGGATGTCTTGATGGAGTATTCGTTGTTAGAGAACGTGCTGATGGAGTTTTTGCTGTTAGAGCATGTTATGTTGGAGTATCCGTTGGTAGAGAATATGTTTGCTGGGTGTTTGCTTTTAGAGAATGTGGTGTTTGAATGTTTGCTGTTAGAGAAGGTCTGAAGAAGAAAAAAACCGAGAAACTATAAAGTCAATGGAAGAATGTATTCGTACAAATGGGCGAAAGCAATTTTGCAAAACAGAAGAGCCCGAGTACAGATAGGCGGACTCAAGAGCAAGAAAATACTACTGCGTCACGGTGTTCCCCAGGGCGGAGTCTTGTACCCCCACACTTTTCCCAATCAATGATCTTATTGCTAAATCACAACATGGAAGAAAAGTGACAACGTAAGATAATGACCTGGTCGTAGGCAGCACAAATGAACATGCATCAGTGGCCACCAGATTACTACAAAGAGCTGTAGATACATTTGTTGCATGGGCAAATAGATGGTGTGTCAGCATAAACACTGACAAGTGCAGCACCACCCTATTTACCCTCTCTCCAAAACAAAAGGCAGGGGTCATCCAGATAAATGGAACACCCCTAAGAGAAGATAAAGAACCAACATACCTTGGAGTAACATTTGATGGCAAGCTGACATGGAGAAAGCACATCAACAAAGCAGTAGCAAAACCCAGAAGGAAAATAGCCATCCTGAGAAAGCTAAGTGGAACCACATGGGGAGCCATTGGGAAAATACTTAGCAAAGTTTATCAACAGAGCATACGACCACACCTGGAATATGGGTCAACTGCGTGGTGTTCAGCATCAAAAACCACACTACAAGAGCTGGACAAGGTGCAAAATCAAGCTCTTAGAGTCATCACAGGAGGGATGAGATCAACCCCTATAGTGGAGACGGAGAAGTTGGGGAGGACACAAGCACTGAGAGATCGCAGAGATACGAAAACGCTAATACAAGCAGAAAAGTTCCTCAGCTTGCCAGGCCACCCTATGAAGAACAGATTTGAAAACCTAGCTATGGAACGGTTGAAAAGAAGCAGTTTTATCCACCAGGCCAAACGACTCTGTAGAGAAACCACCGATCTGCCCACAGTTGGTATCCCCCTAACAACTATTCCAGAGCGAACTCCATGGTAAGATGAACATAGACTATCACTACAAATCCAGACAAAAGTGACAGGAATATTTGACAAGGTAGAACAGAACAGTGTACAGCGCAGAACAGCCACTCTCAGTTTCCTTGACGAAGTATACTCACAGGACCTCTGGATCCGAGTCTACACAGATGGGTCAGCACAAAATGCTCTTCGGAATGGAGTGTACATAGAATACCGAAATAATACTAGGGACACTTCCAGAGTACCAACAGGAAAGTATATGAGAGACATGTTATATAGAAGTGAATATATGAGAGACACGTTATATAGAAGTGAATATATGAGAGACATGTTATAATGAAGTGAATATATGAGGGACATGTTATATAGAAGTGAATATATGAGGGACATGTTATATAGAAGTGAATATATGAGAGACATGTTATATAGAAGTGAGTATATGAGAGACATGTTATATAGAAGTGAATATATGAGAGACATGTTATATAGAAGTGAATATATGAGAGATATGTTATATAGAAGTGAATATATGAGAGACATGTTATAATGAAGTGAATATATGAGGGACATGTTATATAGAAGTGAATATATGAGGGACATGTTATATAGAAGTGAATATATGAGAGACATGTTATATAGAAGTGAGTATATGAGAGACATGTTATATAGAAGTGAATATATGAGGGACATGTTATATAGAAGTGAATATATGAGAGATATGTTATATAGAAGTGAATATATGAGAAACATGTTATATAGAAGTGAATATATGAGGGACACATAGTGTCAGACATCACAGTCTAGTATAGATTCCAGAAGCCAGGTTTTCCCAAGACCCGGCAACGAGTCATATCAGTGTAATCTCATCTGTCCGCCAGCCTACCAGGCCAACCTCTGGCTTGTGTTGGACTAATTGACTAATTCAGTCAGTCAGAAACGTGCCAACAATCTGGCCAGTGCACTCCGGCAGAGAAGTCAACCCCGGGACTCGTTCACTCTCAGACGTGGGCTGGTGCAGCCTCGGCCAGTGCTGGCACAGGACGCACATCGCGAGTCGGTACACCTCTAGGGTTAAAGGTCACACTTGGGCCAGTCGAGTCATGCTTACGACACTAGCTTACAACAGGTTCTCTGTCTGTCTGTCTGTCTGTCTGTCTGTCTGTCTGTCTGTCTGTCTGTCTGTCTGTCTGTCTGTCTGTCTGTCTGACCGTTCGGTCTGCTTGCCTGCCTGTCTGTCTGCCTGTCTGTCTGTCTTTCTGTCTGTCTGACCGTTCGGTCTGTCTGCCTGCCTGCCTGTCTGCCTGCCTGCCTGCCTGCCTGCCTGTCTGTCTGTCTGTCTGTCTGTCTGTCTGTCTGTCTGTCTGTCTGCCTGCCTGCCTGCCTGCCTGCCTGTCTGTCTGTCTGTCTGTCTGTCTGTCTGTCTGTCTGTCTGTCTGTCTGTCTGTCTGTCTGCCTGCCTGTCTCTCTGTCAATCTGCTTGACTGCCTGCCAGCCTGCCTGTCGGACTGTGTATTTCATCATGTTTATGTCAATTCCAAGAATTCTATTATTTATTGTATTGCATCACAATTTATTTCGTTACACAATGTATAACATATTGTTTTTATTTTCATAACTTTTGTATTTTTACCGTTTTCCCCAATGTTGTCCATTTTTGTGAGGATGCTCACGATATCATCATTGGCACCTTGCCGTCTTGACAGACGATAGTTTGTAAGGGATGGAGTTATTGCCTCTCCATAGCACAAAGCCTGGGCTAAAATATAGAGATCATGTGTTGCCCATGCAGTATGATCCCTCTCTCGGCCTGCCTAGTTCACTCCAGAGGAAAGGTAACACCTCTACATCTGGAACAAGACAAGCTGCAGAAGCTGCCGGATCAGCAAAGCAATGCTCTAACTGTCCGCCTGTCGGAGCTTCGATCCTAGACCAGCCGCCAACCAAGACTTAGGGCCTGGGCTGCCCTGCCATGACACTTTGTCTTTAAGTTGCATTTCCTCGCACCAGGGTAAGGCTTGTACCATCCCAATTACGCTCTTCCGCCCGAAACCGTTAGCACAATGTGGGGTGTCGGGTTTGGTAAGCGCCGCCCAACGTTCGGCGCTAACAGAAAGCAGGTAGTACCGTCTACTGTTATACGGTAGCTCAGTCATATCTGACTAAGACCTGACACACCCGACCTGCTCACGATAATAGTCAGTGTATATGTGTGTGTAAAGCGTGAAAGTTTGTTCATATTAGTTTTAGTATGTGAGGCAGCGTGTATGTGTCTAGATGTGTGATTATGTGTGTGGGTGGATGGGTGGGTGTGTATATGTGTGTGGGTGGATGGGTGGGTGTGTATATGTGTGTGGGTGGATGGGTGGGTGTGTATATGTGTGTCTAATGGTGTCTATGTGTGTGTCTTTATATGTGTGTAGGTGTGTATGTGTGTTTATGCGTGCAATGTGTGAAATTTGGGTATATTTGTGTGTGTGCGTGTATATGTGTGTATGCGTGTGTATGTATATATATATATATATATATATATATATATATATATATATATATATATATATATATATATATATATATATATATGTCTATATGTGTGTACATATGCGTGTATGTGTGTATTTGGGTGTATGTGATGTGGGTGTAAGTGTGTATGTGGTTGTACGTGTGTGTATGTGTGTATTTGTGTGAGTGTATGTGTGCTTATGTGTGTGTGTGTGTTTATGTGTGTATGTGTGTGTGCTTGTATGCGTATGTGTGTATATGTGTGTATGGATATGTGCTATGTATGTGTGTGTAAGTGTGTGTATGTGTGCGTATGTATATGTGTAGGTGTGTATGTGTGTATATACGTTTGTTTATGTCTGTATGTGTGCCTATGTGAGCGTTTATATGTGCGCATGAGCCTGTATGTGTATGTGTGTATGTGAATGTATGTGTTTATGTGGCTGTATATGTTTATGTGGGTGTATATGTGTGTATGTGCGTGTATGTGTGTATGTGTGTATGTATTTGAGTGTATGTGTGTATGTATGTATGTATGTTTGTGTATGTATGTGTGTATCTGTGTGTTCCTGTGTGTGTATCTGTGTTTGTGTGTGTGCTTGTGTGTGTGGTGTGTGTGCTTGTGTGTGTGTGCGTGCTTGTGTGTGTGTGTGTGCTTACGTGTGTGTACATGTACAATATGCACTGCGTATTTCATCATGTTTATGTCAATTTCAGGAATTATATTATTGAATTGCATCACTGTGTTTTGCGTTACACGATGTATAACATACATCTATATCTATAAAACAGAGTGTATGTTTGTTTGTGGGTTTGTGGGTATTGGATGCGTTCGATAACGGTACATCCGATTGAGATGAAATTTTCTACACGTCTTCCTTTCATTCCTGTGCAACCGACTATAATAATGTCTTAATGTAAAATCTTCTACTTATTTAATAACACTTACTTTTCCATTTTCATTATATAATGTCTATATAGCAGGGGGACTTCACTCTAGAAAAGTTATTTCAAGGGGCATAACTTTTAATAACATTTCTATATACTTTATAGTCATATTGTTGGACTTACTTGCACTATTGTTAAACTCTTTGTCTATAGTTATTTTCTGGCATATGAGTTATAATAAATAATGATATAATCTTTAAGGAATTTTCAAAGTTTTCATAAAAATAATGCATAATGCATAACATTGTAACCCATCTTTTTCTACAGTTTTCATTGAATGGTGTGTGGAAGGACATTCTTTTAAGTTACTGTGCGCCAGGAGCTGGGCGAAACCACGCCGGGTCAGATAGATAGACAGATAGTCGGGAACGGAAGCTTATTTGACTACTTATATGAATTAGATGACATGCTCCCCACCAGGGACTGGGTGAAGCCGGGCCGGGTCAGACAGACAGATAGACAGACAGACAGTCGGGAACGGGAGAGCTTATATGACTACGTATATGAATTAAATTAGATGCTCCCCACCAGGGACTGGGTGAAGCCGGGCCGGGACAGACAGACAAACAGATAGTCGGGAACGGGAGAGCTTATATGACTACGTATATGAATTAAATTAGATGCTCCCCACCAGGGACTGGGTGAAGCCGGGCCGGGTCAGCCAGACAGACAGACAGACAGACAGACAATAGTCGGGAACGGGAGAGCTTATATGACTACTTATATGAATTAAATGAGATGCTCCCCACCAGGGACTGGGTGAAGCCGGGCCGGGTCAGCCAGACAGAACAAAGTCGGAACGAAGATAGACTACTTATATGAATTAAATGAGATGTCCCCCCCAGGGACTGGGTGAAGCGGGCCGGGTCAGCCAGCAACAGACAAAAAGCATACAGACATATATATAATCCCTCCAGTCCAGAGCGAGCCGGTCCGGTCAGCTAGTATATAATATTTTTCACTTTTTCCTATTTTCCAACCCCTCCAAACCCCCCCCCCCCCCCCCCCTTTAATTTCCCCACCAAATTGTCCATTTTTGTGAGGATGCTCAAGATAATCGTGAGTGTTTATGTGTGTGTAAAGTTTGGGAGTTTGTTCGTATTAATTTTAGTGATTATGTTAGACAGCGTGTATGTGTCTATATGTGCGTTGGTGGGTGTGTGTATATGTGTGTCTATGTGTGTGTGTCTTTACATGTATGTCGGTGTGTATGAGTGTGTATGCGTGTCTATGTGTGTATGTGGTGTATGTGTGTGTATTTGTGTATTTGCGTGCATGTGTGTGCATATGTGTATGTGTGTGCATGATGTAAATGTGTGTCTATGTGTGCGTGTTTATATATGTGTTACGTGTGGGTAAGTGTGTGTATATGGATATATGTGTGTATGTTGGTGTACGTGTGTGTATGTGTGTGTATATTTGCGTATGTATGTGGGTGTACTTTTATGTATGTGTCTATATGTGTTTATGTGTGCTTGTGTGTGTGCTTGTGTGTATGTGTGTGTATGTGTGTTTACGTATTCGTATGTATGTTTGGGTATGTGTGTACGTGTAAGTGCAAGTGTGTGTATGTGTGCGTATGTATGTGTGAGTAGGTGTGTGTATGTGCGTGTGTCTATGTGTGTGTGTATTTATATATGTGTATATGTGTGTGTGTATGTGTGAGTAGGTATATGCGTGTATGTGTGTATGTGCGTGTATGTATGTGTTTGTATGTGTGTATGTGTATGTGTGTATTATGTGTGTATGTATGTGTGTATGTGTATGAATGTATGAGTATTTATGTGTATCTGTGCGTGCGCTTGTGTGTGTATGTGTGTTTATGTCTGTATGTGTGTTTATGTGTGTATGTGTGAGTATGTGTGTGTGTGCGTGTTTATAAATGTGCATGTGTACGTGTGTCTGCCTGTTTCATAACATGGTAATATACATTGTTTATCTGAAATGCGGCTTTTGTTTGCCCTACGATGCTCTTAATTTCTGTTGTACATCTTTCATCTAATGTTATAAATGCCCCTAGGTACTTAAAATTATCCACAACAACCGGTCTCCGTGGCAAAGAATTTACGGACGTGATTCGTAATCCCGTATGCCCGGGTTCGAAACACAGTGATGTGGTTTTTTCGAAAAAAAGGTATAGGTGCCGGTCGTTCAGAAAAAAATGGCAAACTACTGAACGTAAAACTTGCCCAGGAATCACGAACAACCAAAATGCTGTGGTTGACTGCTACGTCCTGTGAAGGACATGCAACTAAATTTGTTTTAATGCTTACAACATCCAATCGACAATTTTCTTTTCCTATGTGAATGAACATGCACAATTGATGAACGAAAGATGAGTGATTAGAAGGCCGAATATAACATTCTCTTAAGGCTCACACGTCACCACAGCCGGACACGGCTCCCAGGTCGCTCCAGCCTAACACGGCTCCCACGACACCACAGCCTGACACGGCTCCCAGGTACCAAAAGCTTGACACAGCTCCCAGGTCACCTTACACTTGTTGATGTAGACCACAGATAGAGTACACAACAACAGTATTCTATCACCTTACACTTGCTGACGTAGACCACAGATAGAATACTCGGTAACTAGTGCTTAGTAACCAGACAGCATCATCATGTGCCTTGATGTGGTAACAAACGGTTGGCGGACATACCTGTGCATCGGTAAGCCCCAACATGGCGGCCAGCTGGCGTCGGTCCGGCTTGGTGACGTACTTCTGCACCTCGAAGCGTTTCTCCAGCCCCTTGCGCTGCAGGTTGGAGAACACCGCCCTGGACCAGGAGCGCTTCCGCTTGGGCTGGTTGGCCAGCGAGCTCTCCGTGCTCAGTATTGAGTAGGGTCCTGTAGGAGCACAGCAACAACCTGGTCAACACACACACACAGGAGCACACCAACAGACTGGTCAACACATACACAGACGAACACCAATAGTCTGGTCAACACATACACACACAGACGCACAGCAACAGTCTGGTCAACACACACACACACAGACGCACGGCAACAGTCTGGTCAACAAACAGAAGCACAGCATCAGTCTGGTCAACACATACACACACAGACGCACAGCAACAGTCTGGTCAACACACACAGGAGGACACCAACAGTCTGGTCAACAAACAGGAGCACACCAACAGTCTGGTCAACAAATAAACTATATCCCTGCCCTATCCTCTTTGTGCTGTGTTGTGATAAAATCCCTGCCCTATCCTCCTTGTGGTGTGTTGTGATAATATCCTTGCCCTATCCTCTTTGTGGTGTGTTGTGATAAAATCCCTGCCCTATCCTCTTTGTGCTGTGTTGTGATAAAATCCCTGCCCTATCCTCTTTGTGCTGTGATGTGATAAAATCCCTGCCCTATCCTCTTTGTGCTGTGTTGTGATAAAATCGCTGCCTAATCCTCTTTGTGCTGTGTTGTGATAAAATCCCTGTCCTATCCTCTTTGTGCTGTGTTGTGATAAAATCCCTGCCCTTTCCTCTTTGTGCTGTGTTGTGATAAAATCCCTGCCCTATCCTCTTTGTGCTGTGTTGTGATAAAATCCCTGCTCTATCCTCTTTGTACTGTGTTGTGATAAAATCCCTGCCCTATCCTCTTTGTGCTGTGTTGTGATAAAATCCCTGCCCTATCCTCTTTGTGCTGTGTTGTGATAAAATTCCTGCCCTATCCTCTTTGTGATGTGTTGTGATAAAATCCCTGCCCTATCCTCTTTGTGCTGTGTTGTGATAAAATCCCTGCCCTATCCTCTTTGTGCTGTGTTGTGATAAAATCCCTGCCCTATCCTCTTTGTGCTGTGTTGTGATAAAATCCCTGCCCTATCCTCTTTTTGCTGTGTTGTGATAAAATCCCTGCCCTATCCTCTTTGTGCTGCGTTGTGATAAAATCCCTGCCCTATCCTCTTTGTGATGTGTTGTGATAAAATCCCTGCCCTATCCTCTTTGTGCTGTGTTGTGATAAAATCCCTGCCCTATCCTCTTTGTGCTGTGTTGTGATAAAATCCCTGCCCTATCCTCTTTGTGCTGTGTTGTGATAAAATCCCTGCCCTATCCTCTCTGTGCTGTGTTGTGATAAAATCCCTGCTCTATCCTCTCTGTGCTGTGTTGTGATAAAATCCCTGCCCTATCCTCTTTGTGCTGTGTTGTGATAAAATCCCTGCCCTATCCTCTTTGTGCTGTGTTGTGATAAAATCCCTGCCCTAACCTCTTTGTGCTGTGTTGTGATAAAATCCCTGCCCTATCCTCTTTGTGCTGTGTTGTGATAAAATCCCTGCCCTATCCTCTTTGTGCGGTGTTGTGATAAAATCCCTACCCTATCCTCCTTGTGGTGTGTTGTGATAAATTATATATCTGTCCTACCCTTTTTGTGGTGGTGGTATGTGTGGGTTGTGTGGGAAGATGTGTGTGTGTGGGTTGGTTATATGTGTATGGGTGGGTTTTATGTGTATGGGTGGGGATATGTGTGTGAGTGGGGGACATGCGAGTGGATTGGGGATATGTGGGTGGGTCTGGGATGTATGTGTGAGTGTGGGGTTTGTGGGGGTGGAAAGTGTATGTGGGTGAATGGGGGGGGGGGTGTATTGGTGGGTGGGGATATGTGTGTGTGGGTGGGGATGTGTGTGTGGGGGGATGTGTGGTTGATGGAGGAGCGATTGGGGAGTGTGAGAGTGGAGGATGTGTGGGTGGGTGAGTGTGTGTAGTTTTAGGATGTGTGTGTGGGTGGATGAGGAGATTGTGTGGGTGGGGGATGTGTGTAAGTGGGGGATGTGTGGGTGGTGGGGGATGTGTGTGTCGGTAGGTGCGGGATGTGTGTGTTGGCGGAGAGGTGTGTGTGTGGGATGTGTGGTTGGGGGATGCGTGTATGGCTGGGTGGTTGGGGGTGTGTGGGTGGGTAGTGAAGGATATGTGGGTGGGTGTGTGCTAGTGGGTTATGGGGTGGGTGGGGGATGTGTGGGTTGGTGGGAAGATGTGTATGGTGGGGGATGTGTGGGCGGGGGATGTGTGGGCGGGGGATGGGTGGGTTGATGCATGTATGTGTGCCTGAGGGTGTGTGTAGGTGGGTGGTGATGTGTGTGTTGTGGTATTTGTGGTGGGTGGGAGGTATGTGGATGGGTGGGGAGATGTGTGTAGGTGGGGAGATGTGTGGATGGGTGGGGGAATTTATGTGTGCCTGGGGGTGTGTGTGTGGTGGGGTGGGGATGTGTGGTGGGTGGGCGATGTATGGGTGGCTGGTGGATGTGTCTCGTAACAGGGTAATATGCACTGCTTATGTTTACAACATTCATTTGGCAATGTGTTTTTCTATGTGAATGTATCATGCACTATTGATGAACGAAAGATGAGTGATTTGAAGGGCCGAATGTAAGACGGGCCCGCGTACCCAATTTGTTACCCTTTGAAAATAAATTTCGTTCGTTCGTTCTTTGTGGTGTGTTGTGATAATTTATATCTCTGTCCTAGTCTCTTTGTGACGTGTTGTGATAAATTGTATCATTGTCCTAGCCTCTCTGTGATGTGTTGTGATAAATTATGTCTCTGTCCTAGCCTCTTTCAAAACAATTAGATCACTCATGTAGGCCAACCAAGGTATTGTCAGCAATTGTCTGTAGCCACATCTGTGCTTGGTTAGATGAATTGTTAAGCTAGTGTACTAATTAACTAACTAACTGTCAGAAATCAGATTATTTGTTACGCTGGTACACATATTACAATAGTGTTAGTTTAGTTTGGTTTAGTTTAGTCGACGGCACACGGGTGTAACCCATAAGTGCTCCGTTCTACTCCTAACTCAAACCTGAGTTTGGAGAATCTCAGCTCAATGCACGAACTCCGTAGCACCGGCGAGGATCCTGAAATACTTGGGTAGATTTTTAACTCGAAATTTTGTCCGAGCAGCGCCGTTAGGCTACTATTTTTCGATTTCCAACTGCCAAGGGATTTTTTACGTGCGCAACAATACACACGGGCGTCCGATCTCACTACCCAGAGACCAGGGGAAATTTTATTACTAGAAGTCCACGTGAAAAAATCCCGGTCCTCACCAGGGCCTGAACCCGGGACCTCCAGCACTCGAGGCGGACACCATACCTGGAGACCACTCATCCCCGCATTACAATAACTAACTGACATATATTAGGATCATCACTGTGTCAGTTGTTAAAAATGTCTGGTAGTAACAAGCAATGACAGCGATGTACTCCACAATGTGTGTCTATATATACACTGTGAAGAACACAGAACACGTGTGTGGGGGAGATATGACACAGTTATGTCGTCATAGAACACACGTGAAGGGGAAGACATGGCCCATTGATGACGTCATATAATACACGTGTAGCGGAGACATGGCACCGAGACAGGCATGACCAAACTGACACACACAGACAGGGGAATTGATGGGCTAGACACACACACACACTCACGTACGCATACATGCACGCACACACACATGAAATGGTGTGCTATAAACACACACACACACATACACACAAACACACACACAACTCTAACTGTAACCTTCTACACCAGGTGACATACGACATGGGGTGTCTGGTGCAGTGATAGACAGCTGATCACAATATTCTGTGACATACGACATGGGGTGTCTGGTGCAGTGATAGACAGCTGATCACAACAGACAGATGCACTCAACAAGATAACCACAGCACCATCATGGGAGGAGGGGGAGCGGGAGAATACAGGTGACCTACCTGGCAGGGCGTCGGCGGAGCTGCTCAAGGGGTAGGTGGGCGGCTGCAGGGCGTGTACGGCCGACAGGGAGGGCAGCGAGGCTTTTGTGTAGGGAGATGGCGGACTGGCGTAGGCCACGCAGGCTGGCGAGTTGCAGGGACACAGTGTCAGAGAGCGGCAGGCCTCGGGGACGGCGCTGAGCTGGAAGTTTTCTGTTGATGTCAATATCACATGATTAGAGTAGATAGGACAACAGTAGATAGGACAACAGTGGATAGGACAACAGTAGATAGGACAACAGTAGATAGGACAACAGTAGATAGGACAACAGTAGATAGGACAACAGTAGATAGGACAACAGTAGATAGGACAACAGTAGATAGGACAACAGTAGATAGGACAACAGTAGATAGGACAACAGTAGATAGGACAACAGTAGATAGGACAACAGTAGATAGGACAACAGTAGATAGGACAACAGTAGATAGGACAACAGTAGATAGGACAACAGTAGATAGGACAACAGTAGATAGGACAACAGTAGATAGGACAACAGTAGACAAGGCTACAGTAGTCAAAGCTACAGCAGATAGGAGGACAGCAGAGATTCCAATGCAACAACTGTAGCCAGGGAAATTTCAATGCAACAACTGTAGCCAGGGAGATTCCAATGCAACAACTGTAGCCAGGGAGATTCCAATGCAACAACTACAGCCATGGAGATTTCAATGCAACAACTACAACCAGGGATATTTCAATGCAACAACTGTAGCCAGGGAGATTTCAATGCAATAACTCTAGCCAGGGATATTTCAATGCAAAATTGTAGCCAGGGAGATTTCAATGCAACAATTGTAGCCAGGGAGAATATAGTGCAACAAATGTAGTCAGGATGATTTCAATGCAATAACTGTAGCCAGGGAGATTAAGATTATTTCAAGATCGCGTTAATACAAGAACCGATTACTTAATATTGATTTTCCCTCCATACTTTAAGTTTCTTTACTTCTTGCCCTTCTGGAATTCGTTTCATAACGTAAGTAGGCCCGCAAATCACGTTTTATGTAGACGTCTAGACTTGTTCTAGTTGTGTTATTAAATTTAGCTTCATTTTTACGTACACAGTATAGGGAGGGGGGGGGGGGGGGTGTTATAGGGAGGAAATACGAAAGGGGGGAATGATATTCTGAACATATGGTGAAGGTGTGCATGGGGCAAAAAAGTTGAGAACCACTGCTCTAAAATATTAGGAACGGCAACGCTTCGTTGTGTTCGTGTTCCATGGACAGAAAGATGTTCCTAAGTGTAAGGTTCACTATGGACTGCAACGATGTTGCTTGTTGCTCGTCTGTGGTGATGATTACTATATCGTCCACGATAGAGAACTAGGTGTTTGATGTCTGGGGAATTGTTCCCTTCTACATGGGCCATGAAGACGTCCGCTACAATGGGACCCAGAGGATACACCTTGGCCACTCCGCCAGCATCACTGTATGATTTTTGGGAAGGTTAAATGTGATGGTCGTGATGAAAAGCAGTTTAGTCTCTCCAAGGTTGGTGTTGGTATGTATAGTTTAGTCTCTCCAAGGTAGGTGTCGGTATGTTTAGTTTTAGTCTCTCCAAGGTAGATGTCGGTATGTCTAGTTCTAGTCTCTCCAAGGTACATGTCGATGTGTCTAGTTTTAGTCTCTCGCTGCAATCTATAGAGATGATGGTGTGCGCGTGACAACAGACAAAGAGAAAGGGGAGGCGTTTCTCCAGAGATTTTTAGAGCAGACCAATCATAATGATGCGGACACCAGGGATGCAGTTAGAGATGAGCTATCTGGCACCACGAAGAATATGCAGTATGAAGACATCATACGGGTGGAAGATGTTAAACACATTTTGAAAAAGGCAAAAGACACGGCACCAGGGCCCGATGGGGTCAGTTATGGCCACATGCAGGGTTTGAGCGAAGCAGACCTAGAGGAGATGACCGACTGCTCTAACCAGAGCATTAGGACAGCATCAGTACCGCAGGATTGGGTGCACAGCTATCTCATCCCTCTCCCAAAACCATTCAAGGATCAGTCAAAGCTTAGCGGCTTTAGGATCATCATCCTTCAAAATACATTTGGGAAGGTTTTAGAGAAGATAGTCGCTGTCAAGCTGCAAGAGTTTTTGGAAAGCGGGAAGCTTCTTCCAAGAGGCCTGGGGAGCTACAGGCCAGGAAAAGATACCTGGTCAAATGCAGCCACTTTTGCCTTTGATGTTTATGAGGGGTTCCAGAGTAGACAGGAAACGATGGCGGTAGCGCTTGATCTCGAGGATGCGTACAATAGAGTTCGATATGATATTTTGATGACCGCACTTATGGAGAAGGGGGTCAATCCCTGGTTGGTGAACTGGATAGCAGCCGTCCTGCACTCTCGTCGGGTTGCTCTCCGTCTGGGCGCATGGACCTCAGAGCCACATATGTTAACCCCGGGACTGCCACAGGGATCTGCAGTCTCACCGGTGCTCTTTAATGTGTATACGAGCAAGATTGCAAACCTAGAAGCACCAGGGGTTGGAAGAATACTAACATTTGCAGATGATATTCTTGCATATAGGCAGGGGAGAGATAGGGAGCAAACAGCCCAGGAGTTACAGGCGACAGTAGATAAAGTGATTGACTGGTGCACAGAAATGAGTGCTGTCATCCACCCGGAAAAGGCGGCTGTTTTGTGGTGCTCTCTGGACAACAGGATTGTAAGAGCTGATGTCCCAAGCCTCGCGATAGATGGTAGAAATGTCAGCAGAGAGAACAAACTGAAGTATCTGGGGATCACATTTGACAGGAGCCTATCCTTCAAGGACCATGTGGAGACGGTCGTGACAAGAATCTCAAAAGGGACTCAATGCACTTAAAACTATGGCTGCAATGGACATAGAGCAGAGAATGCTTTTCACACTATACCAGCACTTGATCCTCTCAGTAATTGATTATGGATTAGGTCTGCTCACTGTCTCAGAGAGTCAGCTGGTGAAGTTAGAGCGCATACAGAACGAAGCTATGCGGGTCATTCTGGGATGCACTAGAGACACCCCAGTAGTGTGTATGCGTTACATCCTTGGTCTGCCGACTGTTGCTGGTAGGCTCAAGGTGATGCAGGCGAAGGCATACCTCAGAGTAGCTGCAGACACAGACCACCCACTGCATGAGGCGCTGGACGCAGTTAAGGGTCAGCGACTGATAAGAGGGAAATCATGGATGGCTCAGGCGGAGGATACGATCAGACAGGTGTGCCCCTTGGAGAACATTAGGCGTGGAGAGGAGTGGGTCAGAGTGCCAGCGGAGCAGTCAGACTTGTGCAGAGTTATAATCACATTAAGCCGGGAGTGCAGGGAGTGGCCAGCAGGGGCCACGGAAGTGGAAATCCAGCAACTAATTCAGGACAATGCTCACTCGAGTGATGTGATTATCTACACAGATGGTTCGGTGTCAAGAGGTGAGAGAAGTGGCTGGGGGTTCATAGCCAAAGCTAATGGTCGATGTTTGGGGCAGGAGAGCCTGGCATATGATACCACAACATCCAGCTTAAGAATGGAAGTGGAGGCAGTCACTGCGGCTCTCCGCTGGATGGAGAATACGACACACACACACACATCGTGATTGTAACTGACTCAGAAAGCATGCTGACGAGGGTGAGGACGGGCAGACTTCGTGCTTCGCTTCGGAGGTCACGGGTGACAAGCATCGCCTGGATCTTTTCTCCGGGGCATGCTGGTGTGCTGGGAAATGAACAGGCGGACAGATTGGCTGGCTCTGCAGAACTTGGTGGAGTATTGATACATGACAAGGCAGACGTGGTTGCGGCCTTGTGGGAGCACGTGCACACCTCGGAGGAGCAAATGGATTACCATGGTCTGGCAAGAATGAGACAACGAGGAGTGACGAGGGGATCTGGCAGACGCTCAACGCTCAGAGGAAAAGCGAGACGGACTTATAATCAGATTGCTACTGGTACTATTAGTGTTGGAACTCTTCGCTGGCTACTGAGGATGGGGACGGAGCACTTATGGGAATGCCCCGAATGCTGTGATGTCGATTTCTAAATCAATCAATCAATCAATCAATCTCTCCAAGGTAGGTGTCGGTGTGTCTAGTTCTAGTCTCTCCAAGGTAGGTGTCGGTATGTCTAGTTTTTGTCGCTCCAAGGTAGGTGTCGGTATGTTTAGTTTTTGTCGCTGCAAGATAGGTGTCGGTATGTCTAGTTTTAGTCTCTCCAAGGTAAGTGTCGGTATGTTTAGTTTTTGTCGCTGCAAGATAGGTGTCGGTGTGTTTAGTTTTTGTCGCTGCAAGGTAGGTGTCGGTTTGTCTAGTTTTAGCTTCTCCAAGGTAGATGTCGGCATGTCTAGTTTTAGTCTCTCCAAGGTAGATGTCAGTGTGTCTAGTTTTAGTCTCTCCAAGGTAGATGTCGGTGTGTCTAGTTTTAGTCTCTCCAAGGTAGATGTCGGTGTGTCTAGTTCTAGTCTCTCCAAGGTAGATGTCGGTATGTCTAGTTTTAGTCTCTTCAAGGTAGATGTCGGTATGTCTAGTTTTAGTCTCTCCAATGTAGGTGTCGGTATGTCTAGTTTTAGTCTCTCCAAGGTAGGTGTCGGTATGTCTAGTTTTAGTCTCTCCAAGGTAGATGTCGGCATGTCTAGTTTTAGTCTCTGCGAGGTAGGTGTCGGTATGTCTAGGTTTAGTCTCTCCAAGGTAGGTGTAGTGTGTCTAGTTTTAGTCTCTCCAAGGTAGGTGTAGGTGTGTCTAGTTTTAGTCTCTCCAAGGTAGGTGTAGGTGTGTCTAGTTTTAGTCTCTCCAAGGTAGGTGTCGGTATGTCTAGTTTTAGTCTCTCCAAGGTAGGTGTAGGTGTGTCTAGTTTTAGTCTCTCCAAGGTAGGTGTCGGTATGTCTAGTTTTAGTCTCTCCAAGGTAGGTGTAGGTGTGTCTAGTTTTAGTCTCTCCAAGGTAGGTGTCGGTATGTCTAGTTTTAGTCTCTCCAAGGTAGGTGTCAGTGTGTCTAGTTTTAGTCTCTCCAATGTAGGTGTCGGTGTGTCTAGTTTTAGTCTCTCCAAGGTAGGTGTCAGTGTGTCTAGTTTTAGTCTCTCCAAGGTAGGTGTCAGTGTGTCTAGTTTTAGTCTCTCCAAGGTAGGTGTCGGTGTGTCTAGTTTTAGTCTCTCCAAGGTAGGTGTCGGTATGTCTAGTTTTAGTCTCTCCAAGGTAGGTGTCAGTGTGTCTAGTTTTAGTCTCTCCAAGGTAGGTGTCGGTGTGTCTAGTTCTAGTCTCTCCAAGGTAGATGTCGGCATGTCTAGTTTTAGTCTCTCCAAGGTAGGTGTCGGTATGTCTAGTTTTAGTCTCTCCAAGGTAGGTGTCGGTATGTCTAGTTTTAGTCTGTCCAAGGTATGTGTCGGTATGTCTAGTTTTAGTCTGTCCAATGTATGTGTCGGTATGTCTAGTGTTAGTTTGTCTTTAATGCGTTCACGTAATTTCTTTTAAAAATTTTATTTTTAATGCCTCATCTAATGGAACATTGGTGAACAGGGAGAATATATCCATGGATGCCAGGTATTTGTTATTTATGTCCATAGCTGTGACAAAACGCGATTATCTGTCTTGGGTCGTCAAGATTCCGCACTATTTGGCGCGTCATCGGGGACTTTCCCAGCTAAGAATAGACTGAGGGAAGCCGATGAAGGACTTACGATCTAGAATATTCTCGAAACACCGAAATTCGAGTAACCCGTGATGTTGGGTATCGCTCTAAATTCTCGTGCAGAGAGATCTAGAAACTCTAGGCGGGGAATGACGGTTTTCCCGAGAAAGTATCTTTTCTCGAGAAGCACTCGCTTCTAGTGCGCATTGAGTTGACACGAAGCGGGAATGTGGCTAAATCAGTCATTCACTTACTGTCGTTGCCACAGAATAGACGCAGGCCGAATGTGAGCCGTTTTGTGTGCGTCTCCCCTCAACCATTATTCGGCTGACTGTAAGATCAAGGAAGATGAGAAGCCCTTGAAACAGTTCGAAGCTGTCTGGAGGTCTGGTTGTCCACTACAGGTAGATAATTGTTTAAATCATTTAACTTTGTACGTGTGTTCCACACGCCATTGTTCTAACCTCATTACCTATGCGGATGTCCTTGCATACTAATTAGCAAACCGATCGATAACGCAGTTGATGGCGAATCGTGTTTGTTTACCGTGTGCTCGCGAAACAGCTGTTAGAAACGCCGTATTGTGATGTAGGCGATTTGGGTTCCAAATGTGTGTACCATATTTTGACAATCGTTACATCTATTAGGTTGCTGTGTTAGAATAAAACCTAGTTACTTGTGCCGGATGGAAACCTAGATTAGTTCAGGCAGTTGCTGATGCCCGAAGAACGGTTAGAAAACCAGGTAAGTTGGTAGGTGGAGTTTCAGACAAAACTGTGCTTAGTTACTAAGTAAAGGAAGAACTTAGTTCTGTGCCACCAAGAATGATGTAACTATGGTGTAATAACTTAATAGTGAATTCATTGTGTGGAACAGCGGATTTCTGTGTCAAGGTAAGTTGCTTTGGTGCTATATTTATATATATATATATATGATGGGACATTGTGTGCATATATATATTAGATCATGGCATGTGATACTTCCTGGAGTAAGTCCGAACGCCGAATAGGTCGTCGCGAGATAACACTGCGTGCCGTCGCGATATAAATGTGCGTTCTGAAATCTTGTCTCAGCTATCCTGTCTCTTTCGTACTGGCGCTAGTGCGAGTGAATGCTCAGGTGCTGGAAGTATGGAAGGATGCAAGGAGGCTGCATGAGACTGGGGAAATATAGAATATGGGGGATGTGAAAGCAAGTTATGAAAGTATGGGTTGGTAGGCCAAGCCAACGATGAAGTTCCATCCATGCCAAGGCTAACCCACTTGGGGAGGACAGAACTGGAAGATTTCCCTTGGAACATGTGGGGAACATGTATTCTCAAGAAGGCTTCTTGACTCTAAGGCAGAGTCTGATAAGAAGAGTTTGCTAGGGCAGGGGCAGGTGGTCCCACCAGCAAACAGGCTTGTGTACATAGTGGATGTGATCATGTCCTATTCCTATATCCCGAGGGATGGGATATTGATCCAGCTTATGTTTCTTAATGTACATTGATGATGTTAGGACCGAGTCTAGGGACTCTTTACCTATGTTTAGTTCAATTAACTTAGAACTATAATAACAGCCTTGTATCACTACTGACGTTAGCGACGACTGGTAGATGATTAGGGAGAGGTGAGACCAAAGATCAGACTCGTCATTCTGATTTCTTGCTCTGTTTGACGGGCTGTTCTGTGAGGCCAGCTGACATTTGCAAACCCATGCTATACTACTCTCCATATAGAGATAATGCTTTAGTTATATGCATAACTAAGTAGCATGACTGAGAGTTGAGTAGTTATTGGTAGGATGCATGTGGACTTATGTTTGGGCCAGTATACTCTCACCGGTCGCTCTTCCTTTTCAGGAGTTTGCCTGTTGAGGAACCAGTCAACTATAATGTTGTTGGCAGGAAACCACTTCGTGTGACAGAGCGAAGGGTTCAGTTCTTTACTTATCACGCCAGACTCAACCACATCAGGTACCCAATATTGATTCACCATGAGTGAAGGTTGCCTCAAGACATACAACCACCCTGAAGGTGCCCGTGTGAGAAGCGTTGGTTTGTGATTGTTTGGATAAATAGACGACACTCTGTTTTGATATGAACAGTTCAGCATGTTGAGTAATCATGCTCAACGACAGGGAACGCCGGTCCGTCTAGTGACGGGGGTTCTGCCTAAACGCAGAAGTAACTGATCTTCAGACACTTGAATGGTTCTTTGGACAGCTCTAGTGGCAGGTCTTGAGAAGAACTTCACCAAGTAGTGACATGTGTCAAGGTAACCCGGTGGAAGGGACTATGGGATTATAGTCCAACCTGAATTGTTGCTGTGAAATAGATGTCTGATTCTATTAATGTACTGTTGCAGTATCAAGATTATCAACTGTGTTATCCAAGAACTCAGTAACATTTTAGTAGCCATATCTGATTCTACAAGCAGTGTGACTGTAGGAGACCATTGAATTGGTCCGTGACACTTTTCCATTCATGTTCCGGTGCTGTGAAAAAGGGACCATTAAATTGGTCAATACCATAGCGGTTCTGCAGTAAGACTGTGTTCTGATTGATAGACCATTAGCTTGGTCAGTGTTTAAGTTCATCGAAGTGACTAATACTTGGAGCAATTCCAGGCGGATTGTCTCCCAACTGGTATTGTTCGAGAAGTGTATTAACAGTGACTCCGTGGGAGTGATAGAGATGCAGTTGGTCCAGTGAAGTGTGGTTCAGCAGTGACTCTAGTGTTGTGGATCCACGCTCTGGAGACAGAGTGGTCTCCAAGGTTCTAGTCATCTCACTGGAAGGAAGCCGGGTGAGTGGCGGACCGACTGGACGGGACATCTGCATCCAATCTACTTCTCAACTCGATGAAGATACCTACATCTCTGAGTCTATCTCTACTCTATCTTCTATTTGTGTAAATAGATTCTTCTATCAGGATGTTCATTTCAGTTCTATGTTCTCAAGGGTAGAATAAACTTTCTGTAAGTTGACTTGCTCTTTGTATAATGATTGAGTGTGGTCTCGGACGATGCCTCAGTGTTCATTGTTCCACAGGTGTAGGTAGTTAGTGGGGGTCTAGAATCTGGAGGGGCTTGTAGACGTAATTAACTAATATGAGATCAACCACAGAGGAAAAAGGTGTATCTGCTCATCCAACCCCTGGGGCTAGAATACACGGGAGTGCCAGAGACACCTAGGGTGTGGTTCACTCTCGCTACCCAAGGTGAACTCGTCACACTCCATATAGAGTGGGAGCTCGTCCGGGAGTATTCCAAGCTCTCTGTGTGTTGTAGACCTCTCACATAGTGATAGGGACTTAGTCTTTATCCTCAACTTCAGTCTACATAAGATTCTACTACTTCTACCTATCTCCTAACTGTCTGACAGACATTTGTGTTGTGGTGATTAGTTAGTACTATTGATTATTGATTCATTGTATTGCTTCACCCACACATACTTGAGTACCCACATATCATAGTCAACATGTCTACCCAGAGTTAGACTTAGACAAAGTTCAGGAAACTGGACGTAAGTCTGGTCTAGAGGGAGATGCTTTGAAATCCTATGTGCAAGAGGTGGAAAGAAAATTTTCGCCAAGAGGAAAGAGAGAGGAGGAGAGCAGAAAGAGAACTGGAAGCCAGTAAAGTGGCTCTTGAGGAAAAGAGGATAGCGGCTGATACTGAGATGAAACGGCTTGAGTTGGAAGCCGCGAAAGAAAAACGTGACCATGAGTATCGAATGAAGCTACTTGAGGCACAAGTGCCTGCTACAGGTGTAACTGATGGAGCTATGGGAGGAGGTGTACCTCCTGGCTCAGAGTCAACCAGTAGGCGTGACTACCAGGCTATGAAATGGCCTTTACAGCCGTTCGAACCCGAGAAGGAGCGGATAGACCAATACTTAGAAAAGTATGAAGCCATGGCTATTGCAATGGGACTAGACAAACAGAAATGGTGTTTAAAACTCTCCCAGGGACTCCGTGCCGAAAGTTATGAGGTGTATGCACGCTTGCCACCGGGTCTACAGAATGATTACCCGGCTCTGAAAGCGGCTCTCTTGAAGAGATTCGAGATCACAGCGCACTCATACCGAAGGAAGTTTCGGACATGCGAAGCGAGAAACCTGGTGAACTGTTTTCATCATACAGTGTGAGATTGAACTCATACCTTCTTAAGTGGATGGCCTTGGCCGGATTTAAAGAGGAGTATGAAAGTTTGCGTGAGTTGATGGTTGTAGATCAGATGCGAATGCAAATGTCTAAACCCTTGCGAAACTTCTTAGGTGAGAATGGGGCTGAGAGATTGGATATAGTCACCAAGTTAGCCGAAAGATACGTTGAAGTCTATGGCGAGACTGGGGATACCAGTCCAACAGATCCGAGATCGAAAGATAAGGATCAAGGTAAGTCAAAGAAGAAGACCAAAGGTTCTGATGAACCACAGAAACAGGTAAACTCTATAGAGAAGATCTCTAACGTCAACCAAGGTAAGAATAGCCCACCTAGTTCTCCAAAGAGGAAGTGGAGTTGAACGATGGTGCAAATTCTGCAAGTCCAGCACTCACAATACGAGTGAGTGTAGGAGTAAGCCCAAGGACTTTCACTTTGCTTGTCTTGCAGAGGTTAGGGATAGACCTTGCAGGAAAGTGAAGGACGGTTGATGGGAATGGAGAACCAGAGCGACCTCCAGTGGTTGAGGAAGTAGAAGTGAATGGGCAACAGGTGTTGTGCCTCTACGACACAGGATTGCAATTTTCATCTGTAATTGCATCCCACCTGACAGGCCCAGAGCAACTCACCGGGGAGATGACGGAGATACAGCCAGCCAGTAGGAGTGCTGTAGCGCTACGTTGCCCGATTGCCAATGTGGAGATTCGGAGCAAGTACGTTTACTGGACGCATTCAGGCGGCAGTCGTACCGGATCCTCTCTATCCCCTAATTCTTGGCCGAAGTAAGGTGTCTCGGGGTGAACCAGAACACCCTAGCATCCATAAGTCTAGGCAGGTCAGAGGTACAGAGGAAGAGGGTCTCGAAAAGGTAAGTCTCCGAAATACTCACCCGGATGGAATGAGTAATGCGCGGAGCAAGGATGCGACGGAGTGTCCTATGTTCAGAACGGTTTGCCCAACAATACAACCCGTTAATTCAGGGTAAGTTCAACTCTGATGAACCAGTTCCACCGTTAATTCAGACTGGAATCAGAGAGAAGGCAGAGGGATCGTAAGTTGGTTCCTGAGAGCTTCAGAGCTAATCTGCTGCGAACGGTACATGTCAGGTCCCCAACCGGACATCATGACTGTAGGGACAACCAGTAAATGTCTAATCCCGGTACTATTGGTGGCCGGGAATGACAGGCGACGTGCGCAGGTATATTAGGTCTTGTCCTGAGTGCCGTAAATGCACACCTTGAGAAACGGACGAAGACGAAGATATCCTTAGAGGTTGGAGACCGAGTTCTAGTACTCCTCCCAATCGAGGGGAACGAATTCGAAATCGGGTTGGCAGGGCCCATTCCTAGTGGATAAAGTGGGGCTCCACAAGCACTATGGAGTGGTGATCCTGGGAAAGTCTTCTACTTTCCATTCCAGTCTTCCTCATGCGCTATGAGGGGAAGCCCGATGATAAGTCTACCAGCCCAAGGGCGCAGAGATTCGCTGAAAGAACGGTTCGGGGTTCAGGTCAGGTAGCGGAAAGCCTGTCACACCATAGGCAGTCCTATATGTATAGTGCAGGTACCTTCTTCGGTTTCAGCCCGGTGCTCGGGGGAACATGACCGGCCAAAGGAACACCCGCAGTGCTAGCTACACTGAGAACCGTGGTCGGAAGAGGTGGGTTGTGGTCGGAACAGACACAGACCCTTGGTCCCTCAATCCGACCGACTGCAAATCCAGCTGGGTCCTCGAAAGGGGAAGCTGGAGTTGCAGAAGTCCAGTAAACTCTGGCAGGAAACGATCGTTAAATCAGATCGAGACGGAGCTCTGTTCCGCAAAGACACTGCGAGATGCCCGATCGCAGTAGCGGAGTAGGCGTTGATCACCCGTGGATACCTGAATAGCTTGTCACCCCAACCTAATGTGGTAAAAGTATTCTATACAATAATTGCGGGTTAGACTTCCTCACCCGCCATCCGGTCTCTAAAGAAAGAACGAACGACATAGACAGCTTCTGCGTAAAAGTGGAACGACGGGGTCGATCCTCTTAAAGATGGGGGCCTATGTGACAAAACGCGATTATCTGTCTTGGGTCGTCAAGATTCCGCACTATTTTGGCGCGTCATCGGGGACTTTCCCAGCTAAGAATAGACTGAGGGAAGCCGATGAAGGACTTACGATCTAGAATATTCTCGAAACACCGAAATTCGAGTAACCCGTGATGTTGGGTATCGCTCTAAATTCTCGTGCAGAGAGATCTAGAAACTCTAGGCGGGGAATGACGGTTTTCCCGAGAAAGTATCTTTTCTCGAGAAGCACTCGCTTCTAGTGCGCATTGAGTTGGCACGAAGCGGGAATGTGGCTAAATCAGTCATTCACTTACTGTCGTTTGCCACAGAATAGACGCAGGCCGAATGTGAGCCGTTTTGTGGTGCGTCTCTCCCTCAACCATTATTCGGCTGACTGTAAGATCAAGGAAGATGAGAAGCCCTTGAAACAGTTCGAAGCTGTCTGGAGGTCTGGTTGTCCACTACAGGTAGATAATTGTTTAAATCATTTAACTTTGTACGTGTGTTCCACACGCCATTGTTCTAACCTCATTACCTATGCGGATGTCCTTGCATACTAATTAGCAAACCGATCGATAACGCAGTTGATGGCGAATCGTGTTTGTTTACCGTGTGCTCGCGAAAACAGCTGTTAGAAACGCGTTATGTGATGTAGGCGATTTGGGTTCCAAATGTGTGTACCATATTTTGACAATCGTTACACTATTAGGGTTGCTGTGGTTAGAATAAAACCTAGTTACTTGTGCCGGATGGAAACCTAGATTAGTTCAGGGCAGTTGCTGATGCCCGAAGAACGGTTAGAAAACCAGGTAAGTTGGTAGGTGGAGTTTCAGACAAACTTGTGCTTAGTACTAAGTAAAGGAAGAGAACTTAGTTCTGTGCCACCAAGAATGAGGTAACTATGGTGTAATAACTTAATAGTGAATTCATTGTGTGGAAACAGCGGATTTCTGTGTCAAGGTAAGTTGCTTTGGTGCTATATTTATATATATATATATATGATGGGACATTGTGTGCATATATATATTAGATCATGGCATGTGATACTTCCTGGAGTAAGTCCGAACGCCGATAGGTCGTCGCGAGATAACACTGCGTGCCGTCGCGATATAAATGTTGCGTTCTGAAATCTTGTCTCAGCTATCCTGTCTCTTTCGTACTGGCGCTAGTGCGAGTGAATGCTCAGGTGCTGGAAAGTATGGAAGGATGCAAGGAGGCTGCATGAGACTGGGGAAATATAGAATATGGGGGATGTGAAAGCAAGTTATGAAAGTATGGGTTGGTAGGCCAAGCCAACGATGAAGTTCCATCCATGCCAAGGCTAACCCACTTGGGGAGGACAGAACTGGAAGATTTCCCTTGGAACATGTGGGGAACATGTATTCTCAAGAAGGCTTCTTGACTCTAAGGCAGAGTCTGATAAGAAAGTTTGCTAGGGCAGGGGCAGGTGGTCCCACCAGCAACAGGCTTGTGTACATAGTGGATGTGATCATGTCCTATTCCTATATCCCGGGGAGGGATATTGATCCAGCTTATGTTTCTTAATGTACATTGATGATGTTAGGACCGAGTCTAGGGACTCTTTACCTATGTTTAGTTCAATTAACTTAGAACTATAATAACAGCCTTGTATCACTACTGACGTTAGCGACGACTGGTAGATGATTAGGGAGAGGTGAGACCAAAAGATCAGACTCGTCATTCTGATTTCTTGCTCTGTTTGACGGGCTGTTCTGTGAGGCCAGCTGACATTTGCAACCCATGCTATACTACTCTCCATATAGAGATAATGCTTTAGTTATATGCATAACTAAGTAGCATGACTGAGAGTTGAGTAGTTATGGTAGGATGCATGTGGACTTATGTTTGGGCCAGTATACTCTCACCGGTCGCTCTTCCTTTTCAGGAGTTTGCCTGTTGAGGAACCAGTCAACTATAATGTTGTTGGCAGGAAACCACTTCGTGTGACAGAGCGAAGGGTTCAGTTCTTTACTTATCACGCCAGACTCAACCACATCAGTACCCAATATTGATTCACCATGAGTGAAGGTTGCCTCAAGACATACAACCACCCTGAAGGTGCCCGTGTGAGAATCGTTGGTTTGTGATTGTTTTGGATAAATAGACGACACTCTGTTTTGATATGAACAGTTCAGCATGTTGAGTAATCATGCTCAACGACAGGGAACGCCGGTCCGTCTAGTGACGGGGGTTCTGCCTAAACGCAGAAGTAACTGATCTTCAGACACTTGAATGGTCTTTGGACAGGCTCTAGTGGCAGGTCTTGAGAAGAACTTCACCAAGTAGTGACATGTGTCAAGGTAACCCGGTGGAAGGGACTATGGATTATAGTCCAACCTGAATTGTTGCTGTGAAATAGATGTCTGATTCTATTAATGTACTGTTGCAGTATCAAGATTATCAACTGTGTTATCCAAGAACTCAGTAACATTTTAGTAGCCATATCTGATTCTACAAGCAGTGTGACTGTAGGAGACCATTGAATTGGTCCGTGACACTTTTCCATTCATGTTCCGGTGCTGTGAAAAAGGGACCATTAAATTGGTCAATACCATAGCGGTTCTGCAGTAAGACTGTGTTCTGATTGATAGACCATTAGCTTGGTCAGTGTTTAAGTTCATCGAAGTGACTAATACTTGGAGCAATTCCAGGCGGATTGTCTCCCAACTGGTATTGTTCGAGAAGTGTATTAACAGTGACTCCGTGGGAGTGATAGAGATGCAGTTGGTCCAGTGAAGTGTGGTTCAGCAGTGACTCTAGTGTTGTGGATCCACGCTCTGGAGACAGAGTGGTCTCCAAGGTTCTAGTCATCTCACTGGAAGGAAGCCGGGTGAGTGGCGGACCGACTGGACGGGACATCTGCATCCAATCTACTTCTCAACTCGATGAAGATACCTACATCTCTGAGTCTATCTCTACTCTATCTTCTATTTGTGTAAATAGATTCTTCTATCAGGATGTTCATTTCAGTTCTATGTTCTCAAGGGTAGAATAAACTTTCTGTAAGTTGACTTGCTCTTTGTATAATGATTGAGTGTGGTCTCGGACGATGCCTCAGTGTTCATTGTTCCACAGGTGTAGGTAGTTAGTGGGGGTCTAGAATCTGGAGGGGCTTGTAGACGTAATTAACTAATATGAGATCAACCACAGAGGAAAAAGGTGTATCTGCTCATCCAACCCCTGGGCTAGAATACACGGGAGTGCCAGAGACACCTAGGGTGTGGTTCACTCTCGCTACCCAAGGTGAACTCGTCACAATAGCATCCAATAATTCCACAAGGACGAATGTATCTCTGAGTATTTATGGATCGAGGGACTATGGTACTGGCTTTAAAATGTCAGCAAGCCGTGGACAGGGTCGGTCTTAGCGGGATTCCGGGCTTGTGGAGGTTAGGTAGACCATAGATGTAAGGAGTCTGGGAGTGCCCAGATTATGATAATGCACATTGGAACCAAGTCGCCGCTGAACGTGTTGCATGGAGGGCAACTATCATAAATGGAATAAAGACAGAGGAGAAAATGATTGCAGATAAGTCACACACCGAGCGTTCGAGACTTAAGATGTGCATGATGGTGGAAATGACCACGTGTTCACATGCATCCACTGTGGACGAACATTTACAGCTCCAATTGGTCTACCAGTCACAGTCGCTACCGCCATGGGTTGTAGTTATTGTGCCTTTTGGAAGCATAGTTTAACAAACTATCATCTGTCAACACGGCCAATGAATGAGATTGCCCACACGCCTTCACCTGTTTTGACACTCTGTTGATAGCGAATGATGCCAACTCGTGACTTGTATTCTTTTTGTCTTGAGTACAAATTTCTGTCTTTATTTCTCCGCTCCCCCACCCAGCAAATACCCATATCTAATTCATAATATAGCGACCTTCATTCTATCCATGCCTGTCTTGATGTTTTCCAAATGTACATTCTCAATCAGTGTTCTGACAATTCTTGTACCCAAGTTTCAGTTATTTCTAAAATTTACTTTGGATACAGCACATTAATTAAGATTGGGTATCACCCGCAGCCCACGGTTATAATATACATACATCTTTATTAAACATATACAAATATGCACAGCCAAATCCGTGAGCTCGCAGGAAGAGAATCCAGAGTAAACACAGGATATTTTAAATAAAAAACAGGAAATATATTAATGGAGGAAGGTGCTATAATATAGAGATAGAATGAGTATGTAAAAGAATGATATGATGCGGTGATTATATATATAATATATAATATATATATATTATATATAGTATATATAATATATATATATATATATATATATATATATATATATGTGTTGTGGTGTTGTGTGTGTGTGTGTGTGTTACCTGAGACGAATGATGCGAACTCCTTGGACTGCCAGAGTAACTAACTATGATTGCCTGAAAGAGGCTAATGGAACCAGAACATTATATACATATATTTACATGTATGTGTGTGTGTGTGGTGCTCGCGCGTTTGTGTGGTGTGTGTGTATATATATATATGATGTGTGTGGTGTGTGTGTGCCCGCGCCTGTAATATATATATATATATATATGTATATATATATATATAAATATATATAATATATATATATATATGTGTGTGTGTGTGTGTGTGTGTGGCCGCTCCTTATATATTATATCTATATAGTGTGTGTAGTGTGTATATATATATATATATATAATATATATATATATACTAATATATATATATATATATATTTTGTGTGTGTGTATATATATATATATATATATATATATATATGTGTGTGTGTGTGTGTATGTGTGTATATATATATGGCGGCGTCTGTGAGGAAGGGGCAGCGATCCCCAATCTGCAACACGCCATTTTAAGATCAGCTACAGGCGATTTGGAAGCATACCACCATGTGTTGATGTTTTAACATTGGTAAGAGCGTCAGAAAATTCAGGAAGCAACAGCAAACTGCTGAAAGTGGACTTGCCTAGTAAATCCAAACAAAGCCTAACAATGCTGGCGTTGACTGCGACGTCATATAAAGGATAAACAACAAACTGTTTAGTAGTAATAACAACAATAAATAATAATAATTCTAAGAAGATGTCGTGAGACAAGGATTGCCATGCTGAGATTTTGCTTGCAATGAATCCCAGTTAGTCTTCAGGAGTCTCTATGCGGTTGAAAGACTATAAAAGGACGTGGTCGTTGATTTCGCAACATCTAATAAAATGCAGCCATAGAGTGAACAAAGAGACCGCGTTTTGTGTGCCGTGATCCACGAACAATAAACAATTGCTCGAATATAGTCAGGCCTTAGCAATCAGGCGGTTCCAGCAGGTTTTGTGTGCCGTGATCCACGAACAATAAACAATTGCTCGAATATAGTCAGGCCTTAGCAATCAGGCGGTTCCAGCAGGTTTTGTGTGCCGTGATCCACGAACAATAAACAATTGCTCGAATATAGTCAGGCCTTAGCAATCAGGCGGTTCCAGCAGGTTTTGTGTGCCGTGATCCACGAACAATAAACAATTGCTCGAATATAGTCAGGCCTTAGCAATCAGGCGGTTCCAGCAGGTTTTGTGTGCCGTGATCCACGAACAATAAACAATTGCTCGAATATAGTCAGGCCTTAGCAATCAGGCGGTTCCAGCAGGTTTTGTGCAAGCAGATTTCGTGGTCAATGTGAAATGACCATGGGGATGAAAGATGTTCCACAGTCGAACAATACCCGTGTGTGTTGTGTGTGTGTGTGTTGTGTGGTTGTGTTGTGTTGTTGTGTGTGTGGTGTGTGTGTGTGTGTGTCTCAGCTGGATAATTATTCATTGATTCACTTTATATGTTATATAATATGCCATTAGATGACATCTATATGTGCTGTCAGTAGATGACATCTATATGTGCTGTCAGTAGATGACATCTATATGTGCTGTCAGTAGATGGCATCTATATGTGCTGTCAGTAGATGGCATCTATATGTGCTGTCAGTAGATGACATCTATATGTGCTGTCAGTAGATGGCATCTATATGTGCTGTCAGTAGATGGCATCTATATGTGCTGTCAGTAGATGACATCTATATGTGCTGTCAGTAGATGACATCTATATGTGCTGTCAGTAGATGACATCTATATGTGCTGTCAGTAGATGGCATCTATATCTTGTATTTTTTTTTGTGCTGTCAGTAGATGGCATCTATATGTGCTGTCAGTAGAATTAGCTCTATATTGCTGTCCAGTAGATGACACCATATGTGCTTGTCAACTAGATTCATCTATATGGTGCTGTCAGTAGATGACCTCCATATGTGGCTGTCAGTAGATGACATCTATATTTGCTGTCAGTAGAATTACATCTAGATGTGCTGTCAAGTAGATGACATCTATATGTGCTGTCAGTAGATGACATCTTATGTGGCTGTCAAGTAGATGGCATCCTATATGTGCTGTCGTAATGACATCCATATGTGCTGTCAGTAGATGAACATCTATATGTGCTGTCAGTCAGTATGACATATATGTGCTGGTCAGAGATACATCTTATTACTGTCAGTCGATGACATCTATGATGTGCTGTCAGTAAGATGACATCTATAGTACTGATCAGTAGATGGCGATTTTAATGGATCGCAAAGGTTTACTTATCATGTCAAACATGGCGTCAGTCAGGGATGCCATCTCTCACCAGATATCTGTTCTCTGTGCATGAGCACATCATGAGATCTGTGAGAGTGAAGCCGTGTGTGGATGTCGGAGAGCACATCAGAGATCTGTGAGAGTGATGCCGTGTGTGGATGTCGGAGAGCACATCATGAGATCTGTGAGAGTGACAGACCGTGTGTGGATCTTCGGGGTCGGGGGTCGGGGGCGGGGGGGGGGGGATGAATATACATAATCTGCGTGGCGCTGATGAAGTAGTGTCTGTAGTATGACACGAACGTGTACTGCAAGAATTGGTGACAATACTTTGTGGGGGACAATAAACGTTGCATGGAGATAATACAATGTAGTGACTATAAACGTGACACTAGACAATACGGTTTATGGGGGGGGGGGGGGGCATAAACTGGCTTGGAGGCAAAACATTGTGGGGACAATAAACGTGGCATTGAGACCAAACATTTGTGAGGGAAATAAACGTGGTATGGGGAAAACGTTTGTGGGGGAAATAAACGTGGCATGGGCGAAAAACATTCGTGGGGACATTAAACGTGGCTTGGAGGCAAAACATTTGTGGGGACAATAAAAGTCACCAGAGACACTACATTTTAAGTTGAATAAACGTGACATTAGGCAATATATTCCAAGGGCAATAAACTTGATATAACACACTGCACTGTGAAGACAATAAACCTGGCATGGCGACAATACACTGAAGGGGCCAAAAACACCCGGTCTGCGACAATACGTTGTGGAGACTATAAACGTGACCTGAATAAAAATAAACGTGACTTGTGACAAATATATTAATGAGGAAGAGGACAATAAACGTGGCCTTGAGACAATAAACGTGATCTGGAGCCAACACATTAATGTGCGGGCGGGGGCGCAATACACGTGACCTGGAGATCATATATTGCGGAAACGTGCAGTGTGAACGTGACATGTTATATAAATACGTTATTCAATATAAACAAACTTTACACGCGATGTAAATATGTTCCTTGAGTATAAACACATCGCGGGAAACAAAAACGTGACACGCCATGTAAACACATCCCGGAAAACATAAACGTTACATGCTATGTAAACACATCGCGGAAAACATAAACGTGGCGTGCTATGTAAATACATCGCGGGAAACATAATCGTGACGCACTATGTAAACACATTGCGGGAAACATAAAGGTAACGTATACAACAAATGCGTGAAGGAGATAATAAACTTGACATGTAAAATAATACCACGACAGAAACAACAAATTGTGCACGTCAAGTAAATGCGCGAAATAAACAATACACGTGACATGTAAGATAAATACACCATAGAAGCAATAATGATCACGTGAACGATGCGCGCGTGTTGCGGGGGATAAATACATCAAAGGGGCCATAAACGTGACGCGCAAAACAAATCCACGTGGGAAACCAGCGTTCTGGGGGCGGGGCGGGGCGGGTAACGTGGGAAAGGAAAGCAAAATGATTGAATCTTGTCAGGAAAGACGTCACGGAAACAACCCTGGGCCGCTCTCAGTGGGTTGGCAAATGTGTGGGACAGCTGGGACACATGTGTGGGACAGGCTCTCTCACTGAGCGATCAGGGAAATATTAATGAAAATAAGTCGGAAGCGCGCCGCTTCAGCGCACCTCATTCGTGGTAAATAATGCGTGCATATTCGCCCCGCACATGTAGAGAGGGGCACATGGGGCTGTGAGAGACGGCACCAGTCAGCTAACATGATGGCTGCCGGTATATCTCTCTGTAGCCGGCCCGTCCAGGCATACGTCATCCATTGTGGCAGCTAGGCCGGATGTGACGTTACATTCTAATTGTCGGCGGGAGGAGGGAGAGAGGGATGAGTAGAGGAAGAGGGGAGGGACACAATAAAGGGAGAGATGGGAGGGAGAGAGTGGGGAGAGGAACATAAGAGGGGCATGATGAACAGAGAGAATGAGGGAGTGAGGACAGGAACATGAGAGGGGCATTATAGAAGGAGAGACGGAGAGAGAGAGGGTGGGAGAGGAAGATGTTACAAAAAGGTGTGAGCTGAGGGAACTCAGGCAGATCAGATAGGGTGGCGGGGGAAGGGTGAGCGAGACGAAAGGAGTCGGAGAGAAAACAGAGTGTACTAGATGAGTGACAAACTTTGAGGGCAGTCTGACTGGACAACCCTCCACTATAAGTGACAACCTGGAAGATAAAATTTACAGACAACCCTTGAAGATAAACTGACTGACAACCTTCCACTATAAGTGACAACCTGGAAGATAAATTTACTGACAACCCTTGAAGATAAACTGACTGACAACCTTCCACTATAAGTGACAACCCTGAAAGATAAATTGACTGACAACCCTCTACTATAAGTGACAACACTGGAAGATAAATTGACTGACAACCCTTGAAGATAAACTGACTGACAACCCTGGAAGATAAATTAACTGACAACCCTCCACTATAAGTGACAAACCTGGAAGATAAACTGACTGACAACAAAGGAAAATAAAGTTACTGGCAACCATAGAAGATAAACTGACTGACAACCCTCCACTATAAGGAACAACCCTGGAAGATAAACTGACTGACAACCCTGGAAGATACACTGACTGACAACCCCCCCCCCCCCCCCAACTATAAATAACAACCCTAGGAGATAAGCTGACTGACAACCCTGGAAGATAAACTGACTGACAACCCTGGAAGATAAACTGACTGACAACACTGGAAGATAAACTGACTGACAACCCTCCACTATAAGTAACAACCCTGGAAGATAAACTGACTGACAACCCTGGAAGATACCCTGACTGACAACCCCCCCCTCCCCCCAACTATAAATACCACCCTAGGAGATAAGCTGACTGACAACCCTGGAAGATAAACCTGACTGACAACCCTGGAAGATAAACTGACTGACAACCCTGAAGATACACTGAATGACAAACCCGCCCCCCCCAACTATCAACTAACAACCCTAGGAGATAAGCTGACTGACAAACCCTGGAAGATAAACTGACTGACCAACCCGGAAGATAACTGACTGACAACCCTGGAAGATAAACTGACTGACGACCCTGGAAGATAAACTGACTGACAACCCTCCACTATAAGTGACAACCCTGGAAGATAAACTGACTGACAACCCAGGAAAATAAAGTTACTGGCAACCATAGAAGATAAACTGACTGACAACCCTCCACTATAAGTAACAACCCTGGAAGATATACTGACTGACAACCCAGGAAGATAAACTGACAGACCACCATTTAAGATAAACTGACTGACAAACATGGAAGATAAACTGACTGACAACCCAGGAAGATAAACTGACTGACAACCCTCCACTATAAGTAACAACCATGGAGATAAACTGACTGACAACCCTCCACTATAAGTAACAACCCTGGAAGATAAACTGACTGATAACCATCCACTATACGTAACAACCCTGGAAGGATAAACTGACTGACAACCCTGGAAGATAAACTGACTGACAACCCTGGAAGATAAAACTGACTGACAACCCTCCACTATAAGTAACAAACCCTGGAAGATAAACTGACTGACAACCCTGGAAGATAAACTGACTGACACACCCAGGAAGATACAGTTACTGGCAATCATGGAAGATAAACTGACTGATAACCCGCCACTGTAAGTAACAACCCTGGAAGATAAACTGACTGACCACAAGTGAAGATAAACTAAATGACAACCATGGAAGATAAACTGACTGACAATCCAGGAAGTTAAACTGACTGACAACCCTCCACTATAAGTAACAACCCTGGAAGATAAACTGACTGATAACCCTCCACTATCAGAAAAAACCCTGGAAGATAAACTGACTGACAACCCTGGAAGATAAACTGACTGACAACCCTGGAAGATAAACTGACTGACAACCCTGGAAGACAAACTGACTGACAACCCTCCACTATAAGTAACAACCATGGAAGATAAACTGACTGACAACCCAGGAAGATAAACTGATTGACAACCCTCCACTATAAGTAACAACACTGGAAGATAAACTGACTGACAACCCAGGAAGATAAACTGACTGACAACCCTGGAAGATAAACTGACTGACAACCCTGGAAGATAAACTGACTGACAACCCTGGAAGATAAATTGACTGACAACCCTCCACTATAAGTAACAACCCTGGAAGATAAACTGACTGATAACCCTCCACTATAAGTAACAACCCTGGAAGATAAACTGACTGATAACCATCCACTATAAGTAACAACCCTGGAAGATAAACTGACTGACAACCCTGGAAGATAAACTGACTGACAACCCTGGAAGATAAACTGACTGACAACCCTCCACTATAAGTAACAACCCTGGAAGATACACTGACTGACAACCCTGGAAGATAAACTGACTGACAACCCAGGAAGATACAGTTACTGGCAACAATGGAAGATAAACTGATTGATAACCCTCCACTATAAGTAACAACCCTGGAAGATAAACTGACTGACCACCATTGAAGATAAATTGACTGACAACCATGGAAGATAAACTGACTGACAACCCAGGAAGATAAACTGGACTGACAACCCTCCACTATAAGTAACAACCATGGAAGATAAACTGACTGATAACCCTCCACTATAAGTACAACCCTGGAGGTAAACTGACTGATAACCATCCACTATAAGTAACAACCCTGGAAGATAAACTGACTGACAACCATGGAAGATAACTGACTGACAACCCTGGAAAATAAACTGACTGACAACCCTGGAAGATAAACTGACAGACAACACTGGAAGACAAACTGACTGACAACCCTCCACTATAAGTAACAACTCTGGAAGATAAACTGACTGACAACCCAAGAAGATAAACTGACTGACAACCCTCCACTATAAGTAACAACCCTGGAAGATAAACTGACTGACAACCATTTAAGATAAATTGACTGACAACCATGGAAGATAAACTGACTGACCGCCATTGAAGATAAACTGACTGACAACCGTGGAAGATAAACTGACTGACAACCCAGGAAGTTGTTAAACTGACTGACATCCTTCCACTATAAGTAACAGCCCTGGAAGATAAACTGACTGATAACCCTCCACTACAAGTAACAACCCTGGAAGATAAACTGACTGATAACCCTCCACTATAAGTAACAACCCTGGAAGATAAACTGACTGACAACCCTGGAAGATAAACTGACTGACAGCCCTTGTAGACAAACTGACTGACAACCCTCCACTATAAGTAACAACCCTGGAAGATAAACTGACTGACAACCCTACACTATAAGTAACAACCCTGGAAGATAAACTGACTTACAACCCTGGAAGATAAATTGACTGACAACCCTGGATGATAAACTGACTGACAACCCTCCACTATAAGTAACAACCCTGGAAGATAAACTGACTGATAACCCTCCACTATAAGTAACAACCCTGGATGATAAACTGACTGATAACCATCCACTATAAGTAACAACCCTGGAAGATAAACTGACTTACAACCCTGGAAGATAAATTGACTGACAACCCTGGATGATAAACTGACTGACAACCCTCCACTATAAGTAACAACCCTGGAAGATAAACTCACTGACAACCCTGGAAGATAAACTGACTGACAACCCGGGAAGACAAACTGACTGACAACCCTCCACTATAAGTACAACCCTGGAAGATAACTGACTGACAACCCAGGAAGATAAACTGACTGACAACCCAGGAAGATAAAGTTACTGGCAATCATGGAAGATAAACTGACTGATAAACCTCCACAATAAGTAACAACCCAGAAGATAAACTGACTGACAACCCAGGAAGATAATGACTGACACCCTCCACTATAATAACAACCCTGGAAGATAAACTGACTGACAACCCTGGAAGATAAACTGACTGACAACCCTGGAAGATAAACTCACTGAAAACCCTGGAAGATAAACTGACTGACAACCTTTACGGTTTGGGTGAAACCTGAAAATAAAGGGGGTAAACCCCGGTGACTTGTGACAAATATAATTAATAGGAAAAAAAGAGGACAATAACGTGGCCTTGAGACAATAACGGATCTGGAGCAACAATTAATGTGCGGGCGGGGGCGCAATACACGTGCCCTGGAGATCATATTGCGGAAACGTGCAGTGTGAACTTTGACAATGTTATATAAATACGTTATTCAATATAAACAAATTTTTACACGCGATGTAAATATGTTCCTTGAGTATAAACACATCGCGGGAAACAAAAACGTGACACGCCATGTAAACACATCCCGGGAAAAAACATAAACGTTACATGCTATGTAAACACATCGCGGAAAACATAAAGGGTGGCGTGCTATGTAAAAAACATCGCGGGAAAACATAATCGTGACGCACTATGTAAACACATTGCGGGAAACAATAAGGTAACGTATACAACAAATGCGTGAAGGAGATAATAAAACTTGACATGTAAATAATACCACGACAGAAACAACAAATTGTGCACGTCAAATAAATGCGCGAAATAAACAATACACGTGACATGTAAGATAAATACACCATAGAAGCAATAATGATCACGGGAACGATGCGCGCGTGTTGCGGGGATAAATACATCAAAGGGGCCATAAACGTGACGCGCAAAACAAATCCACGTGGGAAACCAGCTTCGGGGGGGCGGGCGGGGCGGGTAACGTGGGAAAGGAAAGCAAAATGATTGAATCTTGTCAGGAAAGACGTCACGGAAACAACCCTGGGCCGCTCTCAGTGGGTTGGCAAATGTGTGGGACAGCTGGGACACATGTGTGGGACAGGCTCTCTCACTGAGCGATCAGGGAAATATTAAAGAAAATAAGTCGGAAGCGCGCCGCTTCAGCGCACCTCATTCGTGGGAAATAATGCGTGCATATTTGCCCCGCACATGTAGAGAGGGGCACATGGGGCTGTGAGAGACGGCACCAGTAGCTAACATGATGGGCTGCCGGTATATCTCTCTGTAGCCGGCCCGTCCAGGCATACGTTCATCCATTGTGGCAGCTAGGCCGGATGTGACGTTACATTCTAATTGTCGGCGGGAGGAGGGAGAGAGGGATGAGTTTGAGGAAGAGGGAGGGACACAATAAAGGGAGGAAAGGGAGGGAGAGAGTGGGGAGAGGAACATAAGAGGGGCATGATGAACAGAGAGAATGAGGGAAATGAGGACAGGAACATGAGAGGGGCATTATAGAAGGAGAGACGGAGAGAGAGAGGGGGGAGAGGGAAAATGAGAGGTGCATGACAAGGGGAGGGTGTTACAAAAAGGTGTGAGCTGAGGGAACTCAGGCAGATCAGATAGGGTGGCGGGGGAAGGGTGAGCGAGACGAAAGGAGTCGGAGAGAAAACAGAGTGTAATAGATGAGTGACAAACTTTGAGGGCAGTCTGACTGACAACCCTCCACTATAAGTGACAACCTGGAAGATAAATTTACAGACAACCCTTGAAGATAAACTGACTGACAACCTTCCACTATAAGTGACAACCTGGAAGATAAATTTACTGACAACCCTTGAAGATAAACTGACTGACAACCTTCCACTATAAGTGACAACCCTGAAAGATAAATTGACTGACAACCCTCTACTATAAGTGACAACACTGGAAAATAAATTTACTGACAACCTTGAAGATAAACTGACTGACAACCCTGAAGATAAATTAACTGACAACCCTCCACTATAAGTGGACAAACCTGGAAGATAAACTGACTGACAACAAAGGAAAATAAAGTTACTGGCAACCATAGAAGATAAACTGACTGACAACCCTCCACTATAAGGAACAACCCTGGAAGATAAACTGACTGACAACCCTGGAAGATACACTGCTGACAACCCCCCCCCCCCCCCCCCCAACTATAAATAACAACCCTAGGAGATAAACTGACTGACAACCCTGGAAGATAAACTGACTGACAACCCTGGAAGATAAACTGACTGACAACACTGGAAGATAAACTGACTGACAAACCCTCCACTATAAAGTAACAACCCTGGAAGATAAACTGACTGACAACCCTGGAAGATAAACTGACTGACAACTATGGAAGATAAACTGACTGACAACCCTGGAAGATAAACTGACTGACAACCCTCCACTATAAGTAACAACCCTGGAAGATAAACTGACTGACAACCCTGGAAGATAAACTGACTGACCACCATGGAAGATAAATTGACTGACAACCCTCAACTATAAGTAACAACCCTGGAAGATAAACTGATTGACAACCCTGGAAGATAAATTGACTGACAACCCTCCACTATAAGTGACAACCCTGGAAGATAAACTGACTGACAACCCAGGAAAATAAAGTTACTGGCAACCATAGAAGATAAACTGACTGACAACCCTCCACTATAAGTAACAACCCTGGAAGATATACTGACTGACAACCCAGGAAGATAAACTGACTGACCACCATTTAAGATAAACTGACTGACAAACATGGAAGATAAACTGACTGACAACCCAGGAAGATAAACTGACTGACAACCCTCCACTATAAGTAACAACCATGGAAGATAAACTGACTGACAACCCTCCACTATAAGTAACAACCCTGGAAGATAAACTGACTGATAACCATCCACTATACGTAACAACCCTGGAAGATAAACTGACTGACAACCCTGGAAGATAAACTGACTGACAACCCTGGAAGATAAACTGACTGACAACCCTCCACTATAAGTAACAACCCTGGAAGATAAACTGACTGACAACCCTGGAAGATAAACTGACTGACAACCCAGGAAGATACAGTTACTGGCAATCATGGAAGATAAACTGACTGATAACCCGCCACTGTAAGTAACAACCCTGGAAGATAAACTGACTGACCACAATTGAAGATAAACTAAATGACAACCATGGAAGATAAACTGACTGACAATCCAGGAAGTTAAACTGACTGACAACCCTCCACTATAAGTAACAACCCTGGAAGATAAACTGACTGATAACCCTCCACTATCAGAAAAAACCCTGGAAGATAAACTGACTGACAACCCTGGAAGATAAACTGACTGACAACCCTGGAAGATAAACTGACTGACAACCCTGGAAGACAAACTGACTGACAACCCTCCACTATAAGTAACAACCATGGAAGATAAACTGACTGACAACCCAGGAAGATAAACTGACTGACAACCCTCCACTATAAGTAACAACACTGGAAGATAAACTGACTAACAACCCAGGAAGATAAACTGACTGACAACCCTGGAAGATAAACTGACTGACAACCCTGGAAGATAAACTGACTGACAACGCTGGAAGATAAATTGACTGACAACCCTCCACTATAAGTAACAACCCTGGAAGATAAACTGACTGACAACCCTCCACTATAAGTAACAACCCTGGAAGATAAACTGACTGATAACCCTCCACTATAAGTAACAACCCTGGAAGATAAACTGACTGATAACCATCCACTATAAGTAACAACCCTGGAAGATAAACTGACTGACAACCCTGGAAGATAAACTGACTGACAACCCTGGAAGATAAACTGACTGACAACCCTCCACTATAAGTAACAACCCTGGAAGATAAACTGACTGACAACCCTGGAAGATAAACTGACTGACAACCCAGGAAGATACAGTTACTGGCAACCATGGAAGATAAACTGATTGATAACCCTCCACTATAAGTAACAACCCTGGAAGATAAACTGACTGACCACCATTGAAGATAAATTGACTGACAACCATGGAAGATAAACTGACTGACAACCCAGGAAGATAAACTGACTGACAACCCTCCACTATAAGTAACAACCATGGAAGATAAACTGACTGATAACCCTCCACTATAAGTAACAACCCTGGAAGTTAAACTGACTGATAACCATCCACTATAAGTAACAACCCTGGAAGATAAACTGACTGACAACCATGGAAGATAAACTGACTGACAACCCTGGAAAATAAACTGACTGACAACCCTGGAAGATAAACTGACAGACAACACTGGAAGACAAACTGACTGACAACCCTCCACTATAAGTAACAACTCTGGAAGATAAACTGACTGACAACCCAAGAAGATAAACTGACTGACAACCCTGGAAGATAAACTCACTGACAACCCTGGAAGATAAACTGACTGACAACCCTGGAAGATAAACTGACTGTCAACCCTCCACTATAAGTAACAACCCTGGAAGATAAACTGACTGACAACCCTGGAAGATAAACTGACTGACAACCCTCCACTATAAGTAACAACCCTGGAAGATAAACTGACTGACAACCCTGGAAGATAAACTGACTGACCACCATTTAAGATAAATTGACTGACATCCATGGAAGATAAACTGACTGACAACCATGGAAGATAAACTGACTGACAACCCTGGAAGATAAACTGACTGACCACCATTGATAATAAACTGACTGATAACCCTCCACTATAAGTAACAACTCTGGAAGATAAACTGACTGATAACCATCCACTATAAGTAACAACCCTGGAAGATAAACTGACTGACAACCCTGGAAGATAAACTGACTGACAACCCTCCACTATAAGTAACAACCCTGGAAGATAAACTGACTGACAACCCAGGAAGATAAACTGACTGACAACCCAGGAAGATAAAGTTACTGGCAACCATGGAAGATAAACTGACTGATAACCCTCCACTATAAGTAATAACCCAGGAAGATAAACTGACTGACAACCCAGGAAGATAAACTGACTGACAACCCTCCACTATAATAACAACCCTGGAATATAAACTGACTGACAACCCTGGAAGACAAACTGACTGACAACCCTCCACTATAAGTAACAACCCTGGAAGATAAACTGACTGATAAACATCCACTATAAGTAACATCCCTGGAAGATAAATTGACTTACAACCCTGGAAGATAAATTGACTGACAACCCTGGATGATAAACTGACTGACAACCCTCCACTATAAGTAACAACCCTGGAAGATAAACTGACTGACAACCCAGGAAGATAAACTGACTGACAACCCAGGAAGATAAAGTTACTGGCAACCATGGAAGATAAACTGACTGATAACCCTCCACTATAAGTAATAACCCAGGAAGATAAACTGACTGACAACCCAGGAAGATAAACTGACTGACAACCCTCCACTATAATAACAACCCTGGAAGATAAACTGACTGACAACCCTGGAAGATAAACTCACTGACAACCCTGGAAGATAAACTGACTGACAACCCTGGAAGACAAACTGACTGACAACCCTCCACTATAAGTAACGACCCTGGAAGATAAACTGACTGACAACCCAGGAAGATAAACTGACTGACAACCCAGGAAGATAAAGTTACTGGCAATCATGGAAGATAAACTGACTGATAACCCTCCACAATAAGTAACAACCCAGGAAGATAAACTGACTGACAACCCAGGAAGATAAACTGACTGACAACCCTCCACTATAATAACAACCCTGGAAGATAAACTGACTGACAACCCAGGAAGATAAACTGACTGACAACCCTTGAAGATAAACTGACTGACAACCCTGGAATATAAACTGATGACAACCCTCCACTATAAGTAACAACCCTGGAAGATAAACTGACTGACAACCCTGGAAGATAAACTGACTGACAACACAGGAAGATAAAGTTACTGGCAACCATGGAAGATAAACTGACTGATAACCCTCCACTATAAGTAACAACCCTGGAAGATAAACTGACTGACCACTATTTAAGATAAACTGACTGACAACCATGGAAGATAAACTGACTGACAACCCAGGAAGATACACTGACTGACAACCCTGGAAGATAAACTGACTGACCACCATTGAAGATAAACTGACTGACAACCATGGAAGATAAACTGACTGACAACCCTGGAAGATAAACTGACTGTCCACCATTGAAGATAAACTGACTGACCACCATTGAAGATAAACTGACTGACAACCATGGAAGATAAACTGACTGACAACCCAGGAAGATAAACTGACTGACAACCCTCCACTATAAGTAACAACCCTGGAATATAAACTGACTGATAACCCTCCACTATAAGTAACAACCCTGGAAGATAAACTGACTGATAACCCTCCACTATAATTAACAACCCTATAAGATAAACTGACTGACAACCCTGGAAGATAAATTGACTGACACCCGTCCAAGACATTCCGATTGACAATCCTCGAAGACTACACTGGTTTACACACATTTCGGTGCTTTAAATTGTATAGCTGTTCTTGGGTAATTTTGTGTTGCTGATTCCGCAAATGTAATCACATTTTTCTATCAGCTCTAGTTTTTGAGATAACTAAGAATGACTCTCTTAGCAAGGCAATGGTCATGTACAAGCCTAGAGTTAAGTGCAGGCTGTCTGTCGCCCTTAAGGGTCCAACAGTAATCTGCCATCATGTGGGCATCCCAAAGTCTCTCTTCCATTGTTTTTATATCTTGATGACATCTTTCACCTTGCCTCTCACTAAAGTCGCCAACATTCTCGGGAAAGAAATGTCAAATGGTTATGGAGGTAGTGCAATTTTATGCACATGTTGCATCCAATCTTACAAAAACTCGACAGCATGGTTTCAACTAATTCAGAATAATTGTCTGCTTTCAAGTTACCCAGAAAGTTTTGCACAACTAAAACAAATGACGACCAGGCTATGGACTATGGTTTGTTCATCGAATCAATCAAATTTGGATCGTTTATTAACTTTCTAATGTGAGGTCCATCAAAAATTCCAGCTTTGAGTTTTTCTATGCTCAATTCCGAAAACTTCATGCATAAATAATCTTTGTTCAGTGCCTTAACAAATTGATTCATCAAGCCAAGTTGTATATGTAATGGTGGCAGTAGAACTCTTTTTCGATCAATGAGAGACTTGTTGACAATATTTTCTTGTCCAACTTTAAATTCTTACCTCAAAGGCCACTAGTTCTTTGTCCAGTGCATATCGTTTGCCCTGCTATCCCACAAACATATAAAGCATGGACATTTGGTGAATCCCCTTTGCTGGTCAAGCAAGAAGTTCATCATTTTAAGATCTACACAAAACATCCAGTTATGTTCTAAACACTTCAATTTTTCTAGAAATGTGTTTATTGTAGCATACTCCTCCTTCATTGTAGTAGAATGAGCAATTGGAATTGAGCCATATTTGTTACCGCGGTGTGAGAGAATACCTTTCAAACTTCTGTTAGACCTGTCAGTGAAAAGTCGTCACTCATCTGGTGCAAACTTACACCGATTTCGTTTACAAGACTACATTAGAACACAACACAAGGTTGTTGCCTTTACCAAAGCATGGAAGAAAACCTTGCTCGCTGCTGCCATAAAATGTCACCTTTGTTTCAGCAGTCAGTAATTTTTTTTTTTCTTTCATTCTTGAAGCCAAAAGTTCTGAATATTCCTTGGAGAGATATACATCTCGGATTAGATCATTCAGTTCACGCTGGTCGAAGCGTTGAGAAGCTGGAAAATCATCTTCAAAATCACTACTACTGTCACTTGTCGTTCCACATGCCACTGCTGTCTCATCTTCTAGCAGCGAATCCGAAATGTGACTGAAAGTTGGAATTGGTATGTCATCTCCGTGTGGAACAGGTTGTCTAGCAGAATCTAAATCTGAATATTTCCATTTTTGTGTGTGAATTTTTGACCCATTATTTTCCTTAATATTGACAACACAGAAATAAAAGTCACCGTAGTGGTTCTTGGGCTGGTCCCCCTGGCCTGGGAGTTAGCGACTTTCTACGTAATTCCGTATACTCTCGTGAGTAACGTGACGACAGCGAGAATCGGTAGCGGTTCTAACCGCACCGGTAACTTACGGTGTATGTGAGCCGGTCGCTTCAGAAAGCAATGGAAAACTACGGAGCGTAATCTTGCCAAGAAATCAACAATCAGCTGAAACATGCTGATGTTGACAGCGATGTCCTGTAAAGGATATGCAAACATTTATTTTAGTGGTTCTTGGGCTCTCTCCAAACCATTGGAATTCCAAATTTGGTAAGGGACTAAATAACAATAGTTTTTTTTTTTCTTTTTCCCAGGGCCTTATATAGAAAATACTGTAATAATATTAATCACATACACACATGCTTGTATCTCAAGAACTAGAGCTGCTACAGACACATAAATGTGATGTGTGGATTTAGAAGGCCTCATTTATGCAAAATCAGGTGTAAAATATTTGGCATCCCCCCAAAAAAACAATTTGTTTGTAGGATTATGCTACCAGTATAGTTAAATGTTGTGATACTTGTCACACACCCGATGTCGGAGACTTGTGAAACAACTATCACAAAATTGAACATGAAAGGCTGTAAGAAATGGATAACTGAAGACATCTTTAAACTTATTGCAATAGGAAGAGATGTCACACGCACGCACACACACGCGCGCGCGCACATACACACACAAAATGAGAGAGAGAGAGAGAGAGAGAGAGAGAGAGAGAGAGAGAGAGAGAGAGAGAGAGAGAGAGAGAGAGAACATAAAGGAAAACAAAAGCATGCAAAATATTAAATTTAAAATGAATGTACTAATGTAATAATTTAATAAAATGAATATTAAAAATATTAAGATTTGCGGGAAAATCCAGGAATTGTGCACAACCCCAAAAGAAGTTCAGCTTGAGCTAAACTGCAGGGACATTGAATAGCACAACACAACAGAAATATTGATCTCACTAACAGGTGGCCGCCCTCACCAACGGCCTGCCTGCAAGAAGGCAATGTCTGAATGGGCAAACATCGGATTATAAATACAGGATCAGACAGTGTGAAACACCTTGGCAATGATTCGTGTGACGCCGGGGCCTGCCTGCAAGAAGACAATGTCTGAATGGGCAAACATCAGATTATAAATACAGGATCAGACAGTGTGAAACACCTTGGCAATGATTCGTGTGACGCCGGTTCCAGACAATATCACAACAGAAATGATCAATGCCTTAAAAAAATATGGAAGAGGCCAGTTTACCAGACTGCTGAACACAATATATGATACTGGCGATTTACCTCCTCAATTATGTAAATCTATATTTCTTGCAATACCGAAGAATTGAGTAGCCTTGGAATGTGATCAACATCGAACAATTAGTATAATGAGTCACATCACAAAGATTTTGCTAAGAATTATCATGCAAAGAGTTAGGAAGAAAATACAACCTGAAATAGGAGAAGATCAATGTGGTTTGTAAAAGGGCAAGGATACAGTAAATGCTGCGCATTTGCTGAGAACATTAATTAAATCAACGTTCTATAGAAGTAAATACAGACTTACATCTTTGCTTTATTTGCAAAGGCTTTCGATAAAGCAAAACATGTCAACATGATGAAGATGCTTTTTTTATGTTGCAAATCCTTTACAAGACGTTGCAGTAAAGACCACCATTTTTCAGCTGCTGTTGATGTACTAGGCAAGTTTTACATTGAGTAGTGTGTCATTGCTTTCTGAACGACCGGTTCACATACCCCCGTAAGTTACCAGTGCGGCGCGAACCGCTGCTGATTCTCGCAGCTGCTGTTTTCCCCACTTGGATATACGGGATTACGAACAATGGCGTGAACTCCTTGGCCAGGGAGATGTGGATCTACAAATTGATGGGAAAGACTGTAGACTTATTAAAAACAACAAGCTGTCATAAACAAACGAGTGGACGAACGAACCTTATTTTCAAAGGGTCGCAAATTGGGCAAGCAGATCCGTCTTACATTCAGCCCTTCCATTCACTCAGCTTTCATACATCAATTATCTATTGTGCATGTTACATTCACACAGAAAAAAAGAAACATATTGTCAAATGAATGTTGAGAACATGAACAATGCATATTGCCATCTTATGAGTTAGGCAGGCACACAAACACACGCGCGCGCACACACACACACACACACACACACACACAAACACGCACACACACGCGCGCGCACACACGTGCACAAACACATAACACATACCTGCTTATATACTTACATCATGTACACAAACTCTGACAGTTATGCATCCACTCAGTAATTGATAATAAGGTAGGCCAATGCCAGCTTGTGAAGAGAAATGTGCGACAGTGATGTGTGATGTCTCCAGATCTATTGAGGTTATGAGCGGAATCGTCATGCGTGGACATACCATCACTAACTTTAGATATGCACGTGATACTGCAATGATTGCACTGTCCAGGGTCGGCCGAATTTTGTAGACGAGGTTATTGCCCTCAGTCAGCAATAGGGTTAGTATTGAAGTGTAAGAAGACGGAGATTGTGGTTGTCTAAGAAGACAGAAAGATCACAATGTGGTGTATTGTCTAAGAAGACAGAAAGATTACAATGTGACGTATTGTCTAAGAAGACAGAAAGATCACTATGTGAAGTATAGTCTAAGAAGACAGACAGATCACTATGTGAAGTATTGTCTAAGAAGACAGAAAGATCACTATATGAAGTATAGTCTAAGAAGACAGACAGATCACTATGTGAAGTATTGTCTAAGAAGACAGAAAGATCACTATGTGATGATATATTGTCTAAGAAGACAGAAAGATCACTATGTTATGATATATTGTCTAAGAAGGCAGAAAGATTACAATGTGATGTATTGTCTAAGAAGACAGAAAGATTACAATGTGACGTATTGTCTAAGAAGACAGAAAGATCACTATGTGAAGTATTGTCTAAGAAAACAGACAGATCACAATGTGATATATTGTCTAAGAAGACAGAAAGATCACTATGTGAAGTACGGGTACACGGACAAACACTTAAACACGTGAATGGGTAGAGCTATCTCGGAACAGTCCTTACATCCGATGGGAGGTGGCATGTAGGGATTACAACAAGAATCGATGGTCAAGTCAGAGTGGACAGTTAGAAAACATCAAGATGGAAATAGAAAGAATGAAGATCAACATATTACCTATTAGTGAAGTGCAATGGTCAGGGCCGAGGGGTTAGCAGCTTTCTCCGTTAACCCCGAATACTCTCGTGGTCGACGTGAGCGCACGAGAATTAGAAGTGGTTCGAGTCGCGCCAGTGACTTATGAGAGTATGGAGCCGGTCGCTCAGAAAGTCGTGGAGTGCTGATGAGCGTAATATAACCTAGGAATCAACATACAGCTGAAAGATTCTGGTGTTGACCGCAATATCCTGAAACAGGATGGAAACGCGGGGGAAAAAATGGTCATGTCCGGCTGGAAAATATTTAGATAAGTACAGAATAATTTAATTACGATGGAAGGACTACAAAAGGGGATTTGGTATAATTCTGGATCAAATGAGGGCTATTTTGAACAATATAATTCTGGATCAAAAGAGGGCTATTTTGAACAATCTCAGATAATGTTATTAGTGAAACGTCATGACAAACCTCTCGATATTAACATAATACGAGCATATGCAGTGAGGAAAAATTATGAGAAAGAAATAACTGAAATCTTTGTAAAACTATCTGTAGAAAGCAAAACAGTGGAAGAAGAATGGGAGATTTTCAAATCAGGCATTTTAAATATTACAAAAATAACACGTGGAGCCACATAAAAAAAAAAAAAAACGCACAACACGGATAAAGAAAATAACAAGTTGATGGAACAGAGTTAAAGAAAACAGTAAAAGACAAAAAGGAAAAATAAAAAGTAGATGAAGAGCAAACAGGACCGTGATCACATAGAATATAGAATAGCGAGAAGATATGTGAGTAGAATAGTAAAGAGGGAAAAACAAAAATACTGGGAGAATATGGAGAAACCCTAAATAAAATCTACAAGGAGGCAACTAGAAACTTCTACAAAAAGATCAGCGCAATGAGAACAAGAGCAGAACCCTTTGACCCAACTGAATTAGTTAACAGCGAAACAGCAGAACCAATAAATGAACAAAAACAAATCCTAAAAAGATGCAGGCAGTACTTCGAACAACTTCTTATTCCATCAGATGCCACAATAATTCAGGAAACCAACACAGATGCCATCGAAGAACTAAAATCAGACATTCTGAAAGAAGAAATTGGAGAAGCCTTCAGATTAGTCCCATAGAATAAATCACCGGGACAAGGCGAAATACCGAATGAACTAATTAAAGCAGCAAGAGAAGTAGGAACAGCATGGCTACATAGACTATTTAACCATGTTTGGGTAGAACAACAGACACCACGAGACTGGGGAAACACCATAATTATTCCAGTCTTGAATAACAAAGGCAGTAACAGAGACTGCACACAGTACAGAGGCACTTCTCTTTTGAGTCATACTGGAAAAATATTTTGCAAAATTCTTGAGAAAAGATGACGAACCCCAGCTAAGTGAAACACAACTTGGATTTAGGAAAAACAAAGAATGCACAGATGCTATCTTTGCTCTTAGACAATTTACAGAATAATCAATCGAATTTAATGGAGTACTCTACTTAGCCTTGGCGGCCACGAGAAGACTTTTGATAGAGTAGATAGAAACTTTTAAAAAAAAAAGGTTTTTTTTTTTTTTTTTTTTTTTAGAAACAAGCTGTGGGAAATCCTTAAACAATATGGAGTGAGTACACATCTAACAAACCTATCTAGAAGTTTATACAACAACAGTGAATGCATGGCGATGGCGAGAACAAATGGAAGACACTCAGAACTCTTCACCATAAGATCCGAAGTATGACAAGGTTGTGTCCTGTTCCCTCTCTTGTTCATAACCTATATAGACAGCATATGTAAAGAAACCAGCCAAACAGAGACCTCACGAACACCGCATGACGAAAAGAACACAGAAGAAGAACCAACTGCAAATTACACCATTAAAGAACTCTTATTTGCGGACGATCAAGCACTAATAGCAAAATCAGAATCAAAATTACAAGACCACACAAATAGTCTAAACGAAGTGTGTAAGGAGCTTAACATGAACATTAGCATCAGTAAAACGGAGGTAATGACTGTAACCAAAGAAGAAAAATGAACAAAGATTCATCTAAAAGAACACCTCCTGAAACAGGTAAAGAGCTTCAAGTATTTAGGAAATACAGTATCTTGGTACTGTGAACATATAATGAGCACTACAGAAAATATGTCAGGGATCTTGGTTAGTGGACATAATATAAATAACTTAGTTAGGTAGTTGAGTCGTGGTTCCAACTTCACGGCAACGGGTTGTCCCCATATTGCCCCGTTCCTGTGCCAGTGAATATCACACAAAATGCACCTCACTGCCAAAAGTGAACAATGGAACAGACAGGAGTATCGGCAAGCCAACATCCCACACAGGTACACTGTGCATAATGCCGCCGCCAGAATGCCAACACAAAAGTCCTCCATGAAAATTACAGTTCATCGTCGATGGAAATGGCAGTCACCAGAAAGGCTTATTGACCCGGGTTTTATCCCATATGGCTTCGGTCTCTTTGCACAGGACGACCCGCCAAAAGCGCCGCACAAAGCACGAACTCCTTAGCTCCAGCGGCGACTCCCAGGAGTCTGCTGAAAAATGCACTCGTGAGCCGAAAAGGCAAACCAGTCAATCCAGCAACAGCCCGCCGCCATCATTCCGAACATGCAGTTCTCGCTACACACAACCGCGGACAGATGTAAAAGCATTCCACGCAAAACTCACAGCTCACAGTGTCGCGCCACGCACTCACTCAGTAGCAGGGCGACGGAACCATAGCCTCCTTAGTCGTCTCTTACGACGTGCATGGTAGGCAACAGTGTTACTATTCTTTGCTCTCCCGTATGAGCCCCGGCAGCACACGGTAAATAACTTACATTATGCTGATGACACCGTCTTGGTAGTAACAGGCCAGAAGGATCTACAAGAAATGATAGATACAGTGGTTGTAGAAAGTGAATAAAAATAGGCTTTAGTGTGAATAATAACAAGACTGAAGCCATGGTGATATCACAGAAACAGCTCGCGCCAAAATATGCAAATACAGAAAAGGACGTTATTTTGGGGCAAGTGCAGAAATTTAGATATCTAGACACATGGATAACATCAGATGGAAGATGCATGACAGAGATAAAGAACAGAGTAGGACAAGCAAAAACTGTGTTCTATCAAATGAAGAACATTTTGTGCGGTAAGTCATTGTCCTTGAAAGTTAGAAGAAGAGTTCCTTGCATGATACACAGAGCCAGTTTTAACATACCTCTGAGAATCCTTGACAATTAGTACGAGGGTAAGTCAATAAGTAAGTCACAAATGGCTGTAGAAGAATAACTAACTATGATAACAACTTGAAACCAGTTTATTTTTATACATACATTGTCCCTTTATATCTCAACATAATTTCCACCAACATTGATGCACTTATCCCATCGTTTTATCAGTCCTCCCAAACCGACTGCATAGAATTGCATGCTCTGTTTTCTAAACCACGTTTTCACTTCACATTGAACTTCGGCGTCATTCCCGAAATGTCTCCCGCCAAAGTGGGTTTTCGGTGGACTTAGCCCCTAGCAATTTCCCGTAAAGCGGTGCTTAGTTGGGTAGAAAAAAAGTTACCAGGGCGAGTCAATAAGTAATTCACACAATTCTGTGTAATGGCAGGTAAATGAAAACATAGCACGCAGTTCTATGCCGCCGGTTTGGGAGGACTGATAAAACGATGGGATAAGTGCGTCAATGTTGGTGGAAATTATGTTGAGAAATAAAGGGACATAATATGTATACAAATAAACTGGTTTCAATTTGTTATCATAGTTACTTATTTTTATACAGCCATTTGTGACTTACTTATTAACTTACTCTCTTAAACAGGCACACAAATCACTGGAAGCCTTGGGGTTGTGGTTTTATAGAAGAATGTTGAGATGTCATTGGACAGCCATAGTTAGCAACCTGGACGTTTTGGGGGAAGCTAAATCGTAAAGACAACATGTCACAAACATCAGAAAGAAGCAATCGTAATTTTTGGCTACATTATGAGACGACAAAAACTGGAATATGTGACAACGGGAAAGATTTGTGGAATGAGAGATAGAGGATGACAGCGTGAGACAATTCTTGACGGTCTTGTGTCATGGCGCGGAAGGCGCGAACTGACCCATGCTGTCGGAGATCGCGATTTGTGGAGAGGCATGATCGCCCACGCCAGCCGGCAAGGCACTGGGTGATGATGGAACATAGCCTTTTGTCAGCTGGAAAATACAGTGACCAGTAAAACACCTGTCAACTCTAGTGTCTAGTGACCAGTAAAACACCTGTCAACTCTAGTGTCTAGTGACCAGTAAAACACCTGTCAACTCTAGTGTCTAGTGACCAGTAAAACACCTGTCAACTCTAGTGTCTAGTGACCAGTAAAACACCTGTCAACTCTAGTGTCTAGTGACCAGTAAAACACCTGTCAACTCTAGTGTCTAGTGACCAGTAAAACACCTGTCAACTCTAGTGTCTAGTGACCAGTAAAACACCTGTCAACTCTAGTGTCTAGTGACCAGTAAAACACCTGTCAACTCTAGTGTCTAGTGACCAGTAAAACACCTGTCAACTCTAGTGTCTAGTGACCAGTAAAACACCTGTCAACTCTAGTGTCTAGTGACCAGTAAAAACACCTGTCAACTCTAGTGTCTAGTGACCAGTAAAACACCTGTCAACTCTAGTGTCTAGTGACCAGTAAACACCTGTCAACTCTAGTGTCTAGTGACCAGTAAAACACCTGTCAACTCTAGTGTCTAGTGACCAGTAAAACACCTGTCAACTCTAGTGTCTAGTGACCAGTAAAACACCTGTCAACTCTAGTGTCTAGTGACCAGTAAAACACCTGTCAACTCTAGTGTCTAGTGACCAATAAAACACCTGTCAACTCTAGTGTCTAGTGACCAGTAAAACACCTGTCAACTCTAGTGTCTAGTGACCAGTAAAACACCTGTCAACTCTAGTGTCTAGTGACCAGTAAAACACCTGTTAACTCTAGTGAGAACAAACGCACAAGTCACAAACAATATGTTGCACGATTTATTGCCTGGCATGCTTCTCCGCATCTCGTCAGGTGTTTACTGCAGAGCTATACATCATATCAAGTGAATCAATGAATTATACTTAAGCCGGATAACAGATGTTCCACATTGGAATAATAGCTGCGACTTTGTATTGTATGTTCCACATTGGAATAATAGCTGCGACTTTGTGTTTTATGTTCCACATTGGAATAATAGCTGCGACTTTGTGTTTTATGTTCCACATTGGAATAATAGCTGCGACTTTGTGTTGTATGTTCCACATTGGAATAATAGCTGCGACTTTGTGTTGTATGTACAGCACACAGAGACAAGGTACAGCACACAGAGACAAGGTACAGCACACAGAGACAAGGTACAGTACACAGAGACAAGGTACAGCACACAGAGACAAGGTACAGTACACAGAGACAAGGTACAGTACACAGAGACAAGGTACAGTACACAGAGACAAGGTACAGTACACAGAGACAAGGTACAGCACACAGAGACAAGGTACAGCACACAGAGACAAGGTACAGTACACAGAGACAAGGTACAGTACACAGAGACAAGGTACAGCACACAGAGACAAGGTACAGCACACAGAGACACAGAGACAAGGTACAGTACACAGAGACAAGGTACAGTACACAAAGACAAGGTACAGTACACAGAGACAAGGTACAGCACACATAGACAAGGTACAGTACACAGAGACAAGGTACAGTACACAGAGACAAGGTACAGCACACAGAGACAAGGTACAGTACACAGAGACAAGGTACAGTACACAGAGACAAGGTACAGCACACAGAGACAAGGTACAGCACACAGAGACAAGGTACAGTACACAGAGACAAGGTACAGTACACAGAGACAAGGTACAGCACACAGAGACAAGGTACAGCACACAGAGACAAGGTACAGTACACAGAGACAAGGTACAGTACACAGAGACAAGGTACAGTACACAGAGACAAGGTACAGTACACAGAGACAAGGTACAGTACACAGAGACAAGGTACAGCACACAGAGACAAGGTACAGCACACATAGACAAGGTACAGTACACAGAGACAAGGTACAGCACACAGAGACACAGAGACAAGGTACAGTACACAGAGACAAGGTACAGTACACAAAGACAAGGTACAGTACACAGAGACAAGGTACAGCACACATAGACAAGGTACAGTACACAGAGACAAGGTACAGTACACAGAGACAAGGTACAGCACACAGAGATAAGGTACAGCACACAGAGACAAGGTACAGCACACAGAGACAAGGTACAGTACACAGAGACAAGGTACAGCACACAGAGACAAGGTACAGTACACAGAGACAAGGTACAGCATACAGAGACAAGGTACAGTACACAGAGACAAGGTACAGCACACAGAGACAAGGTACAGCACACAGAGACAAGGTACAGTACACAGAGACAAGGTACAGTACACAGAGACAAGGTACAGTACACAGAGACAAGGTACAGCACACAGAGACAAGGTACAGTACACAGAGACAAGGTACAGCACACAGAGACAAGGTACAGTACACAGAGGCAAGGTACAGTACACAGAGACAAGGTACAGCACACAGAGACAAGGTACAGCACACAGAGACACAGAGACAAGGTACAGTACACAGAGACAAGGTACAGTACACAGAGACAAGGTACAGTACACAGAGACAAGGTACAGTACACATAGACAAGGTACAGTACACAGAGACAAGGTACAGTACACAGAGACAAGGTACAGTACACAGAGACACGGTACAGTACACAGAGACAAGGTACAGTACACAGAGACACGGTACAGTACACAGAGACAAGGTACATTACACATAGACAAGGTACAGTACACAGAGCAAGGTACAGTACACAGAGACACGGTACAATACACAGAGACAAGGTATAGTACACAGAGACAAGGTACAGTACACAGAGACGCAGAGACAAGGTACAGTACACAGAGACGCAGAGACAAGGTACAGTACACAGAGACGCAGAGACAAGGTACAGTACACAGAGACAAGGTACAGTACACAGAGACAAGGTACAGTACACAGAGACACAGAGACAAAGTACAGTACACAGAGACACAGAGACAAGGTACAGTACACAGAGACAAGGTACATCACACAGAGACAAGGTACAGTACACAGAGACACAGAGACAAAGTACAGTACACAGAGACACAGAGACAAGGTACAGTACACAGAGACAAGGTACAGCACACAGAGACAAGGTACAGCACACAGAGACACTGTACAATACACAGAGACACGGCTCAGTGCACATAATGAACAAAGCACTCACCTTTCTCATACCTGCTTTTCCCAAAGTCGTCGGAGAGAATGCGGCTCATTCCAAACTTGAGATTGCCCTTGCCTTCCGGCGAAGAGTGTGACGTGTCAGAAATGGCCGATGTCTTGGAGATGAAAGCCGAGACATCGGACTGGCACAGAGCTTGGAGCGGGGCCAGCCCACTGCCCAGGGGCGGCGACCGGCTGTAGAAGTGATGATGATGATGCTGAATCTGTTGCTGCTGCTGCTTTCTCAGCTGCTGCTGGTGGTAATGTATGTGTGCGTGCAAATCAATGGCTCCGCTGTTGAGTAGGGCAGGAACTGGGTCAGCAGAGTGAGTCGTCCCGCGGGGACTCACCCCCAGCAGAGAGACCACAGGCTCGCCCGAGCTGGGGGACAGTGCACCTCGTGACTTGTGTATGACGTCAGCGGTGGCCAGCGGAAGCTGGGATTTCTTGAGGCCAAGGACGAAGCCGGCGGCTGTCAGGGTGGACTCCGGGCTGGACAGGCCAGCGAAACTGGCGGCCTGGGCCCAGTATGTCAAGGTCGAGTGTGAAGGAAAGTAATTGGCGGGAATGTATCCGTACACATTCATGTTCGTCTGCCAAAGATGCTCAGCTCAGACAACAGGGAACGGAGTGGTCATCGAGGATATAGGTGGTAAAACACTTGGGGGGTTGTTATCTAGTCGTTTCGGACACGGGGACATTTTGACATGCAGTCTTTGATTGTGAACAGCTGGTGAATTCCCCGAGTCTATGATTGTAAACAGCTGGTGAATTAACCCGAGTCTATGATTGTGAACAGCTGGTGAATTCCCCGAGTCTATGATTGTGAACAGCTGGTGAATTCTCCGAGTCTATGATTGTAAACAGCTGGTGAATTCCCCGAGTCTATGATTGTAAACAGCTGGTGAATTCCCCGAGTCTATGATTGTGAACAGCTGATGAATTCCCCGAGTCTATGATTGTGAACAGCTGGTGAAAGCCCCGAGTCTTTGCTTGTGAGCAGCTGGTGAATTCAGCGAGTGTGTCCCCTCCAGCTATATTACAGAGTCATTGACTTGTAGAACTATCATGGAGTTCACCAGTTCCGCCATCTTCGTTGAGTTCCTTAGTTCCGTTAGGATCAGTTAGTTCGTCACTTCCGGAATGGCTAAACCAACCGGTGACACTGAAATGGTAACGAAGACAATGAACATCTCGACTATGGTTAACATCAAACATCTCTAGTAAGACATGACATCAAACATCTCTAGTATGACATGACATCAAACATCTCTAGTATGACATGACATCAAACATCTCTAATATGACATGACATCAAACAAGTAGATGTTCTTGTGATGTCACGTGATTACACAACGGCAACCACCGGGAGGTGCTCTGGCCCAGTGACTAGCACGTCTGCTTGCAGCCCAGTGGTCATATGTTCGAGTCTAGGTGACGGTGGATTGTTACAGGGCTCCCAGCCCGAGACCGCCGACTATAGACACCGGGACATGTAGGGGGACCCCAGGTGGACCCCACGGACTATAGACACCGGGACATGTAGGGGGACCCCAGGTGGACCCCACGGACTATAGACACCGGGACATGTAGGGGGAAATAAAAGCGACCCGTGTGGCATTGATCTCATCACACATAGAGTAATCACATCACACATAGAGTAATCACATCACACTTAGAGTGCCGACTATAGATACCAGGACACAACACACATAGAGTGCCGACTATAGATACCAGGACATCACACATAGAGAGCCGACTATAGATACCAGGACATCACACATAGAGTGCCGACTATAGATACCAGGACATCACACATAGAGTGCCGACTATAGATACCAGGACATCACACATAGAGTGCCGACTATAGATACCAGGACACAACACACATAGAGTGCCGACTATAGATACCAGGACACAACACACATAGAGTGCCGACTATAGATACCGGGACACAACACACATAGAGTGCCGACTATAGATACCAGGACACAACACACATAGAGTGCCGACTATAGATACCAGGACACAACACACATAGAGTGCCGACTATAGATACCGGGACACAACACACATAGAGTGCCGACTATAGATACCAGGACACAACACACATAGAGTGCCGACTATAGATACCAGGACATCACACATAGAGTGCCGACTATAGATACCAGGACACAACACACATAGAGTGCCGACTATAGATACCAGGACACAACACACATAGAGTGCCGACTATAGATACCAGGACACAACACACATAGAGTGCCGACTATAGATACCGGGACACATCACACATAGAGTGCCGACTATAGATACCAGGACACAACACACATAGAGTGCCGACTATAGATACCAGGACACAACACACATAGAGTGCTGACTATAGATACCAGGACACAACACACATAGAGTGCCGACTATAGATACCAGGACATCACACATAGAGTGCCGACTATAGATACCAGGACATCACACATAGAGTGCCGACTATAGATACCAGGACATCACACATAGAGTGCCGACTATAGATACCAGGACACAACACACATAGAGTGTCGACTATAGATACCGGGACACATCACACATAGAGTGCCGACTATAGATACCAGGACACAACACACATAGAGTGCCGACTATAGATACCAGGACACAACACACATAGAGTGTCGACTATAGATACCAGGACACAACACACATAGAGTGTCGACTATAGATAAAAGGACACAACACATATAGAGTGCCGACTATAGATACCGGGACACAACACACATAGAGTGCCGACTATAGATACCGGGACACATCACACATAGAGTGCCGACTATAGATACCAGGACACAACACACATAGAGTGCCGACTATAGATACCAGGACACATCACACATAGAGTGCCGACTATAGATACCAGGACACAACACACATAGAGTGTCGACTAAAGATACCGGGACACAACACACATAGAGTGTCGACTATAGATACCAGGACATAACACACATAGAGTGTCGACTATAGATACCAGGACATAACACACATAGAGTGTCGACTATAGATACCAGGACACAATACACATTGAGTGCCGACTATAGATACCAGGACATAACACACATAGAGTGTCGACTAAAGATACCAGGACACAACACACATAGAGTGTCGACTATAGATACCAGGACACAACACACATAGAGTGTCGACTATAGATACCAGGACACAACACACATAGAGTGTCGACTAAAGATACCAGGACACAACACACATAGAGTGTCGACTATAGATACCGGGACACAACACACTTAGAGTGTCGACTATAGATACCAGGACACAAAACACATCGTGGTTATAGGTTGGAAATATGAATATGGGCGGAATGACATTCTGAACATATAGTGAAGGGTTGCATGGGCAAAAAAAAAAAAAAAAGGCTGAGAACACCTGTTGTGAAAGTTGCAGATCCTGCCGATTGTCTGCAATCAATACTTTATCATCCGCATATCCAAGGTAATTGATGGTACATCCCCCAATGATGATTCCTTTCATATCTTGCACATTTCTGAACATATTTTCACTGTACAGGATTAAACAGAAGATCCGGAGACATTACACATCCCTGTCTCACACTTCTCTTAATAGGCTGATATTGACCTACTTCATTATCAATTCTTATGGCAGTTTGTTGTTTCCATTATATGTTGTATTTTTGTTTACAAATCTAAGGTATTTCCAATCAATTTGTAGATCTGCAAGCATCTTCGTTATGTTGGCATGTCTTACTTTATTGAAAAACTTTGTGTAGTCAATAAAGCAAAGGTGTAGATCTTTGTTTACTTCTATAGAACGTTCAATTACTGTTCTCAGCATATATACAGCATTTATTGTACGTTCTACAAACCCACATTATTCTTCGCGCATGCCTCAGTATGTACGGTAACAGCACCCAATAAATGCTGCAGATCCTGTTCATTGTCTGCAATTAATACTGTATCATCTGCAGATCCCGTTCATTGTCTGCAATTAATACTGTATCATCTGCAGATCCTGCTCATTGTCTACAATTAATACTGTATCATCTGCAGATCCTGTTCATTGTCTGCAATTAATACTGTATCATCTGCAGATCCCGTTCATTGTCTGCAATTAATACTGTATCATCTGCAGATCCCGTTCATTGTCTGCAATTAATACTATATCATCTGCAGATCTTAAATTATTGATGAGATGTCCTCCGACGGGGAGTCCTCTTATATTCTCGGAATGTCTCATAACATTAACAACGTTGCCGTGTGGCGGTGCTGGTCATGTCTGTCCACAGCCAATGTGTGCTCTCGTGTGCTGACAATCTTTTCTGATACCATGACATAATGTTAAACTGTCCAGCATCATCTCTCTTGGCCTTTCCCCAGCTTCTCCTCCCCTCCGTCTTCCCCGTTCTGACGACATTAGTGCAGCTTCCCCGTCTTATTACATTCACAGTGAGTGTGGGATGTCATCTTCTGATGCCTGTAACCAGTTCTCTTTGTGAGTTCACTTCTGTCAAGACATCTTCATTGCTCTTCCAATCCGCCCATGGTGTTCTCATTCTTCCATAAACCACATCTCCGAAGCCTCCACATAATTCCTCACTCAGTTGCTAATTTTCCATGATAAGTTCTCATTTATCAGGATTGAGAGGAATGGCTGGCCGAGTGGCCAGAATGCCGGATTCTCCGGGTGACATGAGTTCGAATCCTAGGTAAGGCCCGGATATTTTTTCTGTCGGTGGCAAACAGAAAACCCTAACCTGCACAATTCGTGGCGACTTTATTCCTCAGGCTTAAGCCCCCCCCCCCCCCCCCCCCCCCCACCCCGCCATACATCATGAAGTACAGTACTATGTTGGCAGTAAACGACAGTTCTTCCCCACAGATATTAGGATTGACTCAAAATAGGTCTTAAGAACGCTTTTCGTCACCGCCACTGACAAATATAAATTGCAGAGAATATTCTTTATCTTGTGAAATGCTGTCTTTACTTCTTCTACTCTATATTTAACTCCCTTAATGACATCTCCCATCTGCTGTTGTTAAAGTACCCATATACTGAAATACATCTCCCATCTGCTGTTATTCAAGAACCCATATACTGAAATACGTCGGCTCGTTTCAGGTTAATTCATTCACTCCGATGTTGCACTTGGGTATACAATATTTCTTTGCAATGACCATGACTTCCGTGTTTCTGTTATTCCGACCAACTCCTTTGTTTTGAACGTCTGTTACAATTATATCTATCACTTCTTGTAATTGCACTTCATTTTCAGCGACCACAACCATGTCATTAGCAAAACACAGGATGTTGACATGATGCCCACCAACCGATATTCCTGGCATGTCTTGTGTGGATCTCACTATTATCTCTCTGTACAAACTGAACAAATCGGGTGATATTCCTGGCATGTCTTGTGTGGATCTCACTATTATCTCTCTCTACTAACTGAACAGATCGGGTGATATTCCTGGCATGTCTTGTGTGGATCTCACTATTATCTCTCTGTACAAACTGAACAGATCGGGTGATATTCCTGACATGTCTTGTGTGGATCTCACTATTATCTCTCTGTATAAACTGAAAAGATCGGGTGATATTCCAAGCATGTCTTGTGTGGATCTCACTATTATTCTCTGTACAAACTGAACAGTTCGGGTAATATTCCTGGCATGTCTTGTGTGGATCTCACTATTATCTCTCTGTAGAAACTGAACAGATCGGGTGATATTCCTGGCATGTTTTGTGTGGATCTCACTATTATCTCTCTGTACAAACTGAACAGATCGGGTGATATTCCTGGCTTGTCTTGTGTGTATCTCACTATTATCTCTCTGTACAAACTGAACAGATCGGGTGATATTACTGGCATGTCTTGTGTTTATCTCACTATTATCTCTCTGTACAAACTGAACAGTTCGGGTGATATTCCTGGCATGTCTTGTGTGGATCTCACTATTATCTCTCTGTATAAACTGAACAGATCGGGTGATATTCCTGGCATGTCTTGTGTGGATCTCACTATTATCTCTCTGTAGAAACTGAACAGATCGGGTGATATTCCTGGCATGTTTTGTGTGGATCTCACTATTATCTCTCTGTACAAACTGAACAGATCGGGTGATATTCCTGGCTTGTCTTGTGTGTATCTCACTATTATCTCTCTGTACAAACTGAACAGATCGGGTGATATTACTGGCATGTCTTGTGTTTATCTCACTATTATCTCTCTGTACAAACTGAACAGTTCGGGTGATATTCCTGGCATGTCTTGTGTGGATCTCACTATTATCTCTCTGTATAAACTGAACAGATCGGGTGATATGCCTGGCATGTCTTGTGTGGATCTCACTATTATCTCTCTGTATAAACTGAACAGATCGGGTGTTATTCCTGGCATGTCTTGTGTGGATCTCACTATTATCTCTCTGTACAAACTGAACAGATCGGGTGATATTCCTGGCTTGTCTTGTGTGTATCTCACTATTATCTCTCTGTACAAACTGAACAGATCGGGTGATATTCCTGGCTTGTCTTGTGTGTATCTCACTATTATCTCTCTGTACACACTGAACAGATCGGGTGATATTCCTGGCATGTTTTGTGTGGATCTCACTATTATCTCTCTGTACAAACTGAACAGATCGGGTGATATTCCTGGCTTGTCTTGTGTGTATCTCACTATTATCTCTCTGTACAAACTGAACAGATCGGGTGATATTACTGGCAGGTCTTGTGTGGATCTCACTATTATCTCTCTGTACAAACTGAACAGATCGGGTGATATTACTGGCATTTCTTGTGTGGATCTCACTATTATCTCTCTGTACAAACTGAACAGATCGGGTGATATTACTGGCATGTCGTGTGTGGATCTCACTATTATCTCTCTGTACAAACTGAACAGATCGGGTGATATTCCTGTCATGTCTTGTGTTTACCTCACTATTATCTGTATGTACAAACTGAACAGATCGGGTGATATTTATGACAAGTCTTGTGTGAATCTCACTAAAAACAGGTAAAGCTAAAAGAGCTAACCATATTCCCTAGACAATCGGAACTTGGAATGTACGCACCCTACTTGATAGAGTCGGCGCTTCGGATCCGGAGAGACGAACCGCACTGATTGGGAGAGAGCTGGGCAGGTACGACATCGACATTGCAGCCTTGAGCGAGACACGACTTGCAGAAGAAGGCTAAATCTGTGAAGTAGGTGCCGGCTACACATTTTTCTGGAGTGGAAGGAAAAGCGAGGAAAGACGCCAACCCGATGTGGGAGTTGCCATTAAGTCGGCCCTGGATGGCGAACTAGCTGGATTTCTGAAGGCTATAAATGACAGGCTTATGACTATTAAGTTACCTCTGCTGAAAGGAAAGAAGCATGCAACCATCGTGAGTGTCTACGCACCAATCATGACCAATGAAGATGACTTCAAAAACAAGTTCTATGAAGACCTACACAACGTATTAACATCTATTCCCAAAGGAGACAAACTTATACTCCTTGGGGACTTCAATGCCAGAGTAGGCAAGGACACCGCTTCTTGGAGTGGCATCATTGGAAACTACGGAGTCGGAAATTGTAATAGCAATGGGCTCCTCCTCTTTCAGACCTGTGCCAAACACGATCTCCTGATCATCTCCACGAGAATTAGAACATCATGGATGCACCCTCACTCGAAACACTGGCACCTCATTGACTATGTCATCATCAGGAGGAGTGACAGACAAGACGTTTGGGTGACAAAATCCATGTGTAATGTTGGACAGAACATCGTCTCATTATTTCGAAAATAATCAAACACATCAAACCACCACAGCGTCCTCAAGGGGTAAAAATGCAAAATAAATAAATAAATAAATACATACATACATAAATAAATACACGTCACCCGCATAAACAGCAAAAAATGCAACTGTTTAGGTTTTAAAACATGCTGGAAGACCGCCTCAAGCCAAATACAAGCTAAACAAGATGTGGAAACAGACTGGAGAGCCCTAAAGGGCATAATTTACAACACTGCTATGGAAATCCTGGGTCCAGTCCCCCGAAAGCATAAAGACTGATTTGATGAAAATTCTGAAGACATCAACCAATTGCTGGACGAGAAACATCTTTTCCTCAGGGAACATTTGGATTACCCGAAGTCAACATAAAAAAAATGCCTTCAATAACATTCGGTGAGTAGTGCAACAGAAACTTCGGCACATGCGGGACTTCTGGCTGAGCAGCAAAGCTGATGAAATTCAGGGCTTTGCTGACAGACATGATATGAAAAACTTCTACGACTCACTGAAAGCGGTCTACGGTCCTCCATCACCAGGCATAGTTCCCCTTCTCAGTGCAGATGGGGGAACATTGGTCACAGATAATAAAGAAATCCTTCAACGCTGGGCAGAACATTTCAGCTACATCTTAAATGCAACTTCCTTCTTCGATGATGAAACCATCAACTGCCTTCCTCAAGTTCCCATCAATGATACACTTGATGACCTGCCAACCATAGTGGAAGTAAACAAAGCCATCCAGCAACTCTCCAGCGGTAAGGCAACTGGTCCTGACTCCATCCCAGCAGAGATATACAAGGCAGGTGGGCCGGTCCTAACAGAGCAGCTTCACCAAGTCTTTACAAACATATGAGTGAACGAGACCATGCCACAAGATTTCAAGGACTCGTCAATAGTCCACTTTTACAAACGTAAAGGAAGCCGCCAATCCTGTGACAACCACCGAGGCATCTCCTTGCTTTCAATTGCAGGGAAGATACTAGCCAGAATTCTTCTCAATCGCCTCACGGCCCATCTCGATCAAGGTCTTCTTCCAGAGAGCCAGTGTGGCTTCAGAAAAGAACGGGGAACTGTTGACATGATTTTCGCTGCAAGGCAGCTGCAAGAGAAATGTCAGGAACAGAACTGCAAAATGTTCTCCACTTTCATTGACCTTACCAAGGCTTTTGATACAGTCAGCAGAGAAGGTCTGTGGAAGATTATGGCGAAATATGGCTGTCCACGAAAGTTTGTCCAAATAGTGCGGCTATTTCATGATGGCATGCAGGTAAGAGTACAGGAAAATGGTGAATTGTCTGAGCCCTTTCCTGTCACCAATGGAGTGAAACAAGGATGTGTCCTGGCACCAACACTGTTCAGCCTAATGTTTTCAGCCATGTTGATGAATGCCTTCGAGAACGACGACATTGGAATAGATATCAACTACCGCATGGATGGAAAGTTATTCAATCTCAGAAGGTTGAAAGCCGAAACCAAAACTAACAGCGACACCGTTAGAGAACTGCTGTTTTCTGATGATTGAGCTCTATACGCCAACTCAGAGGCGGACATGCAACATAATGTTTCAGCTTTCTCACATGCCTGTGCCAACTTTGGGCTCAATATCAACTTGGAGAAGACTGTACTTATGTACCAGCCAGCTCAAGGGATTAATCACACAGTGCCGAATATTAAGGTGAACGGTCATAGACTAAGTGTTGTGGACAAATTCACCTATCTTTGCAGCACTGTGTCACAAGCTGCCACAATTGATGACGAAGTGAATGCAAGAATCTCCAAGGCCAGCGCGGCCTTTGGCAGACTGTACAAGAATGTATGGGACAGAACTGGAATAAGCCTGCAAACAAAGCTAAAAGTCTACAAAGCAGTTGTATTATCCACACTGCTATATGCTTGTGAAACATGGACTGTTTATCAGCGACACGCTAGGAAATTAAACCACTTCCACACAGTCTGCCTTAGGAAGCTATTGAAGATTAAATGGCAAGACAAGATCACAGACACTGAAGTTCTAGAAAGAGCGTCCATGCCCAGTATCCACACTATACTAATGAAACATTAGATTCGCTGGGCTAGTCACGTAACTCGTATGCCAGATCACAGGCTCCCAAAACAAATTTTTTTACGGCGAGCTGCTCCCAATGCGGCCAGAGGAAACGCTTTAAAGACACTCTGAAAATCTCACTGAAAGCTTTTGGAATTCATCCGGACACCTGGGAGACTGCTACTAAATGCTAAAGACCGTAATTCGTTGCGTACATCATTACATAAGGGTGCAGTCGCTTGTGAAGCAGCCAGGACTGCAAGAGCTGTGAAGAAAAGGCTGAACAGAAAACCACTGCAGGAGATCCTCCTCCTGGAACGTCAACATTCTTTGCCCACATTGTCAAAGAACATTTCGTGCCAAAATAGGCCTTATCAGCCATATTAGAACTCACGGCTCTGTACTTTTAACTCCACTGGATGAAATGAATGGTCATCATAAGTCTTGATGGACAACAACACAACAGGCGACACCTGGGAATGGCGATTCTGATTCGAGACAGCATAGTTGCTTCTGAGCTGGACATGTCTTGGTGAGACAGTGACGAGATACAAATACAGGCGGTTAGAGTTCTATCCGGTCTACCATTCGTGTTGGTTAATGTGTATGTCTGTAACTCGAGTGTGGATTCCCAGGGATGGCTGTGTCTGAGTGACATATTAACATGAGAAGAATGTCATTTTCTGTGGCGATTTCAACGCTAAAGGCAAATCATGGGGTAATATTTCTTCCAACACAGGGCGGAGGGAGCTCGAGGCGGCAATTGAAACCAGTGACCTTGTTTGTATCAACAGTGGCTGTGTCACCAGGACAGCAAGTCGTCCAGGTGATGAGGACAGTGTTATTGACCTGGCGCTGGTTTCTCCTTCACTCATTACAGTCTGTAGATGGGGTGTCCTAGATTACCACGGCAGCGACCACCACCCTTGCAGCATATTGGTGGAGAAAGGCAGAACTAGGCAGCGCAAGCTAAAGGTAAAGACGTTCCAGTATGACAGTACAGGGCAAGATGTGGTGAGCAAAATAAGGCGCGACAAGCGCAGAAAGCTTCAGGGCAGGAAAAAATAGCTGGGAGCAGCCACCGTGGTGGAATTTTGCGGTGGAAAAGGCCTGGATCGATAAGCGTGGCGCTGTAAGGAAATGGCAAAACGCCAAGAAGAACAGAGTTGCCCATTCTAGTCTTATCGTGCGGTTTGAAAGAGAGATGGATACAAAAGTTAGCGATTTCAAAATCCTGGTAAAAGTCTTTAAAAATGAAAAGTGGACCGAGTTGTGTCAAAGAATAAGCACAGACAAGTCACTGAAATTGTTCTGGCGACTACATAAAAGCATTAATGGGCAGTCAAGAATATGGGTGTTTCTGACTTCCAAAGTGCTGACCTTATCTGGCAGAGGTCTGGCGAGAATAAGTACAACGCCCTTTTTGAACACTATCTAGAGCAGAGCAACCAGACAGACATGAGAGGCCTAAATGTTACCAAGACGGTTACCTCAGATAGGTGTAAGACCCAGAACATTTCGGATGAAGACAAAGTGACAATGAATAGAACAGGACTGTGCTTCGACGAACAAAAAACAGCGCACCAGGGCCAGGTGGTATAAAGTATGACGACATCAATATGTGTACCGACAACGAGCTAGAGGATCTAACAGATATGTACAACAACAGCATAGGGCATAGGGAGTGCTAGCATAAAGGAAGAGTGGTTACACAGCTATCTGATTCCCTTGCCGAAGCCTGGCAAAGACCACACACAAATTCAGGGATATCGGGTAATAACCATGCAAAATACAATAGGCAAGCTGTTGGAGAAGTTAATTGCCAGGAAAACATCAAGTCAGCTAGAGAGGTAAGGTTGTTTCCCACCTTCCCTGGGAGGGTACCATCAAAACAGAGAAACCTGGGCCAATGCAGGGTACCATCAAAACAGAGACACCTGGGCCAATGCGGCAGTTTTTGCCCATGATGTCTATGAAGGTTTCCACTCAGGCACTGAAACATGTGCTACGGCGATTGATCTTCAGGATGCGTACAACAGAGTACCATTGGATTTCTTAATGTTTCAGCTTCTTGAACTCAAGATAAGTCCATTCCTCCTTAGTTGGATAGCCGCAGCTTTCTTCCAACGGAAAATAGTTTTTAGATGTGGTAGTTAGACCTCTGAACCCCGGGAAGGTTAACCCTGTCAACAAATGCCCGCAGAAGTCGGATGTGTCGGCCTATCGGCGCAAGAACGCAGCTCTGCTGTAAACAGGCACAACGCAGTCACATCCGAAAAAAAAAATCCGGATGAACGGAGAAGAAGAAGAAGAAGAAGAAGAAGAAGAAGAAGAAGAAGAAGAAGAAGAAGAAGAAGAAGAAGAAGAAGAAGAAGAAGAAGAAGAAGAAGAAGAAGAAGAAGAAGAAGAAGAAGACCTCTGAACCAACAACAATACAGTATATCCGGGCCTGCCACAGGGATCACCATTATCTCTGGTGCTGTTCAACGCCTACACTGTGAGAATCACCAGCGAGCAGATCACTGGACTGGAGGTGACACTGTCATATGCCGACGATGTGTTAGAGTATCGTCAGGATAGGGAATGAGATCGGTTTGCTGTGGAACTGCAAACAGAACTAAATCGCATAAGCACTTGGTGTGTGGATTCTGGGGCAATGGTCAACCAAAGGCAACAGTGACCTGGTTCTCTTTGAATAACCATATTGTCAACACTCCAACACCAACTGTAAATCTGAGTTCAGAGACGGTGGAAAGAATGAAGGCAATGAATTACCTGGGGATACATTTTGATCGAAACTTTGCTTATAATGAGCACATAGACCAGGTGATAACAAAGACCAAGTGGGGGTCTGGCTGCGATGCGGGTGATGGCGGCAGCAAACTGTGAGCAGCGCCATCTATGCCTCCTATATGAGGGGCTGGTCATGTCTGTTTCGGAGTATGCGATGGCGTTCCTGACTATCAGCCGTAAGGAGATAGAAAGGATGGAAAGGATATAGAACGAAGCTATGCGTATTATTCTTGGATGTACAAGAGATACCGCATGAAGGGCGATGCGCTACCTTCTTGATTTCCCAACCATTACCTCTGTCTACCTCAGAGTCAACGCAAACACACAACATCAACTGCACAGCGAGATTAAGAAGGTAAAGGGCAGCAGGTTAAAAAGAGAAAAGTCGTGGGTTGGTCAAACCGAAGAATTCTTCAGCAGGTGTGTTCACTTGAAGACTTAGAACCTTGCGAGGAGTGGGTACGAATGTCAACAGATTTCTGTACGTCCTTTTCAGTTTGCATCCATCTAGACAGAAAATGGAGACAAGAAAATCCGGCTATTAGTGTCTATAAGTTATTGTTGTCATTGACATAAATCAACAATATTAGTGTCTATAAGTTATTGTTATCATTGACATAACTCAGTAATATTAGTGTCTATAAGTTATTGTTATCATTGATATAAATCAACAATATTAGTGTCTATAAGTTATTGTTATCATTGACATAATTCAGCAATATTAGTGTCTATAAGTTATTGTTATCATTGACATAAATCAGCAATATTAGTGTCTATAAGTTATTGTTATCATTGACATAACTCAGCAATATTAGTGTCTATAAGTTATTGTTATCATTGACATAACTCAGCAATATTAGTGTCTATAAGTTATTGTTATCATTGACATAACTCAGCAATAGTAGTGTCTATAAGTTATTGTTATCATTGCCATAAATCAGCAATATTAGTGTCTATAAGTTATTGTTATCATTGACATAACTCAGCAATATTAGTGTCTATAAGTTATTGTTATCATTGACATAAATCAGCAATATTAGTGTCAATAAGTTATTGTTATCATTGACATACATCAGCAATATTAGTGTCTATAAGTTATTGTTATCATTGACATAACTCAGCAATATTAGTGTCTATAAGTTATTTTTATCATTGACATAACTCAGCAATATTAGTGTCTATAAGTTATTGTTATCATTGACATAACTCAGCAATATTAGTGTCTATAAGTTATTGTTATCATTGACATAAATCAGCAATATTAGTGTCTATAAGTTATTGTTATCATTGACATAAATCAGCAATATTAGTGTCTATAAGTTATTGTTATCATTGACATAAATCAGCAATATTAGTGTCTATACGTTATTGTTATCATTGACATAAATCAGCAATATTAGTGTCTATAAGTTATTGTTATCATTGATATAAATCAGCAATATTAGTGTCTATAAGTTATTGTTATCATTGACATAAATCAGCAATATTAGTGTCTATAGGTTATTGTTATCATTGACATAAATCAGCAATATTAGTGTCTATAAGTTATTGTTATCATTGATATAAATCAGCAATATTAGTGTCTATAAGTTATTGTTATCATTGACATAAATCAGCAATATTAGTGTCTATAAGTTATTGTTATCATTGACATAAATCAGCAATATTAGTGTCTATAAGTTATTGTTATCATTGACATAAATCAGCAAATATAGTGTCTATAAGTTATCGTTATCATTGACATAAATCAGCAATATTAGTGTCTATAGGTTATTGTTATCATTGACATAAATCAGCAAATATAGTGTCTATAAGTTATTGTTATCATTGACATAAATCAGCAATATTAGTGTCTATAAGTTATTGTTATCATTGACATAAATCAGCAAATATAGTGTCTATAAGTTATTGTTATCATTGACATAAATCAGCA
>JACEFZ010019993.1:85000-105000 GCA_014155875.1 Cepaea nemoralis | reverse complement strand
TTTGACCCAACAGAAATAATCAACAGCGAAAATGTAGAACCAATAAGCGAACAAAAACAAATCCTAATAAGATTGAAACAGTATTTCGAACAACTTCTCAACATCCCATCAGATGTCACAGGAATTCAAGAAACCAACACACTTGCCACCGAAGAACTAGAACCAGACATACTGAAAGAAAAAAATTATAGAAGCTGTCACATTAGTCCCACTAAACAAATCACCGGAAGATGAAATACCAAATGAACTAATTAAAGCAGCAAGAAAAGTAGGAACAGCATGGCTACATAGACTATTCAATTATGCTTGGGTAGAACAACAAACACCACGAGACTGGGGAAACGCCATAATTATCCCAATTTGGAAAAACAAAGGCAGCAAAAGAGACTGCACACAATACAGAGGCATTTCCCTTTTGAGTCATATTGGGAAAATATTTTGCAAAATTCTTGAGAAAAGATTACGAACTACTACAGAACCCTAACTAAGCGAAACACAACTTGGATTTAGGAAAAACAAAGGATGTACAGATGCCATTTTTGCTCTTAGACAAATTATGGCAATTTTTTTTTTCTTGGTTCGCATATCCTTTACAGGACATCGCTGTCAACATCAGCATCTTTCAGCTGACTGTTGATTTCTTGACAAGATTACGCTCAGTAGTTTGCCATTGCTTTCTGAGCGACCGGCTCACATACCACGTAAGTTACCGGCTCGGAGAGAACCGCTACCGATTCTCGCGCACGTCACGTTACTCACGAGATTATACGGGATTACGGAGAAAGTCGTGTAATTCCTAGACCAGGGAGACCGTCACTTATAGAATAATCAATCGAATTCAATGAGACACTGTTCTTAGCCTTTGTCGACCATGAAAAGGCATTTGATAGAGTAGATAGAAACAAGTTGTGGGAAATCCTTAAACAATATGGCGTGAGTACACATCTAACAAACCTATGTAGAAGCTTATACAACAACAGTGAATGTATAGTGAGAGCAACTGGAGGACACTCAGAACCCTTCACCATAAGATCCGGAGTACGACAAGGTTGTGTCCTGTCCCCTCTCTTGTTCATAACATATATAGACAACATATGTAAAGAAACCGACCAAACAGTGATCGCAAGAACACCGCATGACGAGAACACAGAAGAAGAACCATCTGCAAACTACACCATTAGAGAACTCCTGTTTGTGGACGACCAAGCACTAATAGCAAGTTCAAAACGATGTTTTCCCGTAGTGAATTTGAATAACGAAGACACAAACAATAGATTGCACAATTTATTGCCTGGCATATTTCGCTGCATCTCATCAGGTACATACTGCAGAAATCACACAACATAAAGTGAAATAACTAGACAAATCCTTCAATCTGAAATATACACATATTCGCACAGTAATGTCGATTGTCTACCACGGTAATTTTAAACTGACTAACATGTCTTTCTGCTTGCACAAGGCCGGCGTACGCAGGTTGATCACTATGGCTTCAGCAAAACTTAACAACCGACTACTCTGTGTGTTGAACAGCACACGGAAGGTACTGTCTCTTTCAACCACATGACCACTCTCGAGCACGTGTCTCGCGACCGATGAAGCAGGACTGTTCCGGTGTGTCGGCCTGCCTAGGCTACCATCTTCTGTGTGTAGTATCTTGTCCACCCAGTTCGGAATGTGTTCCAAGCCCTGTTATGTAACTGTCGCTCTGTTCTACCTATGTAGATGGCCTCGCACCTACATGTAAATTGATAAATACAGTTCGATTTGGTGTACAAAGCTACAGGCTCTTTAACTGCTGGGTTGGGGATCGGTGTGGTTTTGTACCTGATAACCGGAGTTGCAGCACAGAATGTTCGCCCGACTGCTGTGATGAGCCGGTCCTGCAAACGTTGCATTTCGTCATCTCATCGGAAGGTTAACTGGATGAAAACCTTGAGTTTAGGGACTGTAGTTTCTTCTGGTTTAGGTTTGGTATCATGAATCATGATGATGAGTTTAGATGTGTTACGTGCTTTATGCGGGCTCCGTGGCGAAGACGTTACGGATGTTGTTCGTAATCGTGCATACCACGTTCGAAAAATAGCTGCGGGCGATTTGACAGCAGGCGCTTTGGGTTATTTAAAAAAATAGAATAGTATGGGTGCAGGTGGTTCAGAAAGCAATGGCAAAGTACTGAACGTAAACTTGTCATACCATGTATCAACAGTTACTAAGAAAGCACTAATAGCAAGATCAGAAGCTGAATTACAAGACCACATGAATAGTCTAAACCAAATGTCTAGTTAACGTAACATGAAAATTAGCACATGTAAAACAGAGGTATTGACTATAACTAAAGAAGAACAATAACAACAATTCACCTAAACGAACATCCATTGAAACAAGTAAAGAGTTTCAAGTAACTTCATTCATTCATTCAGTAGCATGTCCTTTGCAGAACCTCGCTGCCATAACAACCTTCCGGAAAACCTCTCGATCATAAGCAAGATGTCCCGCGTCTGATACACCCATCTGGAGATCATCTGCCACATCCTGCACCCATCTTCTCTTTTGGCCTTCCTCTTCCTCTCTTCCCAGACATATATCCTTCCAATATTGTTCTCTCCAAACTTTCGTGACGTTTCAAGTGACCAAAATATTTCAATTTTCTTTGTTTTATCGTCTTTAATAGCCAACCTTCTTTAATATTCAATTCTTTAAGTATGGATGCATTTGTTCTTTTCTTTACCCAAAATATTCTTAGAATTCGTCTATAACATTTATATTCAAAGGCATTTATGCGCTGTTCAGCTTGTTTAGTAGGAAGTATAATATCATCAAATGGTAAATCAGAAGACGAGATAGAAAATATAATAGATGCAAAAAGGCAAACCAACTCATTGGACAAATGGCACCAATGTTAAAGAACAAACATGTATCAACAGTTATTAAGAAAGCACTTTATAACACACTCTTCCTACCAAATCTATGTTACCAATGCCAGACCTTGACAATGATAGAAAAAGAGAAAAGAAAAATGAGAGATGAGATCAGAAATGAAGAAACAGGGACTAAAGTGGGGGTTATAGCTGCGCTAGATTTTATTAGAAGGCAGCAAGTCAAATGGTTTGGCCATGCAAGTAGGTTACCAACTAACAGTATACCACAACAAGCAATGATATACAGACCAGAGGGAAGCAGAGGAAGAGGCCGACCACGTAAACGTTGGACGGAGGGAATAACAGAGTCCATGGGAATATCGATACATACAGCCCATAAGCGGACACTCTCCCGCTGTTTATACTTCACCTCGACACCGCAAGGTACAAGAGGAACATGATGAGATGAGATGAGAATAATTGATGGGGTATATACCTGGGAAGAGAGGACGAGGTAGGCCAAAGAGAAGGTGGGTACAGAATGTGGCGGGTGATCTCCAGATGGGTGTATCCTATTATAGTAAAGCTTACCGTCTACATCTCGTTTTCTGGTCATTTATTCAATGGGAATGTGGAAATCAAAGGGAAACCATCACAGTATTTTCCCGAGGATAAAAGTATAAAGCTCGTAAAAAAAAATTACTTGCATATCCTTTACAGAACTTCGCAATCGACCCCAGCCATTTTGGAATGTTTGTGATCTCTTGACAAGTTTACGTTCAGTAGTTTGCCATTGCTTTCTGAAGCACCTGCTCCCATACTATTATATTTTTAAAAACAAACGCAAAGCGGCTGCTGCCAAATCGCCCGCAGCTATTTTTCGAACGTGGTATGCGCGATTACGAACAGCATCCGTAACGTCTTTGCCAGGGAGCCCGCATAAAGCACGTAACACATCTAAACTCATCATTCTAACGTGCCATGCCGATAAGTGTGGGTGGCCATGTTGCGCCATCTGACTCGATCACCATAGTCGTTGATCAGTTCATTGTTCTTGTCTCGACCATATCACCAAGCCATCCAGGTACTTACTTCTCTGCCCTCCCCCTGTTCTCTTCCCCTTGATCTTGCCAGTTGCCACCAAGTTCTCCATTTTTTTTTTCGCCCGCTCGCTCGCTTTGAACTCAAGCGTAGTCCATTACACACGACTTCTAGTAGTGCTTTACTGAAATTTGCATGTGGATAAGCTTTCCTTATTAACAGTGTCCCTTGCCATCAGGCGAATTTACTCCGACTTCGGAGGTACTTGTAATTTACGTCCCGAAATCAAGGACGATAGATCAAATTGTTATGCAACTGTCCGGTGTGGGGATTGAACCCTCGGCATCAGCATCTTTTCCCCCCTCTTTTGTGTTGCATATATCTTGCAGGACGTTGCAGTCAACACCAGCATTTTTCAGCTGCCGTTGATCTACCAGCAAGACCATGCTCAGTAGTTTGCCATTGATTTCTGAGCGAGCGGCTCACATACCCCCGTTATTTACTAGCGCGGGACGAACCGCTGCCGATTCTTGCGCAGCTGCGCTACTGACGAGAATATACGGAGAAAGACGTTAACCTCTACGCCAGGGAGACCGGCATCAGCATACCGGATGTTTAAGAACACTCGTTTTTATCCATTCGGCCATGCTGACCTACAGTTCTCCAATTTATTTCTTCTCTTAACGTCTACTTCTAATTTCTCTAATCAGTTTACGATTTTCATTGGTTTCTTGTAGGAATTAGTCATTGGTTGTTCTCTCTGTCCGTGGTATTCTTTACATTTTCCTCAGAAGCCACATTTCCACAGCATTCATGTGTTTTTCAGCCTGTTTGCTCATTGTCCACGCTTCACATCCATACAAAAGCACAGGTTATGTGTAGCACCTCAACACTCTTTGTCTCTTTGCAAATGACATCTTTTTATTTGTCAGTATGTTTTCAACGAGAAACTGGATGACTATTATACCCGTAACTTCAAACCAGCACCGAGACTTCACTCCGGGCTTTGGGCTGGAGTCTGTTGACGAGAAATGCCTCAAACTGTGAGGGAGGCTTGACCAAACCAGGCCTGACCCCAGCCTGTCTGTGTGTGCTGTGCTGATGTGTCTCTAGACATACATGTAGTTCCAGCACATTTGGCTGGTTCATGAGCTTAGACAGGGGGAAGAGAGCTCTACAACACAGTCCCTGCAGGGCTGGTACTTTGGAACTGGGTCGAGTAGGAAGTATCTACATAAATCTCATTACGCTTCATGCAAGTACCTGTCTGGACTAGAGCCACCCGAACGACAGTGCATCGGTCTCTAGTGGTAAAACGTGCAGACTTCCACAGGATTCACAAACAACAACAACAACAACAACAACAACAACAACAACAACAACAACAACAACAACAACAACAACAACAACGACGACGACAACGACAACAACAACAACAACATAGAAGACTCGCAACAGAAATCTGCTTTGGGTATATGAAATGTCAGCACCAGACGGACATCGAGACGGAGAAAGTAGTGCTCGGTCTTTCCCTCCCGTAGTGAACACCAAGAGAAGACATGACACCCTCTTATCCGACCATGCTTATGCAATTTTCAACGAAGCATCCTAACCAGTACACCAACACACCCCGCGCAGATATGACACACTACACAAAAAGTCTTAACCAGGACCACTGTTGACATTTGGGCCAACTTGTCGGTCATCTGGGACACAGAATCTCCAGTAAAGAATGGGCGTACTTTAACGCTAAATAGCCTAACGCCGACGCTGATTCCAAGTATCGTCACTCGCCTGTGACCAGATTGTTAAAGAAATCAACGACCGCGATGTACTGCATTACAACCTAATGATAACCACTGACCAGACCGAGGCTCATGAATATTTGCGCGTGCGATTCCAGTTAGCATCATGCAAATGTACACACCAGCAGATTGAATGGGCACGCGGGGACACGACATCTTCCGTCAGCGTCTTAACCTGTTCGTGTGATCAGTCATCGATTGTTGGTTCGTTACAGTCGGTGTAGATGGGGGTTGCAGGAAGGGTGGGTGTTTTCACTGATCCAGAGAGGAAAGGACGCATTTCTTGGACTGCCGTCGGAACCATCAATAGCTCTGCTCCTGCCATAGCCACGTTGTTGTCGAGGGTATGATAATTACTTTGACGAGCAGGGGGAGTACCCGCCCTGTCACGAGGCTAATGTCCCGGATTGCCCTTCCTCTGTGAATGCGTGGCGTCAGTGATTGGCCCGATTCGCGCCTGACCTCCGCTACTCACTGCAGCTAGCGGGCGTCGAGAACAACCGGCTGCACTGTCTGGCAAGGCCCGGTGACTGGCGAGTGCCTGGCGCAGCCAATGAGCTGAGTGCAATGTACGTTACTAGGGGGAAAGTTCCCCTCTCCCCAAGTCGTTAGAGGCCACGACCAGGCCCCACTAATTGTCAGTCCTCGGTTTCTGGCATGGAACCTCTGACACTGTCCGCCCTTATAAGGGTTGCTCCAGCCACTACCGCGCTACTTCTCTTACTGGTGGTGTCGGGGTTCACAACCCGTCATTAGAACTTCTCAGCTTGGCACAAACTTGTGAAAGCTTACAGCGTTATGTAACAAACAGCTGGACTATTCAACCTTCGCCTCATGCGTCGTTCACTTTAGTATCGTCCTGACTGAACTGGAGCAAGCAACTGTGCTTTTCCTGTCCGCAGTATAGGTCCGTTATATTTCTCTAGCTGCACTCCGGAACAATTTGGCCAGGCTCAGACTGAAGCCCGACTCCTGACACCAATGACGGGCCGAAGTGTGGAAATAAACCGCGCGACCGCAGGGTCAGAGAACCAACACTATAGCACACGTGGGATTAGCCCCTGATAAAGGAGTTCGAAGTGCAGGTACATCTCACAAGTTGCCACCCGTAAACATTGGTCTGGTTGAATTCAGGCGGTGCTTAGCCAATTTGTTACCAGTGTGACGATAAGTTTACAACAGGCACTTTATAGTTGTAACCGTGCGGCTGTATGTGCTTTGGAAATTCGGTGACATATTAACTGGCGTGTTATTATTTTGTGACGGTTTTGCTGTGCGTCGGTGTGTCATTTCATTAAATAGCTGTGTTCTTGTGTGAATTATTCAGCGAGAACTGGACTAAAGCTGGCCTGGGATTGAATTAGATTTCTATGGCTGTTAGTGTTGTCAGAAGCATGGACATGCCTCCTACTCAGCCAGCCCCAATAATTCCTTGGAGAGAGCCACCCGATGATATGGCAGGACATATACCACCTACCGCAGCAAACCAGCCTGGGGGTAACTCCTCGGTAACCCCGACATCATGCACCACTATCGTCTCTGTCGACCCCGTTCCACCGGGATCTCCCCCCAGGGGAAACCATCACAACGGTGGAACGCCCAATTCTAACATGTCCGAGAACAATAATAACAAGCAACAAATTGAGTGTGTGGTTTGCGGTGACAAAAGCTCCGGTAAACACTACGGACAGTTTACCTGTGAGGGTTGCAAGAGTTTCTTTAAGCGCAGCGTTCGGAGGAACTTGACGTACACATGCCGAGGCAGCAGAAATTGCCCCATTGACCAGCACCATCGCAATCAGTGTCAGTATTGTCGGCTGAAAAAATGCCTCAAGTCCGGCATGCGGAGGGAAGGTAGGTGGGAGACAGGTCAGTGTGGGTATCCTGTGACTACTTTGTTAGTTCACTCACACATTTTGTGGTGTCTACCTTGCTGGCTCATTCATAAACTCTTGTCATGCTTCTACAGAATTCATTCAGCTTTTATGTCTCCTCATTCATATGTATGTTGTGTCTACCTTGCTGGCTCATTCATAAACTCTTGTCATGCTTCTACAGAATTCATTCAGCTTTTATGTCTCCTCATTCATATGTATGTTGTGTCTACCTTGCTGGATCATTCACAAACTCTTGTCATGCTTCTACTGAATTCATTCAGCTTTTATGTCTCCTCATTCATATGTATGTTGTGTCTACCTTGCTGGCTCATTCATAAACTCTTGTCATGCTTCTACTGAATTCATTCAGCTTTTATGTCTCCTCATTCATATGTATGTTGTGTCTACCTTGCTAGATCATTCATAAACTCTTGTCATGCTTCTACTGAATTCATTCAGCTTTTATGTCTCCTCATTCATATGTATGTTGTGTCTACCTTGCTGGATCATTCATAAACTCTTGTCAAGATTGTACTGAATGCATTTAGATTTCATGTTTAGTCTGCTGCTTCACTCGCACATTTGCCGTATCTACCTTGCTGGGTCATTCACAAATTCTTATCAGCATTTACTGAATTAATTATATTAAGCCTACTCATCCACGTGTATGTAATTTCTACTTTGCTGACTCATTCACAATCGTTTATCAAGATTCTACTGAATTCATTCAGATTGCATGCCTGTTCTGCTGCTTCACTCACACATTTGTGGTGTCTACTTTGCTGACTCATTCACAAACTCTTATCTCGCATCAAATGAATTAATTACAACTTAATGCCAACTCATTCACCTGTGTGTCGTGTCTACTTGCTGGCTCATTCACAACCTCTTCTCATGATTCCACTGAACTCTTTCAGATGCCTACTCTGCTGTTTCACTGACACATATACCGTGCTTAACTTGCTGCATCATCCACACTCTTATCAATATTAGAGGGCCCAACAGATCTGAAAAACACTCAGTTCTCAGAGGAAATGCCAGACGGTCCCATAATCAGACTTCAGCTAGTACCATTAGTATTAGGACACTTCGCTGGCTGTTGAATACGAGAACGGAAAGGTCCCGGGTGCTGTGATGTTGGTTCTTGATTCAACAGAACCCATCATGTCATAACTCTAATGAATTCATTTAGCTTGCATGCCTGCTTTGCTGCATCATTCAAATATTTGTCGCATCTATCTTGCTGCATCATTCAAACATATGTCGCATCTATCTTGCTGCATCATTCACTAACTCTCATCTACCTTGCTGCATCATTCACTAACTCTCATCTACCTTGCTGCATCATTCAAACATGTGTCGCATCTACCTTGCTGCATCATTCACTAACTCTCATCTACCTTGCTGCATCATTCAAACATATGTCGCATCTACCTTGCTGCATCATTCACTAACTCTCATCTACCTTGCTGCATCATTCAGTAACTCTCATCTACCTTGCTGCATCATTCACTAACTCTCATCTACCTTGCTGCATCATTCAGTAACTCTCATCTACCTTGCTGCATCATTCAGTAACTCTCATCTACCTTGCTGCATCATTCACTAACACTCATCTACCTTGCTGCATCATTCACTAACTCTCATCTACCTTGCTGCATCATTCACTAACTCTCATCTACCTTGCTGCATCATTCAGTAACTCTCATCTACCTTGCTGCATCATTCACTAACTCTCATCTACCTTGCTGCATCATTCAGTAACTCTCATCTACCTTGCTGCATCATTCACTAACTCTCATCTACCTTGCTGCATCATTCAAACATATGTCGCATCTACCTTGCTGCATCATTCACTAACTCTCATCTACCTTGCTGCATCATTCAGTAACTCTCATCTACCTTGCTGCATCATTCAAACATGTGTCGCATCTACCTTGCTGCATCATTCAGTAACTCTCATCTACCTTGCTGCATCATTCAGTAACTCTCATCTACCTTGCTGCATCATTCACTAACTCTCATCTATCTTGCTGCATCATTCACTAACTCTCATCTACCTTGCTGCATCATTCACTAACTCTCATCTACCTTGCTGCATCATTCACTAACTCTCATCTACCTTGCTGCATCATTCAAACATGTGTCGCATCTACCTTGCTGCATCATTCAGTAACTCTCATCTACCTTGCTGCATCATTCAGTAACTCTCATCTACCTTGCTGCATCATTCAGTAAACTCTCATCTATCTTGCTGCATCATTCAAACATATGTCGCATCTACCTTGCTGCATCATTCACTAACTCTCATCTACCTTGCTGCATCATTCACTAACTCTCATCTACCTTGCTGCATCATTCACTAACTCTCATCTACCTTGCTTCATCATTCACTAACTCTCATCTACCTTGCTGCATCATTCACTAACTCTCATCTACCTTGCTGCATCATTCACTAACTCTCATCTAACTTGCTGCATCATTCACTAACTCCCATCTACCTTGCTGCATCATTCACTAACTCCCATCTACCTTGCTGCATCATTCACTAACTCTCATCTACCTTGCTGCATCATTCAGTAACTCTCATTTACCTTGCTGCATCATTCACTAACTCTCATCTACCTTGCTGCATCATTCACTAACTCTCATCTACCTTGCTGCATCATTCACTAACTCTCATCTACCTTACTGCATCATTCACTAACTCTCATCTACCTTGCTGCATCATTCACTAACTCTCATCTACCTTGCTGCATCATTCACTAACTCTCATCTACCTTGCTGCATCATTCACTAACTCTCATCTACCTGCTGCTTCTCTCACATTGTTGTACACACTTTGCTCTTTCATTTACATGTCTTATCTGCAAGATTCGTCTTCTTCTGCCTTCTATCCCCCAGTGCAGCATCATCCCACAGCTTGCTCAAGCCAAGCTCTCCTATCTAGCGCCACTTCTTGCAGCTCCCTCCCCGTCGTCATCATATCATTCATCTATGTCCCTAATTTTCCTCTCTGTGTGTTTTAGGCCTCCATCTATTTATTCTCCCCAATAAGTTCCCGAGAAAGGACTTTCTGGTTAAGCTGTTAACAGGTGTTCTCAATGCGTGTCCTATCCAGTGTCAGCGTGCTTTCCACACCTCTTGGTTGGCTGGCATTTGTGTAGCTCCCTCCACAAGCCTCGCATTAGTGGTTCTGTCATAGCCCTTGCTGAGAATGGTTGTAGTTTATTAGTAAACTAGCTGACCCGGCCCGGCTTCGCCCAGGCCCTGGAGGGGATCTATCTATCTATCAGTCTGTCTGTCTGCTTGTTTGTCTGTCTGTCTGGCTGACCCGGCCCGGCATCACCCATTCCCTGGTGGGGAGCATCTCATTTAATTCATATAAGTAGTCATATAAGCTCTCCCGTTCCCGACTATCTGTCTGTCTATCTGTCTGCCTGTCTGTCTGTCTGACTCGGCCCGGCTTCACCCAGTCCCTGGTGGGGAGCATCTCATTTAATTCATATAAGTAGTCAAATAAGCTTCCGTTCCCGACTATCTGTCTGTCTGTCTATCTATCTGACCCTGCGTGGTTTCGCCCAGCTCCTGGCGCACAATAACTTAAAAGAATGTCCTTCCACACACCATTCATTATTTTTAATGAAAACTGATTTTAATCACCGACATGACAGTTGATAAGTTCTTTAAGCAGAAAAAGATGGGTTACAATGTTATGCATTGTGCATTATTTTTATTAAAACTTTGAAAATGCCTTAAAAATTATATCATTATTTATTATAACTCATATGCCTGAAAATATTGAAAATAACTATAGACAAAGAGTTTAACAATAGTGCAAGTAAGTCCAACAATATGACTATAAAGTATATAGAAATGTTATTAAAAGTTATGCCCCTTGAAATAACTTTTCTAGAGTGAAGTCCCCCTGCTATATAGAAATTATATAATGAAAAATGAAAAAGTAAATGTTATTAAATAAGTAGAAGATTTTACACTAAGGAGCTATTACAGTCGGTTGCACAGGAATGAAAGGAAGACGTGTAGAAAATTTCATCTCAATCGGATGTACCGTTATCGAACGCATCCAATACATAGCTGACCACAAACACACAAAATCTCATACAGTCTGTTTTATAGATATAGATGTCGTTCTCCCTGTTCTATCCATACAGTAACACTAATTTTACAGAGTTACATAAGTTGTGTACTAGATTTAATTTCTGTTCACGTCTACACATTTCATAATGCCATGACAACGCCTCTTGTATTATGTGTAATATTTTAAATATCTCTGTTTGTTGCTTCATCGTTGTCTTGCTTCATCGTTGTCCTCATTGTTTCCTAAAGTGACGCATTATTCCACCTCTTGAAGTCAGATTTCATGAAGAGAGATCGGCCTTGCTTGACTTATTCTGACCACTTTCATCTTTCCCCTACGAACTTTTGGACCAAATTGTTATGAGAGACATCATCCCCTACCCCACCCCCCTTCTTTTTCCCCCCACCCCAAATGAAGTACGTTCAATGAATCTTGGGTGTGGTTTACTATATTGGACCGGTGAGCAAAGTCGTCAGAAAAGCTCAAATCATCAAGTTGACTCTTTCACAGTCCATTGATTTCTATTTAAGGTGGCAGTTTTTATTGGTGTCATAATGAAGTCTTTAGTCAGTAACAATAATGTAGGTGACAAAAGACATTCTTGTCTTTCTCCTGTTCTCATTTCAAATGTATCTATCAGCTCTCCCTAGGCAAGACCTCTGAATTACATTTCATTGTATGTTGCCTTTATTAAGTTAACGATTGTCTGTTGAATCTCAAAGTTGGTAAATAAATATATTCGGACCATTTGTTAGTGACATCTCTTATTGTCTCCAGAATGATCCTGTTTAATATTGTTCCCGGGGTCTGACATTAACATTACTCTTCTACAATTGTCGCACTTTTGAAAGTCTCTAACTTCGGCGGCTTCATCAAATATCTCTCTTTCCAAAGTGCAGATATTTGTTCAGTCTCCAAGATTATGCTAAATAATATGTTCTGCAATTCATTTGTTATGTTTCTATTACATGTAATAACTTTTGTTGGCATACGATAAGGATTAGCAGCTTTCCCATCTTTCAGAAGTTTTATACCGTTTCTAATTTCTTCGTTGGATTGTTTTATTACAGTTAGCATCCAGCTTCACTTCTAAAAGCTGGATATCTGCGAAGTTTTTTTTCTTCTTTTTTTTTTCGAATTTGTTTATTCAGAAAGTGGTTGTTCCAGAACTTCCCATTATAGTTGGTTAGTTTTCTCCTGAGTTAATCGAGCAGAACGTGAACTGGCATTGTCATAAAGCAGCAACACGCCTCTAGTCAGCAGTTCTGGACGTTTTCTTCGAATTGCATCATGAAGCATCGATATAACTTCACAGTACGATTCAGAATTCACAATGTCATCTTTCTTCTTGAAATTGGTTAAAAGCACTCCTTGACAATCCCAGAACACTGTCAGCATAATCTTCCCTGCTGATGGCGTAACCTTGAATTTTTGGACACAAGGTAAAGAAGGATGTTTTATACCCAGCTTTCACCGCTTTACGGGACAAACATTTGTCAGCATAAACAGGAAGCATTTCCTTTTGAATGTCCTTTGCAGGCAGTCCGTTTAGCCATTAAAAAAAAAAAAAAACGCACACCAGCACGTTGCTCTTTGATTGTACACGCCGTAAGTACAGTCACCATTTTGTTTATTGCGCTGCGCATGCACATGATTCACCTAACCCCACCTGACGAACGGGAATATAAAGTTCAATGTTGCTGTCACCTAATGACATCTGTAGAAAACACCAACTACATTTACCTGCTATCCCACAGAACTGTGTGATTTACTTATTGACTCGCCCTCGTAGTTCACTGACGCACATGTCATGACAACGTTAGTTTACTTACACACGCTTAGTTCACAGGCGCAGACATCTTAGCATGCATAACTCAATTAGTTCACAGACATACACGACTTAATAATGTTAGTTCACTTACACACACATCTTGGTTGAACATAGTTCACAGACACAAACGTCTTAGTTTACACACGTCTGAATACACCCGGTCAGTTCACTGATAAACCTGGCTGAGTACATTTGGCTGGTAATATAACAAAACCACACACATACACAAGTAAAGTCAGTAAAGGACCACTTTACCCTTCTTAGAGGGCACTGGGCTTATGGTGTTTGACCCATATTGTATAAGCCCAATGGGTAGTCGGTGGGTGATGTGGTCAATATCAACACACGTGCTTACACACAAACATACACATACACACACAGATTACAGCAATCGTCATTATCATCATGTGCCATGCCGGTAACTGTGGGCGGTCATAGATCCTTATCTCACACGATTCTTCTCTTTGGTCAATTCTGTGTTCTTGTCTCAATTATGTTATTTTACCAAGGCATGCAGACATTTATCTCTCTGCCTTCCCCTAAATGTCCCATAAATCCTGGAAGTTGTCACTAAGTTTTCCCGTCTATTTCCTCTCGGATAATGTGCCCACAAAATCAGCGACTGTCAATGTCTAATTTCTCGAGTCAGTTTACAGGTTTAATTTATTTCTCGTGGAAACTTGTTCATTGGTCCGTCCATGTTATTCTTCCCATTTGACTAAGAAACCTCGTTTCCATTGCCATTAGATGTTTCTCAGCTTGCCTGCTTATTGTCCATGTTTCACATCCATATAACAGTATATGCTCTTTATGGCATTTCAACACTCTTTTTCTCATTGTAATTGGCGACTATTTTATTGGTCAATATATTTTCCATCTCGCAAAGGGCTACCGTTTATCACATTAGCACTAATGTGATGTCTACTCGGCTATTGTACAGACGCATGCTAGTATTAGTAGATTTAGCCCCCCCCCCCCCCTCTCTCTCTCTCTCTCTCTCTCTCTCTCTCTCTCTCTCTCTCTCTCTCTCACGTGCGCTCTCATTCGCACATACATACAGACAATCTTTCTCACACACACACACACACTCGCATGCACGTTTTGTCTCATCCGTTGCTTCACTAATAGACAACTTTTATAGCAAAATTCATTACTTGGAAAGTCCGAATCGAAAGCTCATTGTGTGGGCGTCATCAAAGGCTTCCTAGTGGCACGAAACAGAATATTGCATGGATAGCACATCCATTACGTAGAAAGTCCGAATCGAAAGCTCACTGTGTGGATGTGCATCTGTAGACTGCATTCTTCTGGTTTCCGGAGGAACAGTCTGTCGTGAACGGAAGGACCCAATATAGCGGAAGTGAGGCTAAGCAGCCATGTGCAGGACGTGACGATTACATGGGTGAGCCCAGTACCAGAGCGCTATGTGTCTGCTCTGCAATTATGGAAGCCTCCTTGAATGGCGGGAAATGCCCATGGTCTGCCCCTGCCTTCCCTCGTTGGCTGACCGGGATGTCTTTGGCTGTTCTAAATGGGCCAGCTGGGATGGGGGGATAACACCACAGCAATAAGAGTCAAACGTCCTAAAAACAGCCGAGAAGGTTAACTCTGTCAACAAATGCCCGCAGAAGTCGGGTGTGTCGGCCTAACGGCGCAAGAACGCAGCTCTGCTGTAAGCAGGCATAACGCAATCACAAGCGAAAAAACTCCCTGGATGAACGCAGAAAGAAGCGGAAGACAACTTATATTGCGTCACTCACACATAGCCATGGCGCATATTTTCCGTACACTAGTTCACTGGTACAAACATAGCCATGACGTGTACATATATTTCGTACACTAGTTCATTGGTACAAGTCTGAACTGCATGTTATTGTTACTAGAATACTGTATTACAATAACACGAGCCACGTTAACCTACCCGTCTAGTTGACCTACCCGTCTAGTTGACCTACCCGTCTAGTTAACCCACACGTCTAGTTGACCTACCCGTCTATTTGAACTACCCGTCTAGTTGACCTACCCGTCTAGTTGACCTACCCGTCTAGTTGACCTACCCGTCTAGTTGACCTACCCGTCTAGTTGACCTACCCGTCTAGTTGACCTACCCGTCTAGTTGACCTACCCGTCTAGTTGACCTACCCGTCTAATTGACCTACCCGTCTAGTTGACCTACCCGTCTAGTTGACCTACCCGTCTAGTTGACCTACCGTCTAGTTGACATACCCTTCTAGTTAACTACCCGTCTATTTAACCTACCCGTCTAGTTAACCTACCCGTCTAGTTAACCTACCCGTCTAGTTAATCTACCCGTCTAGTTAACCTACCCGTCTAGTTAACCTACCCGTCTAGTTAACCTACCCGTCTAGTTGACCGTCGGACAAGTTTTATTGCTAGTGTATGAATTCATTACGGGCTCTGTGGCGAAGGTGTTACGGGCGCAATTCGTATTCCCGAATACCGCGTTCGAGACACAGCTGCGAGCGATTTGACAGCAGACCGCCTTGTTTTGGTTTCCTTACAATGGTATGAGTGCCGGTAATTCAGAAAGCAATGGCAAATTACTGTACGTAAACTTGCCAAGAAATCACAAACAGCCAAACAATGCTAGGGTTGACTGCGACGTCGGGTAAAAGATAAGCAACTAACTGTTTTATTAGTTCATTATCACGTTTTACAGCTACTCGATTAGTTCAAGCTACACCTTTCTTAGGTACACATAAAGCGCATGTTAAACATTGCCTCAGTCTGTCATGTATTATTGATTATTTTTTCATGCGGTTTAATGCTTATTGTTCATTTGTTATCAAAGATTAGCGTCATAAGTGATGTTGAATGGAAGAATGTATGAGAGGAAATAGAGAAGAAGGGCAGAATGTCAGACGGGCCTGCGTGCCCAATTCTTAACCCTTTGAAAATAAAGATCGTTCGTTCGTTCGTTCGTTCGTTCGTTCGTTCGTTCGTTCACTTACACTTTATTGCTACTCAGTTCACTGACGCACTCCTCAACTAATTCGCAAACGCGCTTCATTAGTTCACAACAACTAACAACAACAACAACAACAACAACAACAAGAATAAGAACAACAACAACAATAGCAAACACGATTTTACCACTTGACTAGTTCATCAATAACACGATTTATTGCTACAGTATTAGTTCAATTAAACAGCCTTTATACCACTAAGTGAATTTAAACAAATCTTATTGTTGTTCGATTAGATCCTAACACACTCCTTATTTTGTGACCTGATTAGTTCACTAACACACATGTTACTGTTACTCAATTAGACCACAAATACACGCTTCACAATGTAACTAAATTACACCACAAACACACGCTTCAACGCTACTCAATTAGATCACTAACACACGCTTAAATGCTACTCAATTAGTTCACCAACACACGCTTAAATGCTACTCAATTAGTTCACCAACACACGCTTAAATGCTACTCAATTAGTTCACCAACACACGCTGTATTCCCAATAGATCGGTTCACAAACATACATATATTTTTGGGGTACCAGACTAGTTCACAAAGACACGCTTTATTGCTACGCGATTAGTTCACTAACGCGCTTCATTGCTACTCGATTAGTTCACTAATGGGTTTTATTGTTACTCAATTAGTTCACTAACGCGCTTCATTGCGACTCGATTAGTTCAATAACACTCTTTATTGCCACACGTTTAGTTCACCGGCGCGCTTTATTGCTACGAAAGTAATTCATTAACCCACTTTATTACTACTCGATCAGTTCACTAAAACACGCTTTACTGCCACTAAATGAATTCACCAATACTCACGCTATAGTTATTCAGTTTGATGGAAACACACTCCTTACTTAGTGACTCGACTAATTCACTTACACAATATTTATTGCTATACAATTAGTTGGCTAAAAAAAAAAACCACCCACACCCACACCACACACACACACACACACACACACACACACACACACACACACACACATTATTGCTACTTGATCAGATCAGCACGGCCACTCAATTAATTGACTAACACACACACACACACACACACACGCATATTATTGCTACTTGGTCAGATCAGCACGGCCACTCAATTAGTTGACTAACACATAATCACACACTTTATTGCTACTTGATCAGATCAGCACGGCCACTCAATTAATTGACTAACACACACACACACACACACACACACACACACACACACACACACACACACACACACACACACACACACACACACGCATATTATTGCTACTTGGTCAGATCAGCACGGCCACTCAATTAGTTGACTAACACATAAACACACACTTTATTGCTACTTGATCAGATCAGCACGGCCACTCAATTAATTGACTAACACACACACACACACACACACACACACATATACACACACATACACCCACACACTATATTGCTACTTGATCAGATCAGCACGGCTACTCAATTAGTTGACTAACACACAAACACACACATACACCCACACACACAGACACAGACACACACACATACACACACACACACTTTATTGCTACTTGATCAGATCAGCTCAATTAGTTGACTAACACACACAGTTTATTGCGACTCGACTATTACACTAACGTAAGCCATTACCCGCTCGGGAATCACCGCACAAACTATAGTTCCCCCCCGCTTCCCCCCCCCCCCCCCCCCCCCCCCCCCCCCCCACCCACCACCCTTTCCTCAGAAGCCACACAAGCAGGCAAGTTATACATAAATGTCAGCACACGCGGATACAATTTGCCATACAGGCCACTAATCGCCCAATCATCATTTTATTGCATCTCACACACATTACACATTGTTGCTTACCACAGATCTTCCTTCACATATGTACCACATACGTTGTATACAGACCCTGCACTAAACACGTGTGATCGATTCTTCGTGACTAATGAAAGTGACTTAATTTTGTGTGATTTACACATCTGATGTTGTGAATATCTAGAGGGTATGTGACGAAGTGAGTTACGACGGTGGCCGAGTTGTTAGCATGCCACTCTCATACATCAGGCGACCCGGGTTCTAGGCTCTATGAACGCAACGGATGTGTATCTATAGAGAGTGGAGTGAATGTACCAGTCTGCCTACTGTTTGGCTAGACTGTATTTCTTAGCACTAAAGAACAATTCCGGTTACTAGTTACTTACTTAAGGCAATTACAATAATACACATAAGCAATACATGTTTAACACGCGCATACAACACACTTACATACTCATCTCATCTTGTTCCTCTTGTACCTTGCGGTTTCAAGGCGAGGTGTGAACAACGGTTGAGTGCCCGTTTTATGTGCTTCATGTATCGAGATTCCCATGGACTCTGCTATTTCCTCTGTCCATTGTTTAAGTGGTCGGCCTCTTCTTCAGCTTCCACTTGGTCTGCATATTATTGCTTGTTTTGGTATACTATTAGTTGGTAACCTAGTTACATGACCAAATCATTTGACTTGCTGCCTTCTAATAATAATCTAGCGTTGCTATAACTCCCACTTTAATCCGGATTTTTTTCATTTTTGATTTTCTCTTCTTGATAGATTGAATTTTCTTCTCGGGATTTCATTTCTGTTGTTGTTGTTTTTCTTTTTCTGCCATTGTCCAGGTTTGGCATTGGTAGCATAGAGTTGGTGGGAAGATAGTGTTGTTGTTTGTCTATCAAGAATGATGATGACCATTCATTTCATCCAGTGGGGTTGAAGGTGTGGAGCCGTGGGTTCTAAGATGGCTAATAAGGCCTATTTTGGCTCGAAATGTTCTTTGACAATGTGGGCAAAGAATGCTTGACGTCTCTGGAGGATTTCCTGCAGTGGTTTTTCTGTCCTGCCTTTTCTTCACAGCTCTTGCAGTCCTGGTTGCCTCACATATGACTGCACCTTTGCGCAATGATGCACGCCACGAATTTCGGTCTCTGGCTGCAGCCTCCCAGGTGTCATGATGAATTCCAAAAGCACTCAGTGAAATTTTCAGTGTCTTTAAACGTTTCCTCTGGCCACCTTGGGAGCGTTTACCACAACGCAGTTCGCTGTAAAAAATTCGTTAGGGAGCCTGTTATCTGGCATGCGAGTCAGTGACCACCCACGAATCTGATTCTTCATCAGTAGGGTGTGGATACTGGGCATGGATGCTCTTTCTAGGACTTCAGTGTCTGGAATCTTGTCTTGCCATTTATCTTCAGTAGCTTCCTTAGGCAGACTGTGTGGAAGTGGTTTAATTTCCTAGCGTGTCGCTGATAAACAGGGAAGATAGTACACACTTGAAAAACACATTTTACATTCACATATAGAACGCTCCAATAATATACATACAGAAGACATAGTACCATACACACAAAACTCGCTCACATAATATATATGGAGTTATATACAGTTAGTTAGTTAGTTAGTTAATTAGTTAGTTAGTTAGTTAGTTAGTTAGTTAGTTAGTTAGTTAGTTAAGTTAGTTAGTTAGTTAGTCGACAGATCA
>JACEFZ010019993.1:0-80000 GCA_014155875.1 Cepaea nemoralis | reverse complement strand
ATTGACAATGTTCTGTAACTGGTAGACTCGGCGTCTAGAATATATTGACAATGTTCTGTAACTGGTAGACTCTGCGTCTAGAATATATTGACAATGTTCTGTAACTGGTAGACTCGGCGTCTAGAATATATTGACAATGTTCTGTAACTGGTAGACTCGGCGTCTAGAATATATTGACAATGTTCTGTAACTGGTAGACTCGGCGTCTAGAATATGTTGACAATGTTCTGTAACTGGTAGACTCGGTGTCTAGAATATTTTGACAATGTTCTGTAACTGGTAGACTCGGCGTCTAGAATATATTGACAATGTTCTGTAACTGGTAGACTCGGCTTCTAGAATATATTGATAATGTTCTGTAACTGGTAGACTCGGCGTCTAGAATATATTGACAATGTTCTGTAACTGGTAGACTCGGCGTCTAGAATATATTGACAATGTTCTGTAACTGGTAGACTCGGCGTCTAGAATATATTGACAATGTTCTGTAACTGGTAAACTCTGCGTCTAGAATATATTGACAATGTTCTGTAACTGGTAGACTCGGCGTCTAGAATATATTGACAATGTTATGTAACTGGTAGACTCGACGTCTAGAATGTATTACCAGATTCAATGCCATATAAAAACTAGATTTCGACCAAACAAAAATGGCTCGCTAAAAATGGGAAGTTGGGCTGTGTCACAGTTATGACTTAAAAGTTGCTAATATGATAGCAGACATATTGTATTATACATACAATTAAAAGGGGTTGTGTGGGAAAAACTAATGAATTGATATTTAGCTATAGTTTGATTTATAAGCTCATGGCAGGCACAAGAAGGTTTTAATCAGACGATGTATCATTCCATGGGAATCAATCAGCTAACAATGCTTTGTAACTACTAGACTCGGCGTCTAGAATATAGTAACAATGTTTTGTTTGTGAGTACTAGACTGACGTCTAAAACATATTAACAATGTTCTGTAACTACTAGACTCGACGTCTAGAACATATTAACAATGTTATGTAACTACTAGTCTCGACATATAGAACATATTAACAATGTTCTGTAACTACTAGACTCGGCGCCTGGCACAGGTGAACAGCGGTTTGTAACTAGGCATTTAGAAAAAAGGTTAACAGCATTTTGTAACTTGTAGACTCGACTTCTAGAACAGGTTAACAGCGTTTTGTAACTAGCAGACTTCGATGTCTAGAGCAGGTTAACAGCGTTTTGTAACACGTAGACTCGACGCCCAGAACTAGTTAAATTAAGAATGTTCTGTAACCAGTAGATATTAAACGTCTAGAACATGGTAACAGTATCCTAAAGCCAATACGCTAAGCGTCTAGTATTGTCAATAGTGTTTTATCACCAGCTAACCCAAAGTCCAGTACATGGTAACAGTATTAATTATAGATGAGCGACTTCAGAAATACCTGTATAGCAGTTTCACCATCAGCTTACAGCATTCAGTCCCACTGCTAGTCTAGAATGATAATAGCTTGACCCATTTCTAGACTTCGTGTAACAATCCAATATGTATCTACGCGATAGCGAGTGTTCAGGAAAATGCACACATGTTAACACATGCCCTCTGATTCTCCCTGTCCATCGGCCCCGAAAGTCTCAGCTTGTATAATGTTATTATGAAGTGTTGAATGAGATTTTGATGTTGTCTATAAGCCAATTATCTCGCTATCTGGTCACAGTTAGTTCGTGTTTGTAAACCAGTCATCCGATTGTTTATTTTGCTTTTTGTGAAAGGTTCAAGAGACGGAATCATACGGAATCATTGCATGTAGTCATTTAGGCAATAATTGGGCAACATATAAAGATATCAAAATAATAATACAAAAGGCAAGAGGCGCTTTTATAGCGCCAGGAAATTTGTTGCAGTCAGAAAGAAATTACAATTACCACCAAAGTTATAATATTCAGTTCTAAAAGGTATTTCTTTAGTGAATTTAAACGCAGACCCCAAAAACAATACGTTGCACGATGTACTGCCTGGCATGTTTCGCTGCATCTCGCCAGGTGCATATTGTATAGGTATATATCACATGAAGTGGATACATGAATTATACTTTGGCTCAGATACTGAAAACACTTAGTCAGAGATATTGTTCGGATGTGAAGCATTTGTTATCCCCACGGTAATGACACATTTACAACGGTGTTTTTCTTCTTGCACAAAATTGACTGGAACCACCTAATTATATATATGTATATTTGTCCTTTCCTCGCATTCGTCTTTCAGCACTTCTTTTCCTACCCTCTTTCTCAAGTTCCTTTCTTTATCTCATCGTCCCATTCCCTATTAGTTTCAAGCTGCCTACCCCTACCCAGCTCAGCCCGTTCCCTGCAGTAAAACGTTACCGCTTTATCTGTATGCCTGTTAACACATTTCCCGCTCTGCAGCCAGGCCCAACCACTCCAGGCGTGCAAGTTCAGAGTGCAATGCTCCGTTGCCCCTGATTTATATCTTCCCAAGAAATGTCAGACGGATGAGATAAAGAAAAGCAGAGAGAGAGAGAGAGAGAGAGAGAGAGAGAGAGAGAGAGAGAGAGAGAGAGAGAGAGAGAGGAAGAGAGCTTATGTTTGCATTAATGCACACCTCGCCTGGTTGCTGCACATGTCGGAGACCTGGTCTGTATGTTGTGTGACCTTAGATAAAACACACATCACCACCTCTCACCCCTTACCAAGTGTACCGGCGCAGAGTCGTATAACCTTATAAACACCATCTGTTTCTTGGCGAGTGCTATTTGCCCTCTGACCCCAGAGCTATGTCGTCAATACAAACAACACCGAATCCAGCATGTAATAAATAACAAGCCGGGACTCGTCGATAATGGATTTGGCCTAAAATAAACGACAGCGATTCATCGGAAGAATCCCAATGATTCGACAGTAGTGTTAGCAGGCGCCAGTGTTAATATAGAACATATACACCTTGGTTTATTGTAAAGAAAGCAGGAGTATGGAAGGAAGAGGGGGAGGTGGAGGGTGGTAGAGCCCAACACCTGTCTGCATCAAGAATTTATAGCAAATGACACCAATTTCCCAGGTCTTGGACCCTTGTCCAGTACTTGAAGAAAACTGGGTGTATGGTCAGTACAAGTGTTAAAAAAAAAACGTTAGTTGCATATCTTATACGGACTTAGCAGTCAACCCCTGCATTTTTTGGCTCTTCGTGATTCCTGGGCAAGTTTACGTTCAGTAGTTCGCGATTGCTTTCTGAACGACCGGCACCGATACCATTTCATAAAAAACCAACACAGCTGTGTTACGAACGCGGTATGCGGGATTACGAACTGCGTCCGTAATGCCTTCACCACGGAGCCGACTCAGTACACCCGTTTACACACCGTAAGGCGCATCGGGCGAACGGTGCTAGACTCGTATTTTTATAGACCGACCCGCACTCGGCGGGTGATGGGGTCAGTATTCCACTGACCGCCTTTATTTCCCAAGCCATTGAAGGTACCTATTTTAAGCTGGGTCGACCTGGGAGACCAGATCAATATTTAAAAATGCGAATTCGCCCAGCTGCGAATCGAACCAATGGCCACGAGGACAGCAGGCGAGTGTCTAGTCACTAAGTTACAGGAGCTCCCTGTATTCATGGTGCAAGCCCCATATTTGTACAAAACCAATCGGCCCGCGATGTGTGGTGTTGTCAGTACCACAACGGCTGCCTTTACTTCCCATCACATCTCTTTGTACCCATTTTAGGCTGGATCGACCCACCAGCTCAGGTCAATAAAAACTGCCGTGCCTCAATGAGGATTCGAACACATGACATCCGGGCCAATAGACAGGCTTTCTAACCACTGCACTCTCAACTGAGGTCACTAAAACACAAGTCCGGTAACCACAGCACGCGAAGTGCTACAACGATCACATTTGTCAAGACACGAGTGCATGGGTCAATGAGTGCACCTCCCCCCCCCCCCCTGTAGCGAACGTCGAGAGCTGACATCGAACCCCCCTCCGACTGCGCTTATGCCATTGTCAGCATAACGTCATAACCCTAACAGCAACGCACCCACACCTTGAGCATGTACACAGATGTAAATGTTTTCTGCCAGTTTGGACATAACTTATTAGTCTTCCGTTCACATAAATCAACTGCGTATCTTCTTGTAATTGTGCACTAGTTAAGTTAGTTGTATTTCCGCGACATTCTTTATGGTTGTTACGTGCCACATAGTTTGTTCCTAATCCGCGCAGACGGCGCCGTTCTTCTTCTGTCAGGGGCGGATACGCCACCAAACACCATCAGATTAGTTTGTTTATTTTCATTATTTCCGCCATATAAGCAGGAGCGTTGCTATAGTTTGGTCCAGGATACAGCAGTGTAAGGCGCACATCTCGGCATTACTACTGATATTTAAGGGGCAGTTATAGGTTTGGTTTTGGTGGTGAAAAGGTTACGGACGAAATTCGTAATCCAGCATACCGCGTTGGCAGCAGGTCGCCTTGCGTTTTTTAAAATGAAATGGTATGGGTGCCGGTCGTTCAAAAAGCAATGGCAAACTACTGAATGTAAATTTGCCTACGAATCACGAGCAGCCAAAAAATGCTGGGATTGACTGCTTCGTCATGTAGAGGATATGAAACTAACTTTTAGGTTAGCATGAGACTGAAAATAAGTTTACAGAAGCTACAAGTAGCTCTCTCTGCAAAATATATCACAAGATTTCGCCTACAGATTTATTTCAATCTTTACGATATACTTACCATAGCAAAGTAAAATAAAGTTATCGACCCTTTCCCATAATAAATACATTTTATTGCGTATCCCTTACGGGGCGTTGCAGTCAACACCAGCATTTTCAGCTGCTGTTGATGTACTAGGCAAGTGTTACGTTCAGTAGTTTGCCATTGCTTTCTGAACGACCGGCCCCTATACCTTTTTCGAAAAAACCAGCACAGCTGTGTTTCGAACCCGGGTATACGGGCTCACAAACCGCGTTCGCAAGCCCTTAGCCACAGAGACCGGCTTTCCCATACCATTCCCATTTCCCCTTTCCCATACTTAGGGCTTATTGGACATACGCTGGTAGCCCCATATAATATATATAGTAATGGGCGCTCGACGAAGGTTTGCATTCATTATCATGGCCGCGGCCTTTATTTGCCATGGAAGTTTTTGGTACCCATTGTAGGCTATGTCAAGATGGCTGCTCGGGTCAATTAAAAAAAACAAACAAACAAAACTCTTGTCTCAAGAGAGACCGGAACATGTGACCATAAGGTCGAAAGGCAAGCGTGCTAGCCACTCCGCCACACAAACATGAGAAGTCAACGGTAAGCTTCACTAGAACACGATCACAAGTAGCAAAAAAAGACGTTACGGTCAAAGCTTTCGTCAGCACACAAATAAACAAACACACACCGACACAACATTTCAACACCGACATACTGGATTTATTAGCCACACATATTCTATTTATAGGTAGTTTTTCTACTGTGTTAAATGTTACTTTGAATCGGCATTTACTTAATCGTATCAAACTTTACGTTGCGCTGACAATGGCGTGAATGCGGTCCGACGAGGATTCGCTGCCAGCTCTCAACGTTCGCTAAGGAAGAAAAGACTGGCCACCTGTTCCTACGAGCACTCAGACCTACAAAATGTAATGGTCCTAACACTTCACATATCCACAGCAATTTCCTGCTACGGACTTGTTATTTTTTCCCCACACATCAAACTTGATCCACTTGCAGTAAATTGAAGACACTGTCATCAACATTATTGTCACCAACTGTTATAACATCGCATGCGATCTGACACACTTTACTTTCTGTTTTGTTTATTTCATTGCTTCTGTATATTACTATGTTACAGTTACTACGTTAACCAATAAATAAGAATGTCCCTAATTATTTAAACATTTCCTTTCTTTTTTTCATCCCCTCCTGGTTCTGAAGCTGTACAGAGAGGCCGAATCCCGCCCAGCCAGCATCCTTTCCACACGCAGATGGCCTTCCACAACGGTGACCCGTTAAATGGACACACTTACTTGTCTAGTTTTATCTCCATGCTTCTACGGGCAGAGCCTTATCCCACATCCAGGTACGGTAATTGCATGCAGCAGCCTAACATCATGGGGATCGAAAACATCTGCGAGCTGGCTGCCCGCCTGCTCTTCTCCGCCGTAGAATGGGCCAGGAATATACCATTCTTCCCCGAACTGCAGGTCACTGACCAGGTGGCGCTCCTCAGACTGGGCTGGTCCGAACTGTTTGTGCTCAACGCTGCCCAGTGCTCCATGCCGCTTCATGTGGCTCCTCTGCTGGCGGCGGCTGGCCTGCATGCAAGTCCAATGGCAGCAGAACGAGTCGTGGCTTTCATGGACCACATACGAATTTTTCAAGAACAAGTGGAGAAGCTCAAGGCGTTGCACGTGGACTCAGCCGAGTACAGCTGTCTCAAGGCTATAGCTCTGTTCTCATCTGGTGAGTACATCAATGTCATGTTTTATTTGCTTTCTGTTAGCATTGCTGTTCAAATTTGATTCTGTTCTGTAGTCGTGTATCCATTCCACTTGTTTCTTGATTTATGCCACCGCAACTATCACCACGAGTGAACACAACAGGGCTATATATTCCAGAGCAATATGCCACTACACTTTGTAGATAGAACACACTTGAAAAATTGTTTCTTCCGTTGATAACGCCATTCTATTTGGGGTGCAAAAATTAATCAAGCAGACGACAGCGATTCGCCGCATATTGTTTCACGATGGACTGTGGAGCATTGTTTGATAACATCACGTACTTCATATTTCAAATTTGTTCTACATGCAAAGTGTAGTGAGATTTTACAAACACCCTGTATAATATGTAGCTATGGAACCCACAATGTCCTACCAACCATGTGCTTCGTGCATTGCTCATGTGTGACAGGTGGAGATTTATAAACACTTTCTATGGACAAATAAACCTGAAGTACTTTTAAAAATTTAACCTTTCTCTGTGGTCCTGCAAAATATGCCCGGGCTTGAGGTTTGCGAAATAGTGAAAGAGCTTGTAACCCTATATATATATAGTTAATTCCATGATGAATACAGGAGTAGGGGTGTGCAGTGTAAAACGATCTGGGCAAACTACAAGAGAGGAAGAGGTAGACCAACTGAAACATTTCAAAAGCAAGCATGCACAGTGATATCAGAGCAGACACGTGTAGAGTTAAAGACGGATGAACACAGCATAAAACTAGGAAACTCAGGTTGAGGGAGGGGGGGGGGGGTGAAAAAACAAAACAACACACACACACACACACATATATCCCCACACACATACTGACATATTTCTGATTATTGAACCCCGATGGGTTCAGCACGCGGAACTATTAAGTGAGGCTATTTTCCCAAAATGCGACGACATTACACATTCCTCTTGTTTTGGAAGTTGGCCTCATTCATAGTTTATACGCTCTCAGCCCAACACAGTGATCAATATTTGGCATTCTTAAAACATTTTTCAACGTCGAAATGCAATTATATATATATATATATATATATATATATATATATTATATATATATATATATATATATATAATATATATATATATATAATTGCATTTCTGAAAATGAAAAACTATCACTGAATGTTAGTTCAGAAATGTTATATGCAATCTTATTAAGTTGAATGGCAATGTTGAATAGAGCATGAACGAACAAATTAGGAATATGTATATAATAGTAACCGGTCTCCCTGGTCTAGGCGTTACACGACTTCCTCCGTAATCCCGTGTACTCTCGTGAGTAACGTGACATGCGCGAGAAATGGTAGCTGTTCTCTCCGCGTTGGTAACTTACGGGGTATGTGAGCCGCTCGCTCATAAAGCAATGGCAAACTACTGAACGTAATCTTGCCGAGAAATCAATAATCAGCTGAAAGATGCTGATGTTGACAGTGATGTCCTGTAAAAGGATAAGCGAAAAAAAATATATATATATAATAGTAAGTCAAAAAGCTGATGGCATATGTAAATTACAGTTATCGAACACCATCAACATAACATAGTCTTTTCAATCAGGAAGAATTTGCAGGCGACGGACACATGGTTTCTGAGATGTATGTTACGAATAGCCTGGACTGTCAGAGTAATTTAACAACAAGTGTCTAGAAAAGGCAAAGTAAGAACATTGTATACTGTCATTTACTGCCAATATAGTACCTTGCGGTGTATGGCAGAGGGGTCTTTGAGCCTGAGGAATTAAGGCCGCCTGGCTAGTGCAGTCGCCGCGAACTGTGCAGGTTAGGATTTTCTTTTTGCCCCCGACAGAAAAAATTCGGCACCTTACCGAGGGATCGAACCCGGGCCTCCCGAATGAGAGTCCGGCGTACTAGCCTCTCGGCCAGCCGCTCCTCGAACATTGTATATAAATATAAAAAAGGAACAAAGAATGTTCTTCGGTCATGCAACAAGAAGAGAGACATCGGAAAACAGCTGGGACGATTACATTAGTTGAACTATAAATAACAGCTGATTGCATAAGGCTGGCACTGTTTAAGTACACATATAAACCTAATAAAAGCTCATATTATACGTTTCTCTGGATCAAAAATTATCTAACTAAGTGGTTCTCAACTGGTGGGGAATCCCCCTCTCCCCCAGGGCGGAATGTTAAGGTTTTCAAGGGAGGTGGAGGGTGGGAATTAAGATTATTTCAAGATCCGGTTAATACAAGAACTGATTACTTGATATTGTTTTTCCCTTCATACTTGTACGGTTCTGTACGTCTCACCCTTCTAAAATTTAATTTATAAAGTACCCACAAATCATGTTTTATGTGGACGTCTAGGCTTGTCTTAGTATGTGCAATTAAATTTAGCGTCCATTATTATGTATACTGTGTAGGGGCGGGGGCGGGATATTTTAGGTTGGAAATACGAAAGGGGGGAATGACGTTCTGAAAATATGGTGAATGGGGGAACGGGCCAAATTTTTAGGTAGGAAATACGAACGGGGTGGGGGGGGGGGAGGGGGTGGGAGGAAATGACGTTCTGAAAATATGGTGAAGGGGGGCACAGGCCAAAAAAGGTTGAGAACCACTGATATAACTCTATCTGTATTATTTAACTAACTATAGACAGCCTACGTTGTTCCGTAGCGAAGGGGTTACGGACGCAGTTCGTAATCCAGCATACCACGTTTGAAACTCAGCTGCGGGCGATTTTGCAGCAGACCGTATTGCGATGGGATTTTATAAAATGGTATGGCTGTCGTTCAGAAAGCAATGGCAAACTACTGAACGTAAACTTGGCCAGGAATCACCAACAGCCAAAATTTGCCTGGGTTATCTGCTACGTCCTTAAAGGGCATGCTAACTAAAACAGTCTACAGCCCAATTATCCAAGGCTATCTGCATCATAAGTCTAAAAGCTTATTGCCCAATCCACTCTCTATAAATTACCCTACTTTGAAGTACATCAAGAAGTCTAAAAGCTCGTCGTATAAGTCTCTGTAGATTACAATTACACAACACTGTTCGCACCATAAGTATACTCATATTTGCCTAAGCCACTGTCTATAAATTACCCAACATTTTCAGCCTAAAGATCATCGCATAAGTCCCTGTAGATTGCGATTACCCAACGCCATCCACATGACATTGTCGGCACTAATTGTCGGTGAAAACCTGCACGGTGAACTCAACAACAGCATACAACCTTACAGGTTAATGACTAATTTGTTGCTTGCGGTGATTAACTTTGACTATTTAATTTATGTCCCGAAATGACAGTCTGGAGTTAGTGATCAGCCGGAATAGGACTTGATTAAAGAAAATAGCGGCATCACGCTGTCTCTTTTGATTACATAAAATATACCGGGAACAAAAGTTAAAATTAATTATCGAGAGGGAGAGAGAGGTGGGGAGGAAGGGAGGGAGGGAGGGACGGGAGCAAGAGAGAGAGGAAGGGAAAGAGAGAGGCTGGGGGGGGGGGGGTATACATTAGATTAACTATGGGATTATGAACCTGTAACGAATAATCACTCTAATTAACATCGTTCTGTTGCATTTTCTGTAATTGCCAAGTAACCCCGTGCCGCGAATAGCCCTGTTGAAGACTCACTGAGCACTGCGATAGTATTAGCAATTGATCCGGGCACTTGTTTTCAGGTTCCGTCGTCCGAGGCGTCCTGCGGATATTTAATAAATCGGTGTTTTCGTAAGTAAACAGTTGTGTGCCTGGTCTAATGGTAGTAGATAATGAACTCGACTGAATGGTCGTATCAAGTAAAGTGTAATCACTGGGTGTCTTGGCATGTTTGGTGGGGGATCGGCGACAATTACACAACTGAGGGTATTGCATGTCAGCCGGAGTCGCATGTGCTTCAAGTATGTGTCTGTGAGTGTCTGTCTGTGAGTGTGTCTGTGAGTGCGTGTCTGTGAGTATGTGTCTGTGAGTATGTGTCTGTGAGTGTGTGTCTGTGAGTGTCTGTCTGTGAGTGTGTCTGTGAGTATGTGTCTGTGAGTGTGTGCCTGTGAGTATGTGTCTGTGAGTATGTATATGAGTGTGTGTCTGTGAGTGTGTGTCTGTGAGCATGTATATGAGTGTGTGTCTGTGAGTGTGTGTCTGTGAGTGTGTGTCTGTGAGTATGTGTCTGGTAATATACGTCTGTGAGTATGTTTCGTGAGTATGCATCTGTGTATAATGGCTAAAGCAGTTAGAAGGAGATGAGACTAAAAACATTAACAAGCTCAACCGCAAGGACATGTGCGTGCAAACACATAAAATAACACCAATACATATACAGATATGAGAACCGGGGGGGGGGGGGGAGGGAGAGAGAGAGAGAGAGAGAGAGAGAGAGAGAGGGGGGGGGGGAGGGAGAAGAGGGTGTCAGAGACACAGAGAAAAACATAGACGGAAATACTGAAAAACTGAGACAGACAGGGAGAGACAGAGACACGTACAGAGATAGACAGCCATGAGCTGAGTTGAGTTGAGTTGAGTTAAGAACCGACATTATTGCACTCAGGATATTCCCATATGTGCTCCGTCCCCTCGTTCAACAGTCAGCGAAGAGTCATACTACTAATCGTTCCCACCGTTATATAGACAGACATGCATAGAGAGAAGGAGAGATATCACATCATAAATACTAATAATAGTAATCACCATGGTCACCATCACGACCGGCCGCCTTCACTTTCTCAAGACATTTCCTGGCACCAGTCTCTGGCTGGGTCGACCTGGGAGCAGTCCAAGTTTTAAAATTCTTCTCCATGCGAATGTGAACCCACGACCACTGAGCCGGCGGGCAGGCCAGCGTATGATCACTACCACACTCTCATACGGTTACAACTACCACACGCGACTCCCATCTCCTCTCATACGGTGACCACTACCGAGACCACTACCACATCGCGGCTCCCCTCTCCTCTCATACGGTAACCACTACCACATCGCGGCTCCCCTCTCCTCTCATACGGTGACCACTACCACACCGCGGCTCCCCTCTCCTCTCATACGGTGACCACTACCACACCGCGGCTCCCCTCTCCTCTCATACGGTGACCACTACCACACCGCGGCTCCCCTCTCCTCTCATACGGTGACCACTACCACTACCACACCGCGGCTCCCCTCTCCTCTCATACGGTGACCACTACCACATCGCGGTTCCCCTCTCCTCTCATACGGTGCCCACTACCACATCGCGGCTCCCCTCTCCTCTCATACGGTAACCACTACCACTACCACACCGCGGCTCCCTCTCCTCTCATACGGTGACCACTACCACTACCACACCGCGGCTCCCCTCTCCTCTCATACGGTGACCACTATCACACCGCGGCTCCCCTCTCCTCTCATACGGTGACCACTACCACTACCACACCGCGGCTCCCCTCTCCTCTCATACGTTGACCACTACCACACCGCGGCTCCCCTCTCCTCTCATACGGTAACCACTACCACTCGCGGCTCCCCTCTCCCCTCATACGGTAACCACTACCACACCGCGGCTCCCCTCTCCTCTCATACGGTAACCACTACCACTCCGCGGCTCCCCTCTCCCCTCATACGGTGCCCACTACCACATCGCGGCTCCCCTCTCCCCTCATACGGCGACCACTACCACATCGCGGCTCCCCTCCCCTCTCATACGGCGACCACTACCACATCGCGGCTCCCCTCTCCTCTCATACGGTGCCCACTAACGGAGGGTTGTCTTATCCTGGCGTGAGTAATTATCTGCCCTTAGATTCTGATCTCCACATTGCTTAGATGCCTAGATTACTTTAACTTATTAGCTTCCTGCGCGATGAAACCACAGCGCCGAGCCCTTGAATTTCAACTAATTAGTCAACGAAGAGTAGGCGGTAAGCATGACTAGAACACAATCACAAGTATTAAAATGTATGTTGCGGCTACAGCTTTTGTCAGTACACAAACAACAAATACGCACCGATGCAAATACATGACAAACACTTCTCCGGCACCCGTGTTGACAGACGATAGTTTGTTACATTGTACTTGAAAACAAGGATAATAACTACATCCCATGGCGGTAAGACCAGGGATGGAGTTATACCTCTCCATAGCACAAAGCCTGGGCTGAATTGTAGAGACTATGTGTTGCACCTGCAGCGTGATCCCTCTCTCGGCCTGTCTAGTTTACTCCAGAGGAAAGGTAACACCAATACATGTAGAACAAGACAAGCTGCAGAAGCTGCCGGATCAGCAAAGCAATGCTCCAACTGTCCGCCGGTCGGAGCTTCGATCTTAGACCACTTGCCAACAAAGGCTTAAAGCCTGATCTGTGTATAAACGTTTCCCCTCTGATGTCAGTCTAATCGTGGTATTCTGGGTCCACGATTCAAAGGCACACACGTAGCAGCCTTGGCACTGCTCTTTCTTTCTTTCTTTCTTTCTTTCTTTCTTTCTTTCTTTCTTTCTTTCTTTCTTTCTTTCTTTCTTTCTTTCTTTCTTTCTTTCTTTCTTTCTTTCTTTCTTCTGGCTCTGTTTTGCCATTCGACAGCAGATTCGGAAAATCAGTCTTGACTGTGTGGGTTCCTTACAATGTAAATTTAAAATAGAAAGTAATGGACGCTTAAGGTGTATTGGGCTCGTGCATACACACACACACACACGCACACAGACACACACACATGTAAATACATACCAACACGTACACTACTATGATATGATGTAGGATTTATGTGATGTACGATTTTAGCGAATAATAATAATAATAATAATAATAATAATAATAATAATAATAATACATGTATGAAACACGAATTTGTCTTGACACATTAGCAGAGCTACTTGAACTGGGAAGATAAAAGATCATAATAATGAGATAGACAGTAAGAGTGAGCTAACTGTGTCTGTACAAAAGACAGAAACACTTCATAACGATCATTGTTCGGTGCTCAAGCGGCAGCTGAAGATTGTGTTCGTGCCTACAGCGCCTTACTTAAGTGAAGTACTTCCTACCTAAAGTTAGACTTCAGAAGTTTCAGCTTTAGAAAAGCCGGGCGACGACCAGTTGTTGTCTGCCACGTGTACATCGACTCCAGTGCTTTCCTTAACCATTCTGACACGTTTCTCTAACGCCTCTGCTAATATTACCCTCAGCATATTTGGAGCAGCAGACATTTATAAACCACTTGATTTCTCAGAGTACTTTCGAAAACACGTATTAGTTGGACTACTGTTTCTGACTACCCGATGACCTCTGTCTTCCTCCCGCTTTTCCCCATCTCGAACAATCGAAGAGAGCACTAATGATGCCAGTAAGATGCTTTCCTGGCATCTCGTTGTTTCGCTGGTTGGTGTACTTCATTGATCTTGATTGACAGGACACGTCACAGATTTTCACTTAACGAAGTTCCCCGAAAGTACGAGCGTATAATTATTATAAATGCCAGTAAACTTCCATCCAATCAGATGTCGTTTCGTGTCCCGTTGAATATAAATTCTTTTGTCTAAAAAAGCACGACCTCGACCTTAAAATATATTTCCCTCAATGGCTGTTTCTGTGATGGCGCTAATTTCCCAGACAGTGTTAAACACTCCATGACCTTTGACTTTTAATATATATATAAATTTATAATCTAAACAACAATATGTGGAGAGAGAGAGAGAGAGAGAGAGAGAGAGAGAGAGAGAGAGAGAGAGAGAGAGAGAGAGAGAGAGAGAGAGAGAGAGAGAGAGCTAGGCGTGCATTGGTCTGCAACAACGAAACAAAACAGTATTCGTGTATATATAGATCTGCGCCCCTCACGATTTACTCCAAAATCAATGTTACAATGGCAGAATTTGGGGAAAGCGAAGAGGCAAAAATAATACTATAATAGCTGGAGTCTGAAAAGACAACCTGGCATATACACATTAACAGCTAGAATTACTGTATTGTCCGGAAAGAAAGAAAACATTGCCTACAGTTGAGATGAGTTGAGTGAAGAACCGACATCACTGCACTCAGGACATTCCCATATGTGCTCCGTCCCTTCGTTCAACAGCCAGCGAAGAGTCATACTACTAATCGTTATGAAAATGAATTGAAAACAAAGGACAGGGCCCGTTCATACGCCTTGAGGCGTATTGGATATATGGTGCTGTTCCCATATATTTATACAGGGTGTATTTTCAATGACCGGTCCAAGTTTTGTATTTACATATAATGTTGCATGAACTTTACAGAGGGTGAATACAAAACTTGGACCGGCAATATTTTCGAACACTGCACAATCATTAAAAATACACCCTATATATCAACCGCCACTCGATGGGTGTTGGGATAATAATCACAAAGACCACCTTTACTCTCCGTGATACGTTCTGGTACCCATTCTGCGCTGGGTCGACTTCGAGCATCATGCAGTGTTTAACAAAAAACCAAAAAAGCTTCCATGGAGATTCGAACACGTGACCACCGGGTAAGCAGGCAATGGCGTTAACATGGACTGCGCCACAGTAACTTCCCGAGACAAACAGCATTACAAAATGCTGCATGTATTTTGTAGGATGCTACGATCGACCCTAAGTTGATTACTAGGCAGTTGTATGTACAGTAGTTTGCCATTGCCTTCTGGACGAGAAGTCAATGTTTAAGTCCAGCTTATTGCAGGTGTAGGGGTTGAACCCGCTACCGCGCCATTATCATAGTTAACTGATTCAGCGCTGAAGAGTATTATTTAACGCCAAATGTACCTCCCAATTTGAACAGAAGGACGATATATCGCCATACTAGCGTCATTGTGTAGTTTGTTTTGTTTCGTGGTATTTTCTGCAATGCATTTGATTGTGTGCCATGTTTGGTCTAAACTTACTTTTTGTTTCGCATTGAATCAGTCAAATGGGAACTCATTAGTTCGATGCCAGTTAAAACGCCCACTGAATGAGCAGCCACTAGGGATTTCGTAACTATCTTGACCCGATGCAAACCAGACAAGATCATCGCTCCGACAATCAGAACTATCTTTCTTCCCTCCGTGTACTGGGTTGAAGTATATTAAAAATGAAATACCTACAACCCACGGAGAAAACTTAACCAACCTGGACTCAATTCCAGTCAGTCCGTGCGTGTTGGAGTCAAGACAAGGACTAAGTCTTATGACACACTAGCGACATGGCAGTCGTCTTTATATCGCTGCTATTAAACGCTCCATGCGGAGACTAGCGTAGGTAAATAGCTGCTACCCACTTTACAGACCTTGGTTGACAATTAAGTTGTAGGCTATCGGAACAACAGAACCCCATGTTAACACCACGACGAACCTTGCATACCTGTTGCCGTAAGTTCGTGGACATTCAACAACCACTGTTCCCAATAGATGTACTAAACACCGTTTCTATGGTCTATGATGATCTACGATCTGATCACACTAGTTACAGACGACCTCTAGACCAGCGTGCATGCCTAGGATTCAGGTGACATGCCTCTCCACAGATGTGAAGTCCAGGACCGATCTTGCACATCCCACTGATTTCTGAGTATGGAGAGGGGAACGATCGGCGAACTGTGCAACACAGATCCCGAGAAGATGGCGCTTTGGTACCAGGGCGGTAGAAAGGTTTCTACACCAACTTCATACCAATAGATGAAAGAATTTAAAGGCTCTGACGATGATGCTTCTGACTTAACAAGCACTATCTGTCTGTCTGTCTGTCCATTCGTCTCCCCCAACCCCCGTTCATTCACCCACCCACCCACCCGTCTGTCCTCAAATAGTCCCTCGCCCCAAATATCAGCGTTCATATATCTGGTCAACTGAAAGCCTCAATTACCTCTCATAAACCGGCCTCTCTATTCCTTTCCCCACTATCGTGTGCTGGCCAATCCTGACAACAATAAATACATTATTGTGATCTTTGACCTGGCGCGGGGAGGTAAAACTACTTATGTCTGGCACGCGTGCTCCGATGCCCGCTGTATTCACAACCCCGGGCTTGTGTAATGGCTGACTGGTCAAACCGGGTGCCTAACCTCCCACAGACACGTGCTAACCTTCGACACCGGAGGCTAAGACCTGTGCCCTAGCGCATCTCTCCCGGCCAATGACCTGCCCCTGACTGGAGGACATTTTAGTCAATGAGGTCGCAGACATTCATTGATCGCCAGGAATTGTCCGGTCTGGGCGCTTGGCTCCGCCTACTCTGACCTGAAGGGAGGGGTTTACGTGGATGGATCGCGACCTTTTGACCAACGCGCGTGCAGGGGATTAGGTCCACGCGTAGCAAACAAGTTATTCTGAAAGTAGAAAGAAAACACGAAATGTGTAGAGTGTGTTTTGTTTAGAAACGGTGTTTAGTACATCTGTTGGGAGCAGTGGTTGATGAATGTGCACTGTCTTACAGCAGCAGGTGTGAGAGGCTCACCCTGGAGTTCAGATGGGGTCCCGTCGTTCCGATAGACTACAGCTTAATTGTCGACCCAGATCTGTAGAGTGAGTAGCAGCGATTTACCTTCGCTAGTGTCCGCATGGAGCGTTTAATAGCAGCGATATAAAGACGACTGTCCATGTCGCTACTGTGTCAGAAGACTTGGTCATTGTCTTGTTTGACTCCATAATTATCATCATCGTCAGCATCATGATCATGATCATCATCACCGTCATCAACATCATCGTCATCTTAAACATAATCGTCATCATCAACTTCATCATCATCATCATCATCATCATCATCATCATCATCACATCATCATCATCATCATCATCAGCATCATCATCATCATCATCATCTTGTGCCCTGCTAACTGGTGTAGGCGATCATAGACCTCCACATATCTCGGTCCCCGGTGTTGTGGATCTATTATAACTGATATTCCTCAATGTATGTAAAGTAACGCTCCCACATCAAATGTCTAAATACTCTAACCCGAGTCCACTTGGAACTGTGAACATTTCATTTGGATGGGGATTCAAACATATATCCACCTGGCCGGCAGGTAACTATGCAAGTCACAGCGCCATTGCGGCTCCTTATACCAAAACGCGGCTTTTGGTATAGTAGAGTGAACAGTCCTTACTTCAAGTCAAAGACTAAATCTCTAATATTTTGACTAAATCGCCATTTTGAAACGTTATTTCCCCCTTTGCATTAACGGAAAAGCGACTCTAGTGAATTTCTGTTTGTGTATTGCTTGCTGTACATGATTGCTGCAAAAGCATTAAGCTAACGTGGAGATTGTTTGTACTCTATGAACGCTTTTCACACATCCCCGACATAACCTAGTCGACGGCTCGAAATCAGACTCAGACGATTTAGAGTAGGTCAATTGCGTTTCTTTTGATGGCATGAGCGTCCGCGATTCAGAAAAAAAGGCAAACAAGTAACGTAAAACTTGCCTAGTAAATCACAAAGAGGTAAAACATGTTTGGGTTGATTGCAACGTCTTGTAAAGAGCATGCAACTAAACTCTAACCTGTCCTCTATACATGTACTCTTTAATGTACTCTATACGTGTACTCTACACATGCACTCTAAACATTTACTCTACACAAGTACTCTATACATTACTCTATAATATACTCTATACATGTACTCTACACATTACTCTATACGTGTTCTCTATACATGTACTCTATACATGTACTCTATACATGTACTCTATACATATTCTCTATAATATACTCTATACATGTACTCTATAATATACTCTATACATGTACTCTACACATGTACTCTATAATGCACTCTATAATATACTCTATACATGAACTCTACACATGTACTCTATAATGCACTCTATAATATACTCTATACATGAACTCTATACATGCACTCTATAATGCACTCTATAATATACTCTATAATGTACTCTACACATGTACTCTATAATGCACTCTATAATATACTCTATACATGAACTCTACACATGTACTCTATAATGCACTCTATAATATACTCTATACATGAACTCTATACATGTACTCTATAATGCACTCTATAATATACTCTATACATGAACTCTACATATGTACTCTATAATGCACTCTATAATATACTCTATACATGAACTCTACACATGTACTCTATAATGCACTCTATAATATACTCTATACATGAACTCTATACATGTACTCTATAATGCACTCTATAATATACTCTATACATGTACTCTACACATTACTCTATACATGTTCTCTATAATATACTCTATACATGTACTCTATACATGTACTCTATACATGTACTCTATAATAGTACTCTATACATGTACTCTATAATGTACTCTATACATGTACTCTATAAATGTACTCCGTACATGTACTCTATATATGTACTATATACATGTGCCATATACATTTGCTCTGGTATTATGACATAAATTTCCTCTACATGAAAAGGTCAGCCGGGCTGAGAATTGTTTATGTTCATCACTTTTGCTGCTCCCGATGACTCATACCGTTGCGTCTCTTACTAAAACATGCAACCATTATTCCGAGTCTGTCCTTTATTCACCACAACAAACGGTCACTATTGATTTCTTATTCAGACCACGTTTGCTGCTCTCCTAGGTTGTCTGTTGGTTTTCCTAAGTTATCTGTCATCTTCTTTGGTGAACTTCTCTTGCGGAAAATATTCTTTTTCCTCATTTAGAGTTTCCAGCATGTTCGGTAAACTCTCTTGTGGGGAAATTATGCGCTTCCATTATGTTGGGGAAAGTTCTGTCGGTGGAAACTATGCTATTTTCTGAGGTATTGGTCATCATCATCGGTAAAATTCTCTTAGTATGCTTCTGTTCATGAGGTTTTTATTATCATCTTCGGTAAACTTCTCTTGGTGAAAAATATGATTTGTTTTTTCTTTAGCTGTTACCATGTTTAATAAATTTCTATTGCTGGAAAATATACCTTTTCATAAATCAGCTGTTACCATCTTCCGTAAATGTCTCTGTCTGGAAAATATACTTTTTTTAAAAGCTGGTTGTCACCTTTTGTGGTGAACTTTGCCTTGCAGAACATTTATGTTTCAGAGTGTCTGTCGCTGTCGCGTGTAAACTTCTCCTGCAAGAGAAAACATGTTTAGCTAACACATATCTCACAATCTCGGGTACACTTCTCCTGCAAGAAAAGACGTGTTTATATCTACGATATATCTCACACTACAGGGTAAACTTATCTTGCAAGAAAATACGTTTGTAATTTTACGTCTCACATATTTGCCTCGCAAACTTTTCCTGCAACAAAATGCATGTTTAGCTATGGTATATCTCATTCTACAAGTTAACTTGAGCTGAGATGAGATGAGATGAGGTAAGTGAGATGAGGTAAGATACTGCATTATCATTCTCAATGAATATGACGAGATCTATACATATATATATATGCATTACCTCCTATCGACAACAATCACTTTCAAATTAATTCCCTAAATGTCCTAAATGTGGCTGATTCCATCACACGATTATTAATTAATCTGAGGCTGGGATGGACCCTAATTATAACTTCTCTTTTGAGGATGAACGGGATAGTGGTAATGACCAAAAAAAGAAATGACAAAACATGACATAACATAAAGAGATTTATATGCCTCTTGGAAAATCAGTGGCTACCTTGCTTAATAAACTGTCGACTTGGTGGCCATGATTTCAAATCCCCATAGAGGCGAATATTGTTGTTTTTAAAACTGACCTGATCTTTCAGGTCGCCCCAACCTAGATTGGGCACCAGAAATTGCCCTGGGCAGTAAAGGCAGCCGGCGTGGTTTTGACCACAACATTTCTCGAGAGCCGGGTGCTGTACAAACATGGAGATAGCAACATATCCTCAACACGCCACAGTGCGCGTGAAACGGTTCTTGAACTTTTATATACTTATTTACTAGGGTCAGATGTCAAGGATAAGAAAGTGTATGGTGGTCTTTTGTAAAATTGTGTAGAATCCTGACTGTGGCAGTATCGTATTCGTCAGGCTGACAAGTCCCTGGGTTCCTTAGCCAGCATTTATTGTCGGTTGTTTCTCCGTTATTTAACATGGTATAGCTCATGGTTGCTAGCATTCATTTAGGTGTTTCTGCCTGTCTGTCCATTTGTCTGTCACTATCTCCTCCCATTTCTCTCTTTCTTTCATTCTATCTCTGTATCACTCTCTCTTTTTATGTCGCCCATTCTCTCTCACTGTCTCTCTCATTCTCTCTCTGTCTCTCTCCTTCTTCCCTCCCCCTGTCTGTCCGTCCGTCCGCCCGCCCGCCAGCCCCTTTCTTTCTTTCTTTCTTTCTTTCTTTCTTTCTTTCTTTCTTTCTTCTTTCTTCTTATTCTTTCTTTTTTCCTTTCTTCTTTTTCATTTCTTTCTTTCCTTCTTTCTTTTTTCTTTCGTTCTTCTGGCCCGCCCGTCCGTCCGTCGGTCCAGTCTTTTCTTTCTTTCTTTATTCTTTGGGCTCTTTCTTTCTTCTTTCTTTCTTTCTTTCTTTCTTTCTTTCTTTCTTTCTTTCTTTCTTTCTGCCCGCCCCGCCCGCCCGTCCGTCTGTCCTGTCAGTCTGTCTGTGTCCTGTCTGTCTGGTCTCTGTCTGTCTGTCTGTCTGTCCTGTCTTCTGTCTGTCTTCCCCTCTCTTTCCTTCAGTTTCTCTCACTGATTCCCCTATGGCCTCATCGCAAACAATGATGTAGAACTCTGGCAAACAGACTTGCGCTCTGCGAGCTCTAGGCGTCTCACATAAGACCTAACATTCCAAAGACCATTTGCACATGTCACTAAACAAACCTCTAGCGGCGTGAACAAACTGCCAACGCGTCCCTCGCGTGCCCTCAGGTGCCCGCAGATGCCCCAATGTTAGATCAGGGACAAGTCTGGGGTCTAACAGGTGAACGTGACAAATGATGCTTGCGAGGTGATAGATGGCTGGGTTGTGGAAGACGCGAACAAAATAATGTCTCCGAGAGAGAGAGAGAGAGAGAGAGAGAGAGAGAGAGAGAGAGAGAGAGAGAGAGAGAGAGAGAGAGAGAGAGAGAGAGCATATTTAAATACGGAGTTGGCGAAAGAGACATGGACAGAGCATAGAGAAGAGAGGGCCGAATGGACTTTGAGGTCATGTCGTTTGGTTTATCAAATACAAAGGAGCTGTACAAACACGTGCCTAAGTCGTGTGCCAATAGGGAACTTCTGCTCCCCTCTAGAGTGACGTGTATCTGCAAAGTATTACTCTTGTAAACCCTCAACTGCTGCTCGTCTACCTCAACGTCAAGTCCTCGTGAATTTGGTAAAAATGAGATCTGCTGCACGCGACCTCTTTAATTTCTGTTTGTGTGCTTCCGAGGCCACACTTCGCGACCATTGCAGAGAATTAACGCGTTTGTTATAACTGCTGTTAATTTATGTGTGGTTTGTGTTAGATTGACTGTAGAGACCACACTTTGCGACCATTGTAGAGAATTAACGCACTTGTTATGACTGCTGTTAATTTATGCGTGGTTTGTGGTAGATTGACTGTAGAGACCACACTTTGCGACCATTGCAGAGAATTAACGCGTTTGTTATAACTACTGTTAATTTATGTGTGGTTTGTGTTAGATTGACTGTAGAGACCACACTTTGCGACTATTGCAGAGAATTAACGCTCTTGTTATAACTGCTGTTAATTTATGTGTGGTTTGTGTTAGATTGACTGCAGTGTTTCTTACTTTGACTGTAGTGTTTGTTAGTTTAAATATGGTGTTTGTCACCGTGGTTACTGTTTTTGTTAGTTGGATTTATGATTTGTTAGTTTGATTGTATGATTTGATAGAATAACCTTACGATTTACTAGTTTGCCTGTATGATTTGTTAGTTTGTGTGTGTGTGTGTGTGTGTTGTTTTTAAATATGACACTATAATTTGTTATTTTGATAGTACTCTATTAATTTGAGTGTAAATAATGAGACAAAGATAGAGTGAGACAAACAAGCATACAGACAGACATACAAACAGACAGACATACAGAAAGATAAACAGGCAGACAGATAGATAGGTTAACCGATAGAAAAGCATGCATACAGACAGCCGAACAAATTGAGACATAGCCGAAGAAGAAGAAGAAGAAGAAGAAGAAGCCAGAGTCGGATGAGAAGTCAACATGAATCACTGTGTGGGAAAGTGAGTAACAACTACCCGCTCTTTTAACGTGATGAATTCAATCTATACGGTGACTGAAAGAGATAGATTATTATAAACTAATCAGAAAACAACGACAACAACAACTCTTACTAATGTGACATTTGTAACGCTATTTCCCGACCTATTGTTGGGCAGCAGGACCGTTGAAGTATTGTTGTATCATTGTGAAGTTGTGAAACTATTGTTCATTGTATCTCGCAACACCCTGTGATCTCCACACTGAGAACCATTGTCCTATGGGTTTTCGATTCTATGTCGAAGGTAACGAAGAGTGAATGGAGACCAAGAACTCACCTTTCAAGGCTTCTTGCGTGGGAGTGTGCAGCTCAGGTAGAAAGGACGCGCCCCAACCCATCCCCTTGGCGTCATTATCCCCGCTGTTTTGGTTTGTTGTTAAAGAGAGAAAGCTGAAAGGCGAAGGTGTCTGCCGGAAATGTGCATCCTTTAAAAACAGAGAAAAACTGCTGCCAATAATGTCAGGTTATGTTGTGCGCGCGCGCTTGTGCGTGCGCGCGCGCGTGTGTGTGAGATAGAGCGAGAGAGAAAAGAGAGAGCGAGGAGAGAGAGAGAGAGAGAGAGAGGTAGGGATAGAAGGATAGAGATAGAGAGATAGAAATAGAGAGTGATACATACATATGGACAGAAAGATAAAGAATGAAAGAGAGAGAAATTACGAGATAAAGGGAGAGAGAGAGAGAGAGAGAGAGAGAGAGAGAGAGAGAGAGAGAGAGAGAGAGAGAGAGAGAGGCGAACTGTCATATTACTCTTTATTACATAAGCTGTTTGGTTTTGCCACCTCATGCTTAGTGCTTCTGCGCAACTACCAACCCCCCCCCCCCCCCCCCCCCCCCCCCCCCCCCCCTTGCCTCTAGTATTGCTTCCTTCGGGCGCAGCTTCTCCGAAGGAACAGATGTTCCATGTTTCCAGCATGGGAGTTCCCTGTCCTGTGTCTGCAGACTGGTGGTGGTGACAATACGACGACCAGACAAGTCTGTAAATATATCTGGGGATAACAATTCACAGTGCCGTCGCCGCCGCATCATATTTGTTGCCTGATGGGAACAATGGTTGCAGTAACCATCTGTTTTCTCGTTTTTGTTTTCATGAGATATATTCCAGATCTTTCTGTTTCTTTTCCGAGATACAATCCAGATCCTTCTGGTTCTTTTCTGGGATATGGTCAGGATCTGTTCTCATCTTTTCTGGAATATAGTCACGATATTTCTTATTCTTTTCTTGGAAATGGTCAGGATCTATCCTCATTTTTTTCTGGAATATAGTCACGATCTTTCTTGTTCTTTTCTGGGAAATGGTCAGGATCTGTCCTAATCTTTTCTGGAATATAGTCAAGATCTTTTTGTCCCTTTTCTGAGATCCAAGATCCTTTCTCGTTCTTTACTGAGATATAGTCAAAATCTTTCTTTTTCTCTTCTGGGATATAGTCGAAATCCTTCTCTTTCTTTTATTTTAGGGACTCTAGATCTTTCTCTTTCCTTGATGGGATGCAGTTAAGATTTGTTGTTATTGTTGTTGTGTGTGTGTGTGTGTGTGTGTGTGTGCTTGTGCGCGTGCGCGCGCGCGCGTGTGTATGTGGATGAAGTAAGATGTTTCTCATTCTTTTCTTGGATGCAGCAACATTTCTTCGAGTGGGGATGGATTTCTCTTGTGTGGTTTTTAATTCCTGTACGTTGTAGCTCTTCCACCGCCTCCTCGTTTTTTTCTCCCTTGTGTGGTTCCCGTTTCTCGTATGTGGCAATTGCTTGCCAGAAGTGACCCTGATAATTCTCCTTAACCCCGACATTCCCAGCAAGCTGCAACAATACTCATTTTGTTCCGGTTATTACTTCAACCACTAAGGATCAAAGATTTTATTAAAATAAATGCCCACAACAGCAGGATTTATCCGTCCGCTTATTTTGCTATGAACTTTTTTTTTTCTTTCTTAACTATAACCCTTTCCTGCACCTTCTTTCTCCCCTCTTAGCCATTGTCCTCTGTCTTTCCCCATATCAACCGCAGCCACCCGGCAAGCACCAGCTACGGGTTGCGTTATCACCCGCTGAGGTCAGCCGCGGTTGCGGGAGGTTACAAATGGGAGCAGCGTTGCGTCACGTGTCGGGTCTCGGGATAGCAGTGAATGCGCAGCTGCGTGAAGGGCGACCTTATGAGTTCATATCCGGTGATCATCTTTCCTCCCTGCTGGGAGTGAAGTAGGGCGTCTCGGGTGAACACGGGTTGATAAATCGGGTAGCTCCTCGGGAGAACATCCGGGTCAGGGCAGAGGAGTGTGGGACGGGGGGAAACTTGACGGGAGAAAAATAAGTGGTACAGACTCAGGCAAACGGAGGAGCGAACAGGGGAACTGCGTTGCAGATGTTTACACGGTCACATGATCTATATGAAGACATGTTGATTGTGTATGATCCAGGGTTAAGCCGAGCAGAAGATTTCACACACACACACACACACACACACACACACACACACACACACACACACACACGCACGCACGCACGCACACACACACTCACGCATATACACGCGGACACGTAAAAAAGGTCTAATTGGTCGAAAGGATTCGCATTTAAACTTCGGTTTCTGTGGTGGCGAGGTGCAGGGTTCAAGCCCTATCCCTGCCAGCTGTAATGTAACGTTAACTTCTCGTTCAGAAAGCAATGTCAAACTACAGAACGTAACATTGCCCAGACAATGAACACTGGGGTTGGAGTTGATTGCAGATTTCTGCAACAATCACGTGACATTTAGTATATACGACTCGGAGTCCTGAAACGGGTAGCAGGATCTGCAAGGTAATATGGCCTGAGTGATATTGACCCCACTGGTCGTCGCTTGCGTGTGATGGAAACAACCAATGCTGTCATCTTGGCATCCAACGAGCCACAGGTGGGGGGCTAGAGGCGCATTTGATTTAATGTGATAGCCGAGGGACGTAATGCTATGATCATTGGATTACCAACACGAATTCCTTGTTCAAATCCCAGGGGGGTTGGATATATGACGTATACCATTCACTTCTTAGTTGTTGTTTTTCGCAAATAACACCAGGTCTTCACAAGCCAGAGGCGGGTGTCGTAATCTGAGAGCTACTTCGCTACTTCGCCCCCCCCCCCCCCCCCCACATTACAAGTGTTAATTCCAGTATAGACTATCTATTATATTACATGGATGTTATGCATACCTTATGTTTGATGAAATCTGTGTATAGGAGGATTTATATTACAAGGAATTATACATGTCATATGCTTGCTGAAATCACTAATACATGATGATTTATTATCGTACACGGATTTACTCATATTATGTGTTAAATAGAATCTCTATATAGGAAGATTTCATGCAATACTTGTGCATATATTACAATGATTATTTAGACAGACTAGTTTGAAATCAGTACACAGCATGCTTGTCCGAACACATATTTACGTGTGTCACACAGATATTGAAACCGACACCAAAGACGGCTTTACGTGAACAACTGAATCTACATGAAACACGTAGGTACAGTTTCTGTAAACACATTAACAGGAAAGAAACGTTTTATACGCCTTAGACGTACAATATAATGACGCCAGAGCCATTCGGCACTCGTCGACCATCGTTCCTTCCCAAGACATTTTCAAGAACCCATTTTAGGCGGGGTCGGCCTCGGGGCACAGGTCATTTATCAAAATCTGCCCCTATGCTTATTCGAACTCGTGACTATCAGGCCGGGAAGTGAAGCCACTACACCACCGCGGCTACCGTTTAGTCCCGTACCCCTGATTAATTTAACCCCCCCCCCCCCCTTCCTCCCACCAAACAGAAAAATGCGCATGCGTAACACGTTTGTTGAAATCTTTAAATACGATGAGATGCCTTAGATAAATTTACGTACACTAAACAATAATAAACGTTAATTTCAATATTGAATGTGATTGTCTTACATGCATTCAAGGTAAATTTAAACCAGTTTACCGACGATGTTTCTGTTACAGACTGACGCATGTTGTCATAAATTATAGAAGGTGGTGTTCTAGGAAACGGTAGATAAAATAAACGCGTGTTCACTTCAATAGACATTGCGATTGTTAAACAGGTTTACAGATATTCAACATGCTATTTAATTCACTTTACCGATGATGTTCTAACACAGATTTACGCATGTTTTCGTAAATGATAGACGATGAAGTTCTGGGACAGGGGATATGTAATACCCACATGTGGGGGACACCGTGGCTGAGAGGTTGCGATATCCCTCTAAGGCTCAGAATCTACAGGGACCGTCTCCAGCTTGGAGCGGAGAATGTTCTCTGATCTCTTGGGTAGTCAGAACGGACACCTTGCCTTTTCGCTTAAGGGTGGACAGGCAGGAGGTCCCGTGTGCATGTTGTGCACGTTAGAAACTCCACCACAGTTGGACATGGCAAAGAGTAGGCCGTTAGACCTCTGCCATGGCAAAGTTATTATGCAAGAAAACCAAGCCACGAGTAGTTAGAGCCTTTTACCTTGGAAGGAATCTGTCTAGAGGAAACAGGCGAACAAATCCAAGGAAGCCATGGAGATTGGATTTTATAGAATAATGCTGAAAATTAACCGGACAGCCAACAAGACGTTTTTATGGGAAGCTGAGTCGCAAAGACAACTTACCATAAACATCAGAAAGAGGCAGTCACTTTTTTGTCTCGCTATGAAAAGACAAAAGCTGGAACATGTTGTGACAACAGGAACAATTTGCGGAATGAGAGATAGAGGAAGGCAGCGTGAGAAGATTCTTGACAGTCTTGTGTCATGGCATGGACGGGAGTCAACACACGAATTGATCCATGCCGTCGGAGATTGCAATTTGTGGAGGGGCATGATCGCCCAGGCCAGTCAGTAAGGCACTGGATGATGATGATAGAGGGGGAATACCGTACATAAGTGCATACCGAAGTCTGACACACCGACCGATGATGTACATATCTGGGTGTGATGGACTCTACTCGAAAGAGCAGCACAGGGGAAGACGACGCACCAATAGCCACTGGTTGTTGAAACACGTTTACATATAGAGGTTACGTGGCTGTGGGTTTAAGGCGCTTGAACTTCAACTTGCCAGACGCTGACGGCTGGGTAGTGGGTTCATATTCCACACAGGTCAATTGGACGTAAATGTTGATTTCTCGTTCAGAAAGCAATGGCAAACTACTGAACGCATTATTTCCCGAGAAAATCAATCTGAGGTTGGGGATGGTCACGATGTCCTGCAAAGGACTTGAACTATTTAGAAAATATATATTCATCTTATATTTAAATCAGTCATGTGATGAGAAGAGAGGCATTGGAGAACATCATGGCAACTGGAAAGATCAAGGGGAAAAGAGGCAAAGGCAGGCTAAGAGAAATAATGCTAGATGGAATAAGACAGTGGCATGGGGAATATCATCAGCAGAGTTGATCCAGAACACTAAAGACCGCGATCTGTGGGAATACAGGAAAGCCTACGCCACCTGGCAGGACACTTGGTGATGATGATGATGATGCCGACTAATTTCTCTTATAGAGATTTACGCCAGTGGCGCGTGTATTTAAATCAGTATACACGACGATCTTTCTCTGACGATTTCACATTTTGAAGTAAACGTGCGTATATTGCAGTTCACGCGATAGTTTTTCCTTGTCAGAACGTTACATATAGTACATACACACTTTAAACAGATAACATCAAACTGGAATCTGCACACACCTTGGCGGTTATAGCTTGCCACTGCTGTATATCTTCACTGGTAAATTTATCTAGCCGCTCATTCATATCACGGATATCTCCCCAACCCGGCTAATCGCAGCTGCCAACCTCTAGAATATCTATCTCAATATGTGAGTGTGCCTCATTATTCTTCACGTCGTTCTGTCTATCCCTGAAGGCTGATATCGGCAGCCTCCCACCAGCTCGTTCGGTGATGAACAGGGTGATTTATGTCAGCCTGACACGGTAATTACCAGACACGCTCCTATGGTATTCACGTCATATAGCGTACCCTGTATTCATACCGAATTAATCACGGAAACATGGTAGGCATCGAGGTCTGTAGTAATCTTGAGACCAGTTTTATATCACTCCCAAATGTCAAGCCAAATCTGCAACGGTGATAAAAACAACTTACAAGGCTAAACGGAGTAGGGGTGGGAGTTAAGGTTTGTGGAGAGAGAGGAAAAGAATTATACCTGGTTTTCGCATAGCAGCTGGAAATTTGGTGGAAGCAATGGGGAAGGACTAAAAGAATAAAAACTACGAACAAAACTAGTGATTTCCGGTTGTGGATATTCAGCAGAAACGTGTCGGAACAAGTGACCCATTTGAGCCAGGGCGTCTCAACCGCTTGCAGCCTAATAATGAGATATCCCCCCTCACATGTGGGGTTTGGAATGTGGGTGCATGTGTATCTGAAAGTGAGGAGAAGGGCATCTGGGAGCTGGGCAGAAAGGGAACGTAAACATTGTGGTGTGAGAGACGGACGCAACTGCTGGGTTGGTTTGCGGGGTTGCGCACATGTGCAATCATTACAGCATAGGTCGAGGTAGCTACTCGGTTACCTTCCAAGCGAAAAGAAAAATAAACCTGAACTTCCTTTCTTCCCGTTGCACTTCTGTTATGGTTTTTCTTTCTCGCTTTCCGTGCATCTTTTCATCTCCAGAATAAAACACATCAAGAACCGGAAGTCTAGGACATACCTGCATCGTAAAGCCGTAAAAAATAGACGGGTGGAAATTGAACCGACATGGGAAATAACAGCACATCCTTTTCAAAGGGAAACAACTTAAAAATAGTAGTTTGAAAATGGTCTGAAATATCTCCTGCCGATATTTCGCTCAGCAGATGTTTTCTGCACCTCTTCATGGTAAATTAGTTTTTAATTCCTTCATTCATTCAAGCGTTGTTTTAATTAAACTAGCGCTGGTTTATTGGGTTGTTTTCAATTATCCCTAGTTTACAGCGAGTTTGTACATTTCTGGCAAAAAAACGCTCACACATGTAATATAGATAACTAAAAACGCTCATGAAGGTGTAGGGGTATCGCTCCCTACACCGGGCGGGCTGGACTAAAACGCCGATTTCCTGTTCAGAAAGCAATGGCAAACTGATAAACGTAAACTTGTCTAGAAAATAGGCTTGGGGCTGACCCCAACGTCCTGCAAAAGACATACAACATATTTTATTCAAATGAAAGGGTTCAAAGTGCGCCACGGACGATTGGAAGCAGAAGGCCTTCGTTGATTTAAATATTATGAGGCGTGGGCTGTTCAGAAGGCATTAGCGAATCAATTAACTAAAATTGTGTAGTCAATCGCAGTCAATAAATGCTTGGGTTCACGGCAACGTCCTGGAAAGTACATGCAATTAACATGTAAACAAATAATGGCAGGGAGCCGCGGTAGAACAGTGGACTTGATGCACTTCTGCCGGTATGAGGATCCCGTGTTAGAATGTCATAGAGGTGCTCTGTTTTAATTGACCTGGGCTCCAGGTGGGTCCAGACTTAAATGGAAAGCAGGACATGTCCTGAGGCTTAAAGTTGTCTGGAGTGATATTGACCACTCGAGTGTCGATTGACCTGAACGTCTGGCTAGCATCATATACAATAGGTAGCCGCGGGAGCGTAGTGGCTAGATGCCGCCTGCCGGATTCGAACTGGTAAAACTGGTAGAGTTCCCAAGTCGAACCAGCCTAAAAAGGGTACCAGGATAGTCTTGGGAAATAAAGGCGACGGGGCCCACCAAGTGCCGATTAGTGTACACAAATATAGGCCTAGTACCATATGTCCATTGCGGCTTAGGTGTGTAGGTGTCCTGTACACGGACAGTCGGACTAAAATGTTGACTTCTCATCCTTGACATTTTTGTGTGTTTTTTTTGTTTGCATATAACTTTTACAGGACATCGTTGACAACACTGCTGCTGTTGATGTCTTGGCAAGTTTACGTTCAGTAGTTTGCCATTGAACAACCGGCTACCATACCAACTCGTTAAAACCCAGCGCAACGCGGTATGCTGTCAAATCGGTCGCAGCTGTGTAAGCTGTTAAGCGTGTAAGCGGGCTTACGAATCGCCTCCGTAAGTCTTTGCTACGGAGGGTGGCATCCTTGACTTGGGGACGTAAATTACAAGTACCTCTAAGCTGGAGTGGGTTCGCCTGATGGTGACCGAAACTGGTAATAGGGAAAGCTAATCCACACGAAAAATTCAGTCCAGTGCTACTAGAATAGTGTGTATAGACTACGCTTGAGTTCAAAGCTAGCGAGCTAGCGCAATAAATAAATAGAAAATTACCATATGCCCAGTACGCTGCAAGGCGATGAGTGTCATTACTTTTTATGACACACTTTATTACGTACAGGGCCTTGTAGGGACCTACATCCAGTTATATACATATGCCACATACATTATTATGTATAGGGCCATGCATACTATTATGCCAAGACTAATAATATACGTATTGTGAGCACGGTCGGATGAGGGTTCGACGCCTTGACTCGTCGCCTGCTAGGTGAAGGAAAGACTGATCACCAATCTCTCCGTGCGTTGCCACCTACAAAATGTGATGACTCTATCGCTACAGTCCCGCAGCAAGAAACTGCCTTGGGACAATTATAAAATTGTATTTTTTACATTCGTATGGGAGTTAACTCTAGCCACAATAGTTTGAAAATGACCGTTGTTTAGTGTCTTCAAGTATATGCTTGTTTCTTCCGGATTATGCGTCTTTCGTGTGGGTGATGGCCAATCCCCAATAATTTAGTGCATATCGTTATTTATATTGGTAACTTCTGGGGTTCTGGAATGTTCTTAGCTTCCTGGTGTAATACGCATGCGCTGAGACAGATCATAAATATGGCGAACCACGACATAGAGGACTGAAAGGGGGAGGCAGAGTCTGGAGCTGCGGGATTGTCTCCCTTGTTACTCATTCATGATTACAGCTGCATCGGCGCGCCTTTGTTGTATCCTTGACAACAGTGAGTGTGGGAGGCAGCGGGAGGTACAGGAGGGTACAAGGGGATCAGTTTGAGGAGGAGAGGGAGGAGGATTGTGAGGAGAAGAAGAGCGTCAGAGGAACGAGTGAAATAGATGGGACAGGGAAAGAAGAAGAAGAAGAAGAAGAAGAAGAAGAAGAAGAAGAAGAAGAAGAAGAAGAACGTCAGAGCCTGAGTGAAATAGATGAGATAGGAAGAACAGAGAAGAGAAGAGAGCGAGAGAGAGAGAGAGAGAGAAAAGAGAGAGAGAGAGAGAGCGAGAGAGAGAGAGAGAGTGTGAGAGAGAGATGCCTATATAACTAATGGGGTGAACATACGTAGTAGATAACTAGACGAACGAAGAAGAGTACAAAGTAGAAGATGAAGGAGAAGGAGGTGGTGGTGTAGGAGGAGTTAAAGGAGAATGACAATAATTCTACACGCATGGTTATGAATGACATGAAAGACGAATGCAGAGTAACAAAAACCTGAAAGTGCAAACGTGTGTGTACTTGAAATGGCACAGCGCGGTCAAGGCGACACGTGTGGCTTCAGATCAAACACGTAAACTGACACCCCAACCCTTCCCCATCCACGTAAACTTAACAACAACCGTCAATGCCTCCCACCTGTTGGTAGACAAGAGGTAAACAGGTTATACCTGAGCATAACCAATATTTAATCTTTACACTGACAGACAGTTAGATCACACCTGAACATGAAAAAAAAAATGTAATCTTTACAGCGACAGACAGTTAGATCACACCTGAACATGAAAAAAAAAATGTAATCTTTACAGCGACAGATAGCCAATATTCAGTTTCTACAACTACAGACAGATATATTATACTTGAACACATCTAATCTTTACAACATATCATATATTATACGTTAACATAACCAGTCAGACAGACAGATAGAGTATACCTTTTCAAACCAACCTTTACCACGACAGATAGACAGATTATACATGAACATAATCAGTCTTTACAATGACATATAGTATATACTAGTTAGTTAGTTAGTCGTGGTTCCAACTTCACGGCAACGGGTCGTCCCCATATTGCTCCGTTCCTGTGCCAATGAATATCACAAAATGCTCCTCGCTGCCCCATGTGAACAATGGAACAGACAGGAGTGTCGGCAAGCCAACAGCCCGCACAGGTACACTGTGCATAATGCCGCTGCCAGAATGCCAACACAAAAGTCCTCCACAAAAAATACAGTTCATCGTCGATGAAAACGGCAGTCACCAGAAAGACTTCATTGACCGGGGTTTTATCCCATATGGCTCTGTCTTTCTGCAGGGCGACCCACCGAAAGCGCCGCACAAAGCACGAACTCCGTAGCTACAGTGACGACTCCCAGGAGTCTCCTGAAAAACGCACTCGTGAACCGAAAAGGCAAACCAGTCAATCCAGTAACAGCCGGCCATCATCGTTCCGAACATGCAGTTCACGCGAAAAAACAACCGCGGACAGATGCAAAAGCATTCCATGCAAAATTCACAGCTCACAGTGTCACGCCACGCACTCACTCAGTAGCAGGGCGACGGAACCATAGCCTCCTTAGTCGCCTCTTACGACGTGCATGGTAGGCAACAGTGTTACTATTCTTTGCTTCCCCGTATGGGCCCCGGCAAGACTTTGAACAAATTCAATGTTTACAACAACATTGTTTTGTGCGCTGGCTCGCTTTGACCTCAAGCGTAGTCCATACACACTACTTTAGTAGTGCTGGACTGAATTTTGCATGTGGGTTAGCTTTTCTTATTAGCAGTGTTCCTCGTCATCAGGCGATTCCACTCCAACTTCAGAGGTGCTTATAATTTACGTCCCCAAGTCAAGGACGATAGGTTAACATTTTAGTCCAGCTGTCCGGTGTAGGGGTTGAACCCCTTACCACGCATCAGCACACCAGATGTTTAACAACACGCGTTCTTAACCATTCTGCCAGGCTGACCTGACTTAACAACAACATATCTTCTTCTTCTTCTTTCGTTCGCTTGAAATATGTCTATAACTGCAGTGCTGTCTCTTGTATGAATTGAACTGTCTTTTTCAGTTCACACAGCGGTCCAAAGAGTTTATCTTCCACTGTAGTCTCTCTAGGCCAGAAGGTTTGCCTAGATATTAACAACATATCATATATTATACTTTAACATAACCAATCCTTGCAACGACAGACAGGTAGATTATGCACGATTATAACCAACATAGACAACGACAGACAGGTAGATTATGCACGATTATAACCAACATAGACAACGACAGACAGGAAGATTATGCACGATTATAACCAATATAGACAACGGCAGACAGGTAGATTATGCACGATTATAACCAATATAGACAACGGCAGACAGGTAGATTATGCACGATTATAACCAATATAGACAACGACAGACAGGAAGATTATGCACGATTATAACCAATATAGACAACGGCAGACAGGAAGATTATGCACGATTATAACCAATATAGACAACGGCAGACAGGTAGATTATGCACGATTATAACCAATATAGACAACGACAGACAGGAAGATTATGCACGATTATAACCAATATAGACAACGACAGACAGGAAGGACAACATGCGTTTTCAACCCGTTATATCTGAACTAGGCAATGTACAAATGTGTTTGGAATTAACCTTAAGCTAGTATCACATGGCTTGCACTTTACCTGCTCGGTAAAGTGTGGTTGTGAAAGAACCACATCCTCACTACCTTCCCCTTTTCTTTTTATTCCTGACACTGGCAATGTTGAAGTTGCCGTAAGGTCAACCCGCAGCTGAGGTGTCACCGCAGGTGCAAGAAATGGATTGTCTCCGTCACCAGCGGCGGGGAACCCCTATTGTTACAGAGTCTGTTGTTGTGGGCTTGTGTCAACACCTTCCCCATGGAACATCAGCCCCTGGCCTCATGTATGCAACAATGGAATCTACTGGCACCTATCGTCCAGGGCCTAGTTTTATCAGAAAGGTGTAGCAGGCTAACAGGGTGGGTAAACATCTTAAAGCGGGTCCTCTTGTGGGCTAGGTGGTAGTGTTACGGAACCAGCAGTGGTAGATGGAGAAGGTGTCATAAGGCGAAAAATGGGGGGGGGGGGGGGGGGGGAAAGGGGTGTGGGAAGGGGAGGTTGAGGCATGAGTTTGGGTATTGAGAGAGAGAGAGAGGAGGGGGGTAGCTAGGGAGGAAGAGAGTGAGTGAGAGAGGGTGTGAGAGGGAGAGATGTGGGGGGGGGGGGGGGGGGGGTTAATCTAGTTTGTCTGCTTTATATTTATCTGTCTGCCTCTATTTTGCTGTGTCTCTGTCTTACTGTCGCGTCCATAAAAAGGCAGCTCGTCACGACATATGAGTAACACACATACACACACACACACACACACATTATATATATATATATATATTATATATATATATATATATATATATAATATATATATATATTATATATAATATATATCTACGTCTACATTATTTCATGTAGATACCAGTGTATGATTCCTGTGTATGTGCGCTGACGAAGGTTTTAGCCGAAACGTCAATTTTGTCACTTGTAATTGTGTTCTAGTAAAGCTGACTTATGAATTCTCCCGTTCGTTGACTGACGTGTTGCCGCCTGTCTGTCTTGTTGTTTGTATGTCTTACTATCTACATGTCTGTCTGTTTTTGTTTGTTTAAACCGTCATCCTATCTTGCTGTCTGCTGCCTGTCTTGCTGTCTGCTGCCTATCTTGCTGTCTGCTGCCTGTCTCTATTCATATTTTGTGCTATATTGTTCTGCCCCTTGTTTTGTTTAGAATCTGTTTGAATCGTGTGGTATTAGTCATTATTTTTCATACTATCGCTGTCGTTAGCTTGTTCTACGTTGTAAATGATTGTGTGACTATGGTCTTTTCTAATCGAAAACATTACATTAATTCTATATTAAGTATTGCTATTTGATTGTTCTGCTTTTGTACGTTTCTCATTGACTATGGTCGCATCTCACGAAAAGCATCACATTAACTTCCTAAGGACACTTTGAAGGGCTGTATAGATAGATTTAGGGCGGAGTAACATATTAACTCTTAATTTGAGCGACACAAAATCCTATCTCTACAAGTTCATTTTTGAGGGCATATTTTTCAAGTCATTTAACAATAATTTGAAATCATTAATTCACATCGACTTGTTAGTGAATATAACACCACATGTCAACACACAGATTACTAGAAGTGGCCCGTAGACATATTAGAATGAAATGTGATCCACAACTGTCACTTAATTTTTGAATGTATGTTGCTGTGTTTGAAATGTTGATGCTGCTAGTAGTAATATTACCTCACGTTTTCATAGTAAACATATATTTAACTATACACTCTATTCTAGCTTCCTCCATAACACCAACTGTGGGCAGTTATTACTTTAACCCTACTACTACTAGTGTAACAATTGTTCAAGCTGCTTATACAACTCATGTTGTAGGCAGCTATTACTTTAACCCCATTTGTTAAACTAACAATTATTCTAGCTGCTTATATAACTCAAGTTGCAGGCAGCTATTACTGTAACCCCATTTGTTAACCAAAAATTATCTAGCTGCTTATATAACTCAAGTTATAGGCAACTATTATTGTAACCCCATTTGCTAAACTACCAATTATTCTAGCTCCTTATATAACTCAAGTTGTAGACATCTGTTAACGTAACCCAATTTGCCAAACTAATAATTACTCTAGCTGCTTATATAACTCAAGTTGTAGGTATTACTTGTTAAACCAAAAATTATCTAGCTGCGTATATAACACAAGTTGTAGGTATTACATTGACCCCGTTTGTTAAACCAACAATTATCTAGCTGCTTATATAACTCAAGTTGTAGGCAGCTATTACTTTAACCCCAGTTGCTAAACTAACAATTACTCTAGGACAGGAATAGATAAGTCATTCGCTGACAGGACCTGGCCTTCAGGCTGTAACCTGTGACAGAGGTCGTGGTATCGCCCGACCTGCCGCTGCAGAATGGCACGCGTTCAGGTCTTGTATCAGCTTGTAATCGTGTGCAGTGCACAAGCAAAGGCCACACAACAGGGGTTGCTGTCTTAAGTCGGGTCAGTATAACAAAACATATCAAATGGCAACATGAGAGACAGGGGTCACAGACAAAGGTTAGTTCAAGACGCTTGCGTTGTGTGTGAAGTAACTCTGACCTTCTGTGACCTTAGGTCTGATAACGTACATGCTAAAAGATACTATAGTGCGTTCACAAATGTTTGTCCTCATTCATATTCAATTTTTTTTTTAAAGTATCTGTTGCATCTTTATGTACTTTTTCCTACCGTCTAATATTTAGTTCCACCCAAGAAATGTGCCTTTTATAGATCGAAAAGCAAACATTTGTGAACCTAACTATAGCACTGAACATTTAACCAACTAGATGTTCTAGATGTAAGCTGCAGAAATTTGTTGCATCTATTGGCTATGACTATTAGCTATATGGTGGGCACGCTAGCGAAGTTGATAGAGAACTGCGATGTTAATGTAACGAGCACCGTCTGAAGCAGGTTCGACTTTTGGACTCGTTGCTAGAAAATCCTGTCATTAAAAAAACCTGTCATTTACTGCCAATATAGTACCTTGCGGTGTATGGCAGAGGGGTCTTTGAGCCTGAGGAATAAAGGCCGCCTGGCTAGTGCAGTCGCCGCGAACTGTGCAGGTTAGGATGTTCTTTTTGCCCCCGACAGAAAAAAATCCCACACCTTACCGGGGATCGAACCCGGGTCTCCCGAATGAGAGTCCGGCGTTCTAACCACTCGGCCAGCCAATAAATGCTAAGTTGAGTGCAAAGTCATGTAAAATACATGTAATTAACATTTTAACTATTAGCTGTTGTATCTGTTAACTATATTATTGTTGTATCTTTTATATGTACATCTATTGGCTATATCTGTTGGCCGTATCTATTGGTTGTATCTGTTGGTTATATCTGTTGGTTATATCTATTAGTTTTATCTATTGGTTTTATCTATAGGCTGTGACTGTTAGCTGTATCTACTGGCTGTATCTATTGGACGTATGTGTGAGCTGTTATATCTGTTTTGTTTATAAGCGTGTATGTTAATACATAACTAGCAGTGTTATATATATGTGTGTGTGTGTGTGTGTGTGTGTGTGTGTGTGTGTGTGTGTGTGTGTGTGTGTGTGTGTGTGTATTGAGCATCCTTTTCGGATAAGGGCGGAAAATCGGAGATCCAGTGCACATTAAACATTCTACGGCAGTTAGAAATCGCAAAGAGTAGGCTTAAAAGCCAATGCCTTGGCAAAATTGTTAGGAATGAAAAATGAGAATATTCCCATGGATAGATAGTCTGTTACCTTAGACGGAATGGAATGCACGTAGAGGAAGCAAACATTATTCTCGTCTTGTTGGCGTGGGCTGACCAGTTTCTTTCCACGTCGTCTTCACCGTCGTTGGTACAGCTAAGGGCAGTACCATGACAGACACCGCTTTGGTGTATGAAATTTTAGTTTTTCACACCGGGTTCGAATCCTCGGTAAGGTGTGGGATTTTTTTTTCTGTCGGGGGCAAAAAGAAAATCCTAACCTGCACAGTTCGCGGCGACTGCACTAGCCAGGCGGCCTTAATTCCTCAGTCTCAAAGACCCCTCTGCCATACACCGCAAGGTACTATATTGGCAGTAAATGACAGTTTTATGACATATTCTAAGCCACTGCATAAAGTGGCGAGGTGATTAGTTTCGTTCCTCTCCTACTGTTTATTCTAGAAACTCCCCCCCACCCCCCCCCCCCCCCCAAAAAAAAAAAAAAAAAAAAAAAAAAAAATTCTGAAAATTATCTGGTACCGATTTTGTGGGGGAGCGGCTGGCCGAATGGCTAAGAACTCAGGGTTCTCATCCGGGAGACCCGGGATCGAACCCTCATGAAGGTGTGGATGTTTGTCTGTCGGGGGCAAAAAGAGAGCCATAACCTGCACAGTTCGCGGCGACTTAATTCCTCGGGCTCAAAACCTCCTGCCCTATGCTGCAAGGTACTATAGGCAGTAGAAGACAGGTGTGTGATTTCTTATCGAGCGATTTTATGAAGCAGGTCAACCACGGAGTCCTTCTGGTCAGAAACATGAATCCTACCAACGCTGGGAATTAAACTGGAGGCTGTGTGTTTGCAGGCAAGAACGCTAACCATAATACCACCGCTACTAATATTAGTAAAGAGTTTAAAATAAAAAAAAAAGAAACTCCATGCACCCATTTTCGATTTTGAGAACGAATGGTTGGCATTTATTAATTATAAGCATAATTTTTGGTTGGCATTTATTAATTATAAGCATAATTTTCACCTGTAAAAAGTCCAGATATTTCTTCAGATCTGACATATCACGTTTGATGCCATGATAAATTCAGTTTCCAGCAATCACCACCGTTCCTTTCTTATGTGTTTAATTATTGTTATCCGTAGCATTAAAGTTTAGAAGACTGTGATGGCATCATTACCCCAGAGAAATTTCACTGGAGAGCTGAAGTGCGGGGAAATATTATCTAGGTGCAAGTTTAATTTTCTTTCAACAGCTTGTGTGTATAGGCGATATTTTAACCTTCTTCATCCTCTTTTGAACTCTATCATCCATTGGTGCATAGGCCCGCAGCCAACTCACCCCAAGGCCCAATATCTTTAGCTCTCACATGAGGCTCTGGTGTCATTTCCATATGGTTCATTTCTATTTGCTTCAGGATCATAGATTGTGAGAATTGTATAGATATTTTTCCCTGGCCATGCGGGGGTGAGGGAGAATGAGCAGGCTGATAGGCTGGCAGGGAATGCACCTCTTAGTGGGTGATTACCTATGGACAAAAGGGGAGGGGTGGTCGTGCGCCTGTGGGACCAGGTGGAGAAGGCGGAGGAACAGATTGAGAATCCGTATGTGGAAAAAATGAGATTGTGGGGACTTCGGCAGGGGTTCTGGAAGAATCTCAAAACTGAGAGGGAAGACAAGGAGAACTTTAAATCAGATAGTGGTGGGAACGATTAGTAGTGTGACCTCGCTGGCTGTCGAACGAGGGGACGGAGCACGCATGGGAATGTCCTGAGTGCAGCGATGTCGGTTCTTAGCTCTAACTCAACTCATTTCTATTTCTACTTCTCTTCTCGTGCATTGTTAGATTTTCCTCTATTCCTTTTGCTTTGTGTTCCAGACAAATGCGTCTCTAGTTATGCTGTTCTCGGGTTTACTCAAAATATTTTAATGTTAACATAACCTTCCGAAATAGATAATATAAAACTAACTAATGGACTGTTTTCTACGCCCTGAGGCGAATATAGTTTATGGTGTCAGCCCAATAATTTTATTGACCATTCGGGATGAGGGATGAGGGATACTTTAAATACCAGGCAGGCCGACAATACTTCCCATAATATTTCCTGGTAACCATTTTAAACTGGGTCGACCTGGAAGTCCAGATAATAGTAATATAACTGCCATGTTGCTTGGGGCCTAATTCCGACATACTTCGAAATCAGCTGCAAACGATTTGGAATAAGACCGCCTTGCGAAGATTTTTTAACAATTGTAAGAACGTCGGTCGTTCAGAAAGCAATGGCAAACCACTGAACGTAAATATTGCTGAGTAAACCACAAAGAACCTAAAAGTGCTAGGGTTACTTGCTGTAAAGACATGCATCTAACTTTAACTGTACTGTAAACAATCTCTTTGAGAACCCCCACAAACCCTTAGATTCCTACTCTGTATATGCCAATCGTCACCACATTTTGTCGACGTACACATGATGAATGGCTCAGTTATCTTTCACAAGCATTCTTTTCAGATCGCTAGCAAAAGTATTTAATGCGGAAAAATGTCCGGTCTTACGTCACACGCAAACACAACTGTAAAAACGGCTCTCGTTGTTCATCATAAAATTGTGAAATAATTCCCGAATGCCACCAGCCCAGTTGGAAGATGGGTTTAGTTCAAGTGAAATGGTGTGTGGTCTTCGAGTGCGCCTGTGTAAAATAAGAAGGCAGCTAGGTCTTTGTGTTTCTTCCTGGTATAGAAATAACCAGTTAACCGATTAAGCGAAATGGGATGATAAATCGTCTTAAGGCACTTCCCATATCTGCCATGGGCTTACTTATCGCTGAAATGTTGTCATTTCGTCATAATACAACTTGTCTGCTACCATATTAACAACTTTTAAGTCATAACTATGACACACCTGTACGTCGCGTTTTCGCCATCTATTTTTGGTTGGTTCAAACCTACTTTTTTTGTTTGCGCTCGTGAATCATGAAGGAAATTGAAGGAAAGGTCTACAGACCAGTTAGCCTCACCAGCTGTCTGCAAAACACTGGAGCGTGTTATCAATCACAGACTGCAGTGGTACATTGAAAGTAAAAACATCCTTGTGCCACAGCAGGCTGGCTTTAGGCAGTGCTACTCTACGGAATATCAGACAACCTACCTCTCTCAAGAAATTAAGGATGCATTCTAAGAGAAGAAACTGGTGCTTGCGGCATGGATCGATCTGAAGAAAGCCTTTGACAAGGTCTGGAAAGAAGGACTATGAAGAAACTGAGAAACTGCAAAGTAAATGGAAGAATGTACAAATGGGTGAAAGCATACTTGCACAACAGAAGAGCCCGAGTACAGATAGACGGACTCAAGAGCAAGAAAGTACTACTGCGTCACGGTGTTCCCCAGGGCGGAGTCTTGTCCCCCACACTTTTTCTAATCTTCATCAATGATCTTGTTGCTAATCTACCACATGGAATTAAAGCGGCAATGTACGCTGATGACCTGGTTCTATGGAGCACAAATGAACATGCATCAGTGGCCACCAGATTGCTACAAAGAGCTGTAGATACATTTGTTGCATGGGCAAATAGATGGTGTGTCAGCATAAACACTGACAAGTGCAGCACCACTCTATTTACCCTCTCTCCAAAACAAAAGGCAGGGATCATCCAGATAAATGGAACACCCCTAAGAGAAGATAAAGAACCAACATACTTGGAGTAACATTTGATGGCAGGCTGACATGGAGAAAGCACATCAACAAAGCAGTAGCAAAAGTCAGAAGGAAAATAGCCATCCTGAGAAAGCTAAGTGGAACCACATGGGGAGCCAGTGGGAAATACTTAGCAAAGTTTATCAACAGAGCATACGGACACACCTGGAATACGGGTCAACTGCGCGGTGTTCGGCATCAAAAACCACACTACAAGAGCTGGACAAGGTGCAAAATCAAGCACTTAGTAGTCACCACAGGAGGGATGAGATCAACCCCTATAGTGGAAATGGAGAAGATGGGGAGGACACAAGCACTGAGAGAGCGCAGAGATACGAAAACGCTAATACAAGCAGAAAAGTTCCTCAGTTTGCCAGGCCACCCTATGAAGAACAGATTTGAAAATCTAGTTATGGGGCGGTTGAAAAGAAATAGTTTTATCCACCAGGCCAAACGACTCTGCAGATAAACCACCAATCTGCTCACAGTTGGTATCCCCCTAGCAACTATTCCAGAGCGAGCTCCACGGAAAGATGAACATAGACTATCATTAATAATCCAGACAAAAGTAATAGGAATAATTGACAAGGAAGAACAGAACAGTGTGCAGCGCAGAACAGCCACTTTCAGCTTCCTTGATGAAGAATATCCACAGGACCTCTGGATCCGAGTCTACACAGATGGGTCAGCACAAAATGCTGTTCGAAATGGAGGAGCGGGAGTGTACATAGAATACCCAAATAATACTAGGGACACAGCCAGAGTACCGACAGGAAAGTACTGCCATAACTATGATGCTGAAATTGAGGCAATCAAGATAGCAACAGAGAAATTACTAAATACCAGCAATGGTACACAACCTGTGGTGCTATTGACAGATGCAAAATCAGTACTCGAGGCGCTCCTGTCTGGGAAATTGCCAGTACTAAGGACACTACTTTCTGAACTTAGCAGTCAGCATAAGGTCACCATACAGTGGATACCATCCCACAGTTGATCAATTGGCTAAGGAAGGAGCCAAAGAAGAACAGCCTGATGTGCCTGTTACATACCACCAAAAGAAAAGAATGATCAGATCAGTCAGAAAGCCACCAAAACCTGCTCAAGATGACTACCACATTATGGACAGACCAGAACAAGTCATTATTCTGCGCCTCAGAACAGGACACAATAGATTACGCAACCACATGTATACAAAATTCAAGATTGGTGAAACAGCCATGTGCACATGTGGATTGGCGTCGCAGACAGCAGAGCACATACTCCAAGACTGCCCAAAATATAACATATCTAAGCAAACCTTCTGGCCTAGAGAGACGACAGTGGAAGATAAACTCTATGGACCGCTGCGTGAACCAAAAAGACAGTTAAATTTATACAAGAGACAACATTGCAGATATAGACATATTTCAAGCGAACGAAAGAAGAAGAAAAGCTGCTGGTAACGGGCACTGGAAGCTCAGTAACCTCTTCCCACGACTTCTAACAGCATAAGTGGAAGACAACAACAACTGAATTACATGCGTGCCATCTCTCACCCACAATTCTTGACAATATAATTGTCATTGAGTAGTACTTGCATTATGTACAGTTTATGTGTAGGGGTTTTCATGTAAGTATGCCCATCTCTGTGGAAAGGCGTACGGACGCGGTTCGTAATTCTGCTTACCTGCGTTCGAAACACAGTTGCGACCGATTTGACAGCAGACCGTTTCGGGCTGGGTTTTAATGTGATTATATGGGGACCGGTCGTTCAGAAAGCAATGGCAAACTACTGAACATAAACTTGCCAATACATCAACGACAGCAGTGCTGGTGTTGACAGCGATGTCTTGCAAATAAGATATGAAAAAAAGTGGATATATTGTTATCCATGATTCATACTCTCTTGTCGATTTCTTCTGTCTAATGTTGACTTTATTCTTCTTCTTCTGCCGTCTATCAACATTGGGGTATAGACGTAGTGGATATATTGATATCCATGGTTCATACTCTCTTGACGATTTCTTCTGTCTAATGTTGACCTTCTTCTTCTTCTTCTTCTTCTTCTTCTTCTTCTTCTTCTTCTTCTTCTTCTTCTTCTTCTTCTTCTTCTTCTTCTTCTTCTTCTCTTCTTCTTCTTCTTCTTCTTCCCTCTATCAACATTGGAGCATAGACGTAGTGGATATATAGCACTCCCTGATTCATACTCTCTAACCGTTTTATTCTTCTTCTTCTTCCCTCTATCAACATCGGGGTATAATCCCTCAATCAACTAACCCATCTCCAGCTATCCCATGCACCCCTGTCCATGCCCTTCCCGTAGTGTTCATTTCTGTGTCTACTTCTCTTCCCCGTGGTCTTTTAAACCGTTTTCTATTTCTTATGCCTTGTGGGTTCCTGACTGAGGCTTTTCTAGTTATACTATTCCTAGAGTCTTCTCAGTGTATGGTCTATCCAACACAACAGTCGTTTCTCTCCCCCCCCCCCCCACCTCTTGGTTGATTGGCATGTGTCTAGCTATCCCCATGAGTTCCAATTTGGTGTTTATGTCATAACATTTTATCCTTTCAATTTTGCGCTGGCACCAGTTGTTTATTTTACACTTGTAATGGTAAAAGATATTTAGCCATATATTTCAGCTCATTTATATAAGCTTTCATATCGATAGAACCGACGTCTGTGGCGAAGGGTAGCGAAAGCGATTCGCAATCACAGCATAACACGTTCGAAATCAGGAGCAGGATATTTGGAAAGCAGACCGCCTATAGTTGTTTTTGTAACAATAGTATGAGCATGAATTGTCCCAAAAGCAATGGCAAACCACTAAACGTAAACTAGCCTTGTGAATCACAAACAGCCGAAAATGTCGAGGATGATTGCGACATCATGTAAGAGATATGCAACAAAGTCTTTTAAAATATCAATAGAGGACAGACGCGTCAGTGAAGTCATGTACATATTCAGAAGAACATTCTAGACTATGTAACCAGCACATTACTTAACCGGTAGGAGCAGAGAGTGCTGTGTCGGGGCATGACAGGAGCTGCGTTCCTGAAGCAGTTTTGTGTGTGACCAGTGATCCGTGGAGAAGATTGTTGACCTAAATACATATTTGCTTTGAAACCGGAGAAGTCAGCGAGACCTTGTTGAAAAATGTCTTAAAATAAAAAAGAATAAAAAAAAAATGACGAATAATTGGTTGGGAATATTAAAAAAGATAGAGAGACAGCTAGTTAGATAAACACACTGATAAAAAGTGTGGGCGGACGAAAGCACAGATAGAATGCTCGATAGATGAACCGACCGTATCAATGCACATCTAGACATACATATGTTATGTACGTACGTACATCCTTACTACATATATGCAAATGTAAGGTAGGTAGGTGGGTGGGTAGGTAGATTAGATATATCAGATAGGTAGGGAGAGAGAGAGGGGGAGGGAGGGAGGGGAGAGAGAGAGAGAGAGAGAGAGAGAGAGAGAGAGAGAGAGAGAGAGAAAGAGAGAGAGAGAGAGAGACCACTTCGTTGATGCTATACTCCAGCGGCCTTTACCCCCAAGGCATTTTCCATAACCTATTGAAGGTTATGTTGACCTGAGAGGTCGGGTCACTGTTAATTAAACATTAGCGGTAGGAACGATTAGTAGTATGACTCTTCGCTGGCTGTTGAACGAGGGGACAGAGCACATATGGGAATGTCCTGAGTGCAGTGATGTCGGTTCTTAACTCAACAACAACAACAAAAATTAAACATTCAAATCAGCCCCGATACGGAGGAAACCCACGAGTACCTGTCTCTGAGTCGAGCGTCGAGCCACTAGGCTATCGCGGCTCCGCATCTCAGGGGGGGGGGGGGGAGAATTTGTTGCATATTATTTACGGACGTAGCAGTCAACCCCAGCATTTTTTAGCTGATCGTGATTCCTGGGCAAGTTTACGTTCAGTGGTTTGCCATTGCTTTCTGAAGGACCGGCACCCATACCATTTCATAAAAAAGCAACACAGATGTGTTTCTAACACGGTATACGGGATTAGGAACTGCGCCTGTAACCTCTTCACAGAAGCACAAGATAAATGAGTTGTTCCTCCGTGTTCCCCCCATGTTTCTCAGTGTGACACTCTCGCGCGTTGTTATACCTGTCACTTGATCTCATTCCATGTCCTGTGCAGAACATTCCCCAGGAGGTCAGCATTGCTGAATAAATAAGAGCCCTCGTTCTTAAACATCCGGTGTGCTGATGCCGAGGTATCGGGTTCAACCCCTTCACCGGGCAGTTGGACTTTCGTCCTTTCGTCCTTGACTTGGGGACGTAAATACCTAGTACCTCTGATGGCGAGGGACACTGTTAATATGGAAAACTAATTCACACGCAAAAATCAGTCCAGTGCGTTGTAAGTGTATGGACTCCGTGTGAGTTAAAAACCAGTGAAAAAACAGCCTTTTCCTAATGTTCTTAGGACATTTCTCTCTACAGCAAACCTGTCTCTGTTGCTGTCATGCTTACATTATCTATCACATACGTTGTGATCTTCCTTACTTCCCACCCCCTCGGTACACTTTCCTCCAACATGATCTATTTTTAAATAACCAAGCTATTACATTTTCCACATTTTGGTTTGTCTTAATAACCACTCTTCTTCAATAATGTCTTATAATTGGATAGATTAATGCGTTCTTCTTACTGCTCAATGCATTTTTAATACTCTTCTGTAACTATTTTCACAGCAGGGTATGTGTATTCCAGCTGATATCTAAAATATGCAAGTTTCGCACCCACATGTCGCCCACATGTTCTGTCTGTCCCAGTTCATAAAGGTGTTAATTCTTTTAGTGTAAAGCTATTGCTGTTCATTTTATTTATTTGTTTATTTATTTATTTTTTTTGCATATCCTTTACAGGACATCGCTGTCAACACCAGCATCTTTCAGATGTATGTTGATTTCTTGGCAAGATTACGCTCAGTAGTTTACCATTGCTTTCTGAGCGGCCGGCTCACATACCCCGTAAGTTACCGATGCGATTCGAACCACTGCCGATTCTCACCGTCATCAAAGTCTAAATTCAGATTTTTATTAATCTAGTCTCCTTTGAAATCGTAGCATTAACTGTTTGTCAAGGAGTGATTAATTTTCTTAAGCGACTTCCCGTATTTGCCAAGGGGTTATATATCGCTAAAATGTTGCCGTTGTGTATTTTAAGTCATAACTGTGACACCTCTACTTCCTATTTTTCACCAACTATTTTCCACTAACTATTTTCCACCAACTATTTTCCACCAACTATTTTCCACCAACTATTTTCGTTGGGTCCAAATCTACTTTCTGTTTGGCACCGAACATGTGAATTTCTTACGAGACTTTTCGCTGAATTTCATCTGCACATCTCCAGACTGTGGTCGAGGCATTTCGACGAACGAGCTGTCTTACCTACATATTAAGTTAGCTGTATGCTCGCCAGTCTTATCTTCTGACGTTTGACCTTATTTGGGGAGATAACTCACTTCAATTGCTACCATTACTCTTCATATAGCCGACTCTGGTGTTGGGAATCGATCGGCGTGAGGCGTTGAATATTGCCAAACACGGTTACCGAAATATTTACAGAGTTACTGTAGGCATGCAAGTGTGGTATTATACCTTATACCGTAACATTCTTTCTCCCTCGATTGTTTATTATGGCGTGGTTTTTTTTTTTGGTGTTCGCATATCCTTTACAGGACATCGCTGTCAACATTAGCATCTTTCAGCTGATTGTTGATTTCTTGGCAAGATTACGCCCATTAGTTTGCCATTGCTTTCTGAGCGAACGGCTTACATACCCCGTAAGTTACCGACGCGAAAAGAACCGTTACCGATTTTCGCGCAACGTCACGTTACTCACGAGAGTATACGGGATTACGGAGAAAGTCGTGTAACCCCTATACCAGGGAGCCCGGCATGGCGTGAGTGGCATTGTATTTATTCATACTGTACTATCATATTCAATCTTTGCATTTGTGTTTATTTTTGTTTGCAAGTAGACAAAATATCTGAATGGATTTATTTATTATATCTGTCTGTCTGTCTGTCTGTCTGTCTGTCTGTCTGTCTGTCTGTCTGTCTGTCTGTCTGTCTGTCCGTCCGTCCGTCCGTCCGTCTGTCTGTCTGTCTGTCTGTCCGTCTGTCTGTCTGTCTGTCTGTCTGTCTGTCTGTCAATGTGTGGTCTTGCTTGTCTGTCTATCTGTCTATTTGTCAGTCTGTCTATTTGTCATTCTGCCTGCCTGCTTATCTTCATACCTACTTTCCTGTCTGCTTGTCCGCATGCCTATCTGCCTGCTTATATGTCTGTCCATGTGTCTGACTGCCTACATATCTGTCTATCTAGCTGCCTGACCTTCCTACACGCATGTCTGCCGGTCTACGTGTCTGTCTGCCCGTCTACATGTCTGCCTGTCTACATAAACAAGAATGCACATACACCATGTAATTCACCCACCCGTCGTGTCTGCCCAACACAGCTCGTCAATGTATTTACTATATTCTCAGTCAGTTATTACTAGACATCCAAGCACAGATAATCGCTGCCGCCCTCGCACGTGTACAATCATGAAAACATTACTTACAGCAGCAGACAGTTCTTGCTGTCCCATCCTAATCGTTGAATGAAAGACGAGTTTGCCTCCCCTGAATCATAATTTGATAATAGTTCCATCGGGATTTGTATGCGTGGAAGTGTGAGTGTGCGTGGTGTGTGATTATGTGTGCGTGTGTGTGAGTGTTGGGGGGGGGGGGGGGTAGGACTGGGATGGTTTTGTCCACGTGTACATGTGAAGCTATCTTTAGCCTCCTATCAGAAAATGACACGTCTCATGAGCTCTGATAATTGTAGAGCAATTTACTGGGTGGGTGAGAGTGCGAAAGGTTGAGGGCGAGGGACGGTTATACGTTGAGAAGGAGAACGGCAGACAGTCAGAGACAGACAGACAGACAGACAGACAGATAGATAGATAGATAGATAGATAGATAGATAGATAGATAGATAGACGGGTTGTGGCCTCTCTCTCTCTCTCTCTCTCTCTCTCTCTCTCTCTCTCTCTCTCTCTCTCCCCCCCCCCTGTCTCCATCATCGCTCCATGTGGATCATTCTACATATTGTTGTTACACGGGAGCCAAAATGATTGATAACCTTTGACCTTATGGCGACCTTGGGATCAGGCGTATCTTGGAAACCGGACTGCAGAAGAATGATAACTGTAGAATGTCGACCCGATCTGAGTGTGCTATTCGGATCTAAGTAATACAGATCAAGTGTAGTCTACTAGCACGTGACTTTGAAAGTTTAACACTCAAGTCGAAATGTTAGATATATACGTTGTTGAATGTTGTTAATAAATTCAGAATGAAGATTTTCTGCGTTAATATCGAATTTACGAGAACTGGTTGTAGCGCTTCTCGCTGCTGCAGCTTCTTCTTCTTCTTCTTCTTCTTCTTCTTCTTCTTCTTCTTCTTCTTCTTCTTCTTCTTCTTCTTCTTCTTCTTCTTCTTCTTCTTCTTCTTCTTCTTCTTCTTCATTCTTCTTCTTCTTCTTCTTCTTCTTCTTCTTCTTCTTCTTCTTCTTCTTCTTCTTCTTCTTCTTCTTCTTCTTCTTCTTCTTCTTCTTCTTCTTCTTCTTCTTCTTCTTCACCCAATTACCATTGAGATAAGGGCGGACGATTTACAATTACACCACCCCCTTACCTTTGAGGTCAGGACAGACGTTTTACAATTAATCATTGAACCTTACATGCTGGTGTTAACTTGCTCTTTGATATAACCTTTGTTTCTGTTTTATCGATACCAAATCCTTCTTTCCACTCTCTATTACTACACTGTGGCAGTCGATCTGGCTACACAAATAACAGAGCTCCATGTCTCTAACTTCCGTTACACTGATTGCGGAATAGTGAGATTCTACCAAACATCGGTCAGCTTGGCTTAAACGTTGACTTCTAGTTCAGAAAGCAATGGCAAACTACTCAGCATAGAATTGCCTAGAAAATTAACACGGGATCGATAGCAATGTCCTACAAAGGACGTGCAATCTGTTTATCAAATTTCTACAATAGACATGTAATCTGTTAATCAAATGTCTACAATCTACAACCGTTGTTTCAGATGCCTGACGTTTTCAACATTGTCATCTGTATAGCGAAGAGGTGGGCGTCACTGGATATAAAGAAAAGTGCCCGTGTACCAACAAGGCGGCGAAATACTCCTGTTGTTGTCACTCAATGAAAGAGAAAAGATTAAGACCTTTAAGAAGTCTCCATATCCATATATTACACACTTCCGGTTTGTAGTGTGACATGCCAGGAAAGATCACACATAATTGCTTGACTTGTACACTGTTTATCACTTGGGAATTCTCGACTCGACATTTTTCTACCAATCGACAAACTATTACAACCTAATCAATATCCTATGGTGCAAACTGACTATTAACCCCACTCCCTTTTGTCTGACATTAAAGTTTAATGATTTGAAATAGTAACGATTAGTACAGAGCGAAGCAGACGACATCGTGTCAAATTGGCGACTATTAAAACACGGTTCTCAATGGCGCGTGGGCTGATGGGAGATGATAGTATATTGATGTATAACAGAAAATGGTGTTTATACTGAGATTCGTGGTGCTAAACAGCTGGCAGTTTGGAAATTATAGACTAAAAATGATAATTATACTATATTTGTGACACAAGGAGTGTGAACTGGCGTGTGATACTAGCAATGGCGCTGCTGTTATCATTATGTGTTATTATTCTGTGGAGGTCAACATGGCCGAAACCGCTCTTAACTTCCGGTGCGCTGATGGTGGTGTGCCGGGTTAAATCTCTACACCGTTCAGTTGGTCTAAAAGGTTGATGTCTCGTTCTTGACTTTGGGACGTAAATTACAAGTGCTTAAAAAATTGGAGTGGGTTCGTCTGATGGCGAGGGTGGAGGTGAGTAGGCACTGGTAATAGGGGAAGTTAACCCACACGCGAACATCACTCCTTGACACTCCCCAGTAATAACTTACTGGGTGTTTTAATGACTGTGCAGTGTTTGAAAATATTGCCGGTCCAAGTTATGCATTTACCTATTATGTTGCATGATCTTTATAGAGGGTGAATATAAAACTAGGACCGGCAATGTTTTCAAACACTGCGCAGTCATTAAAAATACACCCTATATTAGCAGTCGTAGCCCCTGTATGGACTAAGCTCGAGTCAAAGAGAGCGAATGGGGAAAACAAATCGTGTTATATGGGAGAGACGCTTTGGGAGTTTACTTGTTTCCCCGGAGGAGTCGGCATGGCTATGTCTTGGCGACAGACTTAATTACATAGCTTGACCTCTGACCTGCTCGCAGAAGAGGAAGCAATCTGTCTTTCATAAGCAGTCGATACACGCAAGTGATACACGTGTGAGGCAGAAAGAGTTAACGTAGTATATTGTCTTGGATGGAATGGGTGACCGTGTAATAAGGCACTAGAGAGCGACAAAGAAGAAGAAGAAAGAAGAAGAAGAAGAAGAAGAAGAAGAAGAAGAAGAAGAAGAAGAAGAAGAAGAAGAAGAAGAAGAAGAAGAAGCAGGAAGAAAAAGAAGAAGAAGAAAAAGAAGAAGAAGAAGAAGAAGCAGGAAGAAGAAGAAGAAGAAGAAGAAGAAGAAGAAGAAGAAGAAGAAGGAAGAAGAAGAAGAAGAAGAAGAAAACTAAGAAGGAAGAAGAGGGAGAAGAAAAAGAAAAAGAAAAGAGGCGTGCCGTTTGTTGTGTTACTTGATATTCTTGGAATCTTTAAAACATGCCAGCTCCGTAGATAATGCGTTACAGACGCAGTTCGTAATCTCACATACCGCGTTCGAAACACAGCTGCGGGCAATTTGGCAACAGACCGCCTTGCGTTGGTTTTTTATGAAATAGTATGGGTGCCGGTCGTTCAGAAAGCAACGGCAAACTACTGACCGTAAACTTGCCAAGAGATCACAAACAGCCGGAAAAAGGTTGGGGCTGACTGCGGTGTCCTGTAAAAAAGGATATGAAACACATTTTTTGAAGCTCTAAAACATATTCATAGAGTTAATTTCCTATACTGGTCTATATATTCCCTTTCAGTATAACCTAACCAAATGTACACATTTGTTCACAGATGCGTGTGGTCTCTCAGATATGAATCACATTGAAAGCATCCAAGAAAAGTCCCAGTGCGCATTAGAGGAGTATGTCCGCAGCCAGTATCCAAACCAGCCCACCAGGTATGTAGCCATGCACGCTCAAACGTGAGCATTGCTCTTTAAATTATTCAGTGGAGACAAAATACACTCGGTCATTGGTCGTATTAAAGGCTAAAGGCGACCAGCATGGCCGAATCTGTCCTTAGTGACTCAATGAGCATGCTCAAGAGGATAGAGATGGGATGGATTCAAAGAGAGTGGTTGCTGTCTTTGGAGCGGTCTCGGCTGGCAAAGATTAGTTTCATCTTCGTGCCAGGGCATGCGGGAGTACAAGGGAATGAGCGCGCTGATAAGCTCGCAGATATGGTTAAAGTGGAGGGCGGACGCGCCATGGACCAGGCTGACATTCTGAATGCACCACGAGAATTAAGACTTTTGCGAGAACCAAGTGATGACTGCGAATCTACAACCGTGGTCAGACTGCGAGAACAGCAAATTAAAAGAGGTGTGGCCAAACAAGAACACCACGCAGGAAGCCAAAAAAGACTGATAAACCAGCACAGAACTGGCGTCGTTAGCCGCTCCACGCTGCGGGATTTGCTGAGGAGGGGATCCGAGCACTTATGGACTAAATGGTTCGATGTGCAATGAGGATGATCTGTCGACTAACTAACTAACTTCAAGCTGAAATATACACATGTTCGCACAGTAATGTCAATTGTCTACCACGGTAATTTTAAGCTGACTAACATGTCTTTCTGTTTGCACAAATCTGGCTTGCGTTGATTGATCATTATTGTTTCTGCAAACTTTAACAAGCGAGTATTTTGTGTGTTAAACAACACGCGAAAGGCAATGTCTCTGTCAATCACATGGCCGCTTTCGAGAATGTTCATAGCAATTGATGAAGCAGGAAGCTTCCGGTGTGTCGGCCCCACTAGGCTCGCATCGCCTGTGTGTCGTATCTTGTCGACCTGTTGAGGTATGTGTTCTGACACTCTTTTGTTCAGCTGCCGCTCTGTTCTGCCGATGTAGGAAGCCTGGCACCTACATGTGAATTAGGATTAATAAAGCAAACACTGCCAACAGTTCAAACCAAAACCAGACGAAACTACAGTCCCTAAACTCAAGGTATTCACCCAGCTAACCTTTCGAGGGGATGACGTAATGCAACGTCTACAAGACCGGCTCACTACAGCCGTAGGCCGAACATTCTGTGCTGCAACTCCAGTCATTAGGTATAGAACCACACCGATTCTCACACCAGCAGTAAAAGAGCCTTTTCCTCAGTACGCCAAAAACAATTGTATTTACCAATTCACATGTAGATGCCAGGCTTTCTACATTGGCAGAACAGAGCGACAGCTGAACAAAAGAGTGTCAGAACACATACCTCAATGGGTCGACTAGATACGACACACAGGCGATGCGAGCCTAGTGGGACCGACACACCAGTAGAAAAAATCATTGGGCTATATCAGAAGCGCGGGCATGTTCGAAGGTTAAGGGGAGGGGGTGTAAAACACCGAGCGTTCGAAACCTCAAAGTGATGAATGAATCACCAAAAAACGAGAAGTAGATTGTGAGCTTTACTAGAACATGATTACATGAAACAAAATGGACGTTGCGGCTAAAGCCTTCATCAGCACAGAACAAACAAACACAAACCGGCACAACTACATGAGAAACACTACATTAAATTATACAACTTACTTATCTGTATCCTTGTTGGGCTGGATACGCCTTAATGGTTAATACTAGGAACCGGATGTGTGGTTGCGGCGGGTCATTGGACTAAAGGTCAATAACTTCACAAGCCCACGGATTGGCCGAGCCACCCGAGGGAGAACACCCACTTTAGCAGTGGTTCTCAACCTTTTTTGGCCCATGCATCCTTTCACCATATGTGAGAATATAATTCTTCCCTTTATAGCGAATTAAAGAAGAAGAATTCCCACCTTTCCAAAATTGTCAGCCTAAAAAGATGCATTTTTAATATTCACAATATTTTATTAACACGCCAAATTAATCATACTACAATAAACAAAATGTTAACACGTCAAAGAATTGTCACTTAATTGGATATTGTGCCTGAAGCCATTTTGAAACTGCCAATTTGTGGTCATAATCATTCTTCCCTCCACACCCCCCCCCCCACCCCCGTGGCGGAAACCCTAAAATTTCCCCATGTTGAGAACCACGGCTCTAGAGGGAAACTTAAAGGCAAACGTCCAGGATGACTGTTATCACACAACTGAATTAAGCTCCAGTTCCCTAAAGCAATTCGGTGTTTGTGGCTTAGAGGTAGTGAACGTAATTTCACAACGCCGATATGTCGGGTTCGAAGTCAGACGCAGCTGATTTGGGAACAGATCGCTTTGTGTTGATTTTCACAATGTGCATTGGCCGTTCAGAAATCAATGGCAAACTACTGAACGTAAAACTGCCTACAAACTCACAAACAGCCAATAAATGCTGGGGTTGATTGCAAGGTTTTGTAAAGGACATGCAACTAACTTTTTAAATGTTAGGGCAAAGCCGTAGCAGTTGCTCCTCATGTTTCCGCACCACCATTCTCCACGTATGTCATTTCCCCGTATCGTTACGCCTGTTGGTTTCTAGTCCCCAGAAGGATGCAAGTATCTATCCGACCGTACCCTACCCTCTTCTGCCACCGCACACACGTAGGCTGGGTTTAATAATACAATAAAACATACAGGGAAATGACAGGAGCAGTGACCGAAAACTTTAAAGACATTTGACCTTTAATAAACTGGAGAGTTGCGAATTTTAAGTATCACAAAATATTGAACAAATAAAATTATAATTATCACTCTTTTTATATGATCTTAACATTTATCCTAGGTTGTAGTAGGTAAATTTACAGTTGATAGGAATTCAAGTCTTAAAAAATACACGGGGTAGAGTCAGTAAAAGCAATAACTATCTGGCTTAATTGGGGAAACATTAGATTAGATGATAGGGTCAGTTAGCTTGAGGTAACAAATGATTAGAACGTACAGAGTTCAATGACCATATTCTTTGTCTTTTCATTTTTAATTATTGAATGACACAATACTCATCATCATTTACCATCTCTCCAGTCGTTTATTCAAGCTTGTAATAAGCGATGTGTGTGTGTGAAAAGGGGATGTTGGTTCTGCCGCTGCTTCTTATCCCCTATGTTGTGTCTCCACCTTGAAGAGATCGGGAGGCTTGCGTTCGAATTATCCTAAGAGCTATATCGACAGTAGTGTAGCTACTGGGAGGGTCTTCAACTGGGACGGACCTCCAACTGGAATGGTCTCCAATGCAGGACCGGTCAAGGAGTAGGGACCAGATGAAGTGAGGGTGGAGACACAATATAGGGCCAATAACAATATGGCGGTAGCACCATATACCCAATAGTAGCACGCCTGGAAAATGGTTCGTGTCTTTACTCTACTTGTTTTCCTTTCAGATTTGGTAAACTGTTGCTGCGACTTCCCTCCCTGCGAACGGTCAGCGCCCAGGTGATAGAACAGCTGTTCTTTGTGCGTCTGGTGGGCAAGACTCCAATAGAGACACTTATCCGGGATATGCTTCTTAGCGGGGGATCCTTCAGCTGGCCCTACATGGCGATACAATGACTTCCGGGCCACACCTGGGCAACAGGACGCATTTAGGACAACTTAGAACATTGCTTAGATGTTAGATGTGTTTTCCTGATTGTCCTAAAGAGTGTGGCAAACTTTCAGCAACGTCATTTCACGGTCTCTGTGCCACAACGGAAGTCTGAGCCTAAAAGCGGATCAGACAATTCCAGACATCCGTTTGGCCAGCCGCCATACACAGAAGTCTTTCGGAGAGAATCACCGAACCAAGTACAGAAGGCAAGATTTGGCATGGTTTATCTCAAAAGAGAAAGACACGTCGCTTCTTGTTAATTTATAATTCAATGTTCAGACCGGGTGTTATTCTGGACTGTGTCAAGATAAAACTGTACAGACTGGGTGTGATTCTGGACTGTGTCAAGATACAATTGTCCAAACTGAGTGTGATTCTGGACTGTGTCAATATACAATCGCAGTTCACTTAATTCCAGTTACCTTACCCGAATGTTGTAACATATTGAAAAGCATCAAAGGGTGAAAGAATCCCGCGCTGCTTATTTCCCCATACAATGTCTGTGCGAGATGTTGGTGCAGTACTTAACACAAAACAATGGTACAGACCAGTAGTATTCAGATGCTACTTTTGACAGTGAGTGTGTACATTATAAACGACTTATGGAAGATCATAAGAAACTTATTGCAGATTTTACCGCAAGTACGAAGGTATGTACAGTGTTTGTACATAACTCGTATGTACAGCGGTGACTGTGATACAATCGTGTATTGAAATACGATTTCCTTGTGTTTATGTTATTTTAATTATACGGTATTCTGCGTCACATTTTAATTACAAAACTGTGAGTAATGTGTAACCCTAGGTGGATATTAATTTTGTCTGCTTTCATGAATGATTAAACTACTGAACGTAAATCTGCCAAGAGATCACAACAGCAAAACATGCTGGTGTTGACTGCAACGTCCTGTAATGGATACGCAACTAACTTTGACATGAATGATTCTGAAAAGGAACATTACTTTTGTTCACTGTATTTGTAACTGTAGCGTGAAGACAATTGTTATTCGTAAGTTATTACTATTAAATTATTGTGTGAAAAGTCCTGGAACGTTAGCAGGCGTTGTGATTTAATACTCAGTGTAACATGCCATAAGAATGAATGAGTCAAAAACTTGAAATTGCCACTAAACCCGATGACAATAATTTCATAGGTACGTTGTGACAAAAACTGACCTTCTATGCCTGAAATGGTCAAAATTCCAGGTGTAAATACTTCTGCTTCCTCCTCTCCGTGTGCCCTGAAAGAGGACACAGATACATATTGTGTCCATGTAGAGCCAGGCAACGATGGTTACGCTGTTAGGATGTCACATCAGACATCAGTTGGTACATTTCTTTTTGTACTTAGTAGATTTCCCCTTTTGAAATGTCATGGCGGCGGCCTATACGACCTACTACTTTCGATTTTGAACGGATTTCGGATTATTAAAGGGCAAAGTGCACAAAGAACACACACTATTTTTGTCCCTATCCGAGGGGCCTAAGCATCCAATCCACTACCCAGACATAAAGTGTGACAGAGGATGTTGTAGTATGCGGTATGACATTATCCGCAAGTGGATTCTAATCCGGTACTTTTGGAGCTAGAGGCGGGCTCCACACCCCTAAAGTCTACACCACATCAAATCTACAATATGGCGCTCACTAGTATATTTATTGAAGTGTAAGATTGGCAAGTTTTTCTATTTAAGTCAAATGTAATGATTGTGGAAGAGATTCCACGAGTGAGCTACAATTTTTTTGATGTCTTCAAGAAGGTTTCAGTACATCATGGTTGTTTTTCATTGTACCAAGCTTTTAGTCTTGGTCGAGTAGGATGAAATGCCGCAGTTACATAACAGTTGTTTATCTATCTATCCAGTGACCTGCATGTTTGGAACAATGGCTACCGGCTGTTGCTGAGTTGACTGAGTTTCCTTTTCGGTTCACGAGTGCATTTTTCAGGAGACTCCCGGCGGCGCTGAAGCTGCAGAGTTCGTGCTTTATGCGACACTTTCGGCGGGTCGCCCTGCGGTAAAAGACCGAACCATGTGAGAAAACCTGGGTCAATGAGGTCTTTCTGGTGACCGCCGAGTCCATCGACGATGAACTGTGGTTTTCGTGTATTAATTTTGTGTTGGCATTCTGTCGGCGGCATTATGCACAGTGTACCTGTGCGGGCTGTTGGATTGCCGAGACTTCTGCCTATTCCACTTTTCACATTGGACAGTGGGGAGCATTTTGTGTGATATTCACTGGCACAGGAACGGAGCATAATGGGGGCGACCCGTTGCCGTGAAGTTGGAACCTCGACTAACTAACTAATTAACTAACTAATTATCTATCCATCAGTGTATTACAATTTTGCAAATATCGAGTGCAGTTTTCCCCAAGGCTGCTGAGGTTATGGAGGTTGTGCTCTGGACGACGTTTTCTGCAGGCCGCTCTGTGGAAAGAGACCGAGCCATATGGGATAAAACCAGTTGCAATTAAGTTGATTCTGTCATCTTCAAATCCACTTTCCCTCCCCCCCCCCCCCCTATTGTAATCATGGAACCAATTATTATCTACTACATCCCGATAGCAAGCTGAGGTTGCTCAGTGACAGGCAGGCTGGTCAGCCGGCCACGTGACAATGTATTGGAATTCCCCTCAAAGACTTGGCCATGCGGGAGTGCTGGTGAATGAACAGGCTGATAGGCTGGCAGGGAACGCACCTCTTGGTGGTCGATTACCTATGGACAAAGGAGAGGTGGTTGTGCGCTTGACAGAGAAGACTGAGAACCTGTATGTGGAAAGGATGAGATTGCAGGGGATTGGCAGGGGTTCTGGTAGAATCTCAAAACTGAGAGGGAAGACCATGAGAACTTTCAATCAGATAGCGGTGGGAACGATTAGTAGTGTGACTCTTCGCTGGCTGTTGAACGAGGGGACGGAGCGCATATAGGAATGTCCTGAGTGCAGTGATGTCGGTTCTTAGCTCAACTCAACTCCCCTCAAAGCGGGGACTTTTTTTAAGAAACCAAAATGTAATTGACCTTGTCCCCCAGGTGGGTCCAGCCTAAAATGAATACCAGGAAATGTTTTAGGAAGCAAAAGCGGCCGGCGTGGTATTGACCGCATCATGCACCGAGCGGTGATTGGTGTATACAAATATTGGGCTAGAGCCATGTACCAATTAAGCCCCAAGACCTAAAAACGGATCCCTTACTGTTTTAAAATTTAAGTTTACATCCCGACGAATTAACACATGACTTGGACAATCCTGTTGTCTGTTTTGCTCTTCTGTTTTCAACCAGTAATGCATATTATGTTTAATTAACCCTGTTACTAATTTTGGCGCCACAAACGTCTGCCCACATTCTCAGACGTCAATGGCATTCCACGAGTTGTCATGCAGCGCTGCGTTGTTTATTGTTTTTAATGAATTATTTCTAACATAAAACTGAAAGCAGCAAACACAAAGTGACAGAAGCACACAGTTGGAAGTTCAACATCTATTATGTTTTGTTTGTTGGAAGTTTAAATTTGATTAATATAGTAATTTCATTCAGGGCCAAGTCGACATAATCGACGCAGACTGCACCATAAACAAGGTATTACTGAGCAAATATACAGTGTTATATCAATATGGCGAACACAACGATGGAGGAAAGTAATCAGCTGAACTGAATGTCAAAGGATTGGGGCAACATAAGTGAAGATAGAGAAACATGGGAAAGATTATACTTGTAGCAAAGAATCTTACACGTCAGGAGTAAAAGAAGAAGAGGAGGAAGAAAATAAAGAAAGAATGAAAGAAATAAAAAAAATAAACAGTCGACGGGGTCGACTTCATTGCACCGGGTTTTATCCAATATGGCTCGGTCTCTTTCCGCAGCGCGGAAAGCGTCGCACAAAGCACGAACTCCGTAGCTCTAGCGACGACCCACAGGAGTCTCTGAAACATTTCACTCGTGAACCGAAGGACGCGGCCTGGAATCGAACCCACAACCTTCGGAGCCCGAGTCAAACGGCTTAGCCACGGAGACTCACGAATGAAAGAAATAAAGAAAAAGAATACAAATAAGATAAAGAAGATTTAGAAGAATAAGGAGAAGAGGAAAAATAAGAAGAAGTAGAAGAAGAAGGCGAAAATAGGAAGATGATAAAGAAAAAACAAGAAAAAGTAATTAAAATTTCATTGAGATAATGTCTACAATTAAACATAACGTTTTACCTCGTTCACCCTTCTCTCTGATGGTGTACCAAATACACTGACGTAGAAAATGACCTTAGAAAACCACAGCAACTTCAAAATCCTAGGTGGTCTTCTATTTAAAATTCTAAAAAATTTAAACTTGTTTTTGGGGATTACTTTTTAGCTGCATAACCCAGTAATTTTATACAAATAAAGAATATCTTATTCAATAAATCCTTGTCATTGGAAGTTAGGAAAAAAATTCTTGCATGTTACATAGAGCCAATTGTTAACACATGGCCGTGAATCATGGACACGTAGTGAACCAGCAACAGAAGTATCTCACAGAAGCATGTGGATAATGTTTTGGGCAGCTTAGATAAGTAATGTTTCAACGGAGGATAAGACTCTGCGGCTTAGGAGCAGTGAGCACGTCTCACAATTCCCCGACATACGGAGTCGAGATTTTCGGAATGAGCTGCGGGCAATTTGGAAGCTGACCACTTTGTGTGGATTTCGATGATATGAGGCGTCGTTCGATAAGAGAACAATGGCAAACTACTGAACGTAAAATTGGCCTAGTAAATCTCAAACAGTCAAACAAGAATGGTGCTGAGTGCAACGTCCTGTAAAGAACATACAACTAATTTTAAGACACAAAGACAATTTATTCCAGGTATCAGAAAGATGTAGTCAACATTCGTAACCACAACAACAGAAGAGAGAAACCGGGACACGGTGTAACTACTGGAGATGTTTATGGAGAGAGAGAGAGAGAGAGAGAGAGAGAGAGAGAGAGAGAGAGAGAGAGAGAGAGAGAGAGAGAGAGAGAGATGTTGAACAAAGATTCTAAACAGCCTTGTATCATTGCAGCACACCGATTGATAGATTCTGATGGAGGTCGCTATATGTAGACAAGCGTGAACGCCCACGCCGATCGGCGAGGCTCTTGGTGAAATCTTAATAGCCCCATATTAAAAAAAAAAGACAAATATGTCTGTGCTTATAAAAATATAAGGATATCGTTATTTTAACAACTATTTAATTTGAAAAAAAAAATTATTACTGAGTAACATAGGTAAACGTGATGAGAAAAGTGCAACGAGAGGACAAATGGTTTGACAACATGGCAAAATGGGAACTGGATCACAGATCTGATCCCAGATACTGGTCGTCATGTGAGATGGAAAACCATGACCTCCCACGCCTATAGGCATGGCTCATAACGATGATGATGTTCATATTTAACCAAGCAAAATGCAATAGTTAACAAATTTTGTTATTAATTTCTAATATTTCCTCCCGTTAACATCACTTCTTTCCCATGAAGAATGCATGCATAGCTTTCTTCTTCGCCTTTCGTAACAACGCGTGTACAGTTTCTATGCATACGGAGTTCCCAGATTTATTTTTAAATAGAAAGTGCCACAATTTCTCATCCAACTACCGCCACTAGAGTGCTCCGATATGCTCTTATTGCATCGTCTCTTTCATTAGATGTCGAAGAGTATTGATGCTTATAGCTCCAGCGACAAGTTCTTTTCTCACGAATCTTCTCCGTCCTCGGCCATATTTCTTTCTTTCTGCTAGTTCCAAATTGTCATATGAATCCATTAGTAGTAGGCGCATTTGATTATAAGTCTAAAATTGCTTTCTGGAGATGCCACCGGTTTGAACTGATCACATGCTACGTATGCTTACAGCTACACGTGAATTTATTGGGTATGTCATTACTATATGCTTTGATCAACGCTGCAAAGATTCATAGCGATCGTACGTGTAAATATTGCCATTTCATTCCTAATAAATATGTTACAGTATTCCCCCTTTATTACTGTTTTATTATTTATTACTTACTGTTCTTATTACTGTCTTGAGTTTTATGTATATTTTTATATGTTTATTAGGCTGTAAATGTTATGTCAATAAACTAGACTCTACAGTTAAACCAGTGTCTTTTGTTTTCTTTGCGTCGTGTTCTTATTTCTCTGTAAATTGTAACAATACAAATGGCTTTCTTAGCCTCGGATGCCGAAGATGAAAATGTGGAAAAAAAAGAGAAAAAGCAGGCGAAAGAGAAGCAGAGGAAGAAAAAGAAGAAGGAGGAGAGGAGGAGAAGGAGGCGATGGAGGACGAGTAGTAGAACAAGAAGGAGCCGGGAAGGATAACCCGGTCAACAAATGCCCGCAGAAGTCCGATGTGTCGGCCTAACGGCGCAAGAACGCAGCTCTGCTGTAAACAGGCACAACTCAATCACATCCGAAAAAATCTCCGGATGAACGAAGAAGAAGAAGAACAAGAAGGAGTAGGCTGTGAAATAGAAGAAAATGAAGGGGGAAAAGAAGAAGGAGAAGAAGACTAAGAAGAAATTGAAGAAGAAGAAGAAGAAGAATGTGGCATAGCAGCAGCAGCTAAAGCTTGCGATGGCTGTGGTTATGAGGTGAACGTATCTCAACACCTCGGCACATAGTCAAGGTGAACATATCTCAACACCTCGGCACATGGTCAAGGTGAACATATCTCAACACCTCGGCACATGGTCAAGGTGAACGTATCTCAACACCTCGGCACATAGTCAAGGTGAACATATCTCAACACCTCGGCACATGGTCAAGGTGAACATATCTCAACACCTCGGCACATGGTCAAGGTGAACATATCTCGAACACCTCAGCACATGTCAAGGTGAACATATCTCAACACCTCGGCACATGGTCAAGGTGAACAGTATCTCAACACCTCGGCACATAGTCAAGGTGAACATATCTCAACACCTCGGCAAATGGTCAAGGTGAACATATCTCAACACCTCGGCACATGGTCAAGGTGAACATATCTCGACACCTCGGCACATAGTCAAGGTGAACATATCTCAACACCTCGGCACATGGTCAAGGTGAACATATCTCAACACCTCGGCACATAGTCAAGGTGAACATATCTCAACACCTCGGCACATAGTCAAGGTGAACATATCTCAACACCTCGGCACATAGTCAAGGTGAACATATCTCAACACCTCGGCACATAGTCAAGGTGAACATATCTCAACACCTCGGCACATAGTCAAGGTGAACATATCTCGACATCTCGGCACATAGGTCAAGGTGAACATATCTCGACACCTCGGCACATGGTCAAGGTGAACATATCTCAACACCTCGGCACATAGTCAAAGGTGAACATATCTCGACACCTCGGCACATGGTCAAGGTGAACATATCTCAACACCTCGGCACATAGGTCAAGGTGAACATATCTCGACATCTCGGCAACATGGTCAGGTGAACATATTCAACACCTCGGCACATAGTCAAGGTGAACATATCTCGACATCTCGGCACATGTTCAAAGTGAACATATCTCAACACCTCGGCACATGGTCAAGGTGAACATATCTCGACACCTCGGCACATGGTCAAGGTGAACATATCTCAACACCTCGGCACATAGTCAAGGTGAACATATCTCGACATCTCGGCACGTGGTCAAGGTGAACATATCTCAACACCTCGGCACATAGTCAAGGTGAACATATCTCGACATCTCGGCACATGGTCAAGGTGAACATATCTCAACACCTCGGCACATAGTCAAGGTGAACATATCTCAACACCTCGGCACATAGTCAAGGTGAACATATCTCGACATCTCGGCACATGGTCAAGGTGAACATATCTCAACACCTCGGCACATGGTCAAGGTGAACATATCTCGACACCTCGGCACATGGTCAAGGTGAACATATCTCAACATCTCGGCACATGGTCACCGAAGTGTCCACTGAAGGACTATCTTATTCTTCTCTGCGAGAGGGCCTCTTCCCCCACCAAGATGTTAATATAAATGGAACATTTAAAATAATGAGATGGGCGAATGAATAATATTATGACATTAATTACTAACCCTCTGTTGTGTATCCACTTAGACTTGGTGGAGTGGCTACTGTGTTCCAATGACCCCAAGAACTATGGCCACGGTAGCTCAGCTACTGGTAGGGTCTCCCATGTCGAACAGGTCGAAGGAAAAGAAGCGGACGATAGATACCAAAACCTGTTGCTTTGTAAATAGACTAGGGAAATAAAAGGCTAAGGAAAGCGAACCCGAGAAACATGCCTGACGACAGTGGACGCACTGATCTACCGGTTTGCCGAAACAGTGCCGCGCCTCTTTATGATGATATAAAAACTAGCAGTTCTGAATATAAACGCTAGCAGTTTTCAACACTCACACTATAAATCATCACAGCGTTAAAGATACTTAACTGTCTCGCCAGGCCGCTGGAGCAGTGCCTCACTTTTCGACATAGATATCTGTCTGTCCTTCCTCTCATGCGAGCCCCGGTAGCGCAGTAGCCCGGTGGTTTTGTGTTCGAATCCCCAACCATGTGGTTATTGTTACTAACCTGGCCTCCCGTGTGGTTCAGATTAAAATGGGTACCATGAAATGCTCTGGGAAGTAAAGACGTTCGACGTGATATTGACCACATAACTCATAAATTGGTTTATAAATATATAGGGATAGCACTATATACCAAATAATTGTCGATGGATGGAGAAAGGCGGTTTTATTTCCTAATTATCCTCATACTATCCAGAGCTTGGAAACGGATTTTAACTTTACTATTTCACTTTCTGTCGTAGCTTTAGCCTTAGCTCAGCTTACCCAGATTAGTCAATCTCCGAGAGATGTAGGTCAGTAGAATAGAATGTAATTCAGTGTTCTTAAGACACAGGCCTTATTATTAAACTGACCTCTCTGTATCCACATCTGTAATTATTTATCTGTAACGACATCTGTAATTATTTATTTATAATTTAGTTATAATTAAAGCGAATATATTATCATCATGTGCCACGTAGAATTGCGGAGTCAATCATGTTCGTCAACATATGCAGGAAAACTTCGATTAACCGTCACCGCCTGGACCAGGGAATAGATCGAATAGACGGATAACATAAATCTCTTAGTTTAGTTTAGTTTAGTTTTAGTTTTAGTGTTAAGAAATCTCTTAATACATATGTACAGTAACATGATTTCACTGCGGGCTTGGGACGAAAATGAAAATAACATCCTTAAAAGTGAATAATACGAGGGTAAGTTGCTTGCTTGCTTGTGTTCGCTGGCTGTGAACTCCAGCGTGAAGTCCTGTATGTCGGATGAAGACATCCTGTTGTCCAACATCAGTGTGATGTCATACAGGACCTGATGTTTGCGTGAGTATCCGTTGACCCATGTCTGGCTTATTGATGTGCAGACTGGTGGTTCCTCGCCGTGCAGGCAGACACTCTCCGACTTCGGAGGAATCAATGATTCTACTGACTTTAGCCAGGACCCCAAAGGGACCTGTTCCCAGGACGCTCGGCGAGGACGCGTCAATAGGTCTTGGCCAGTATAGAACCCAGCCCTGGTGCCTTGGAAACACCTCTGCGTCCCGAGGGTAAGTTAATAAGTAAGTCACAAATGGCTGTAGAAAAATAACTAAATATGATAACAACTTGAAACCAGTTTATTTCGATAATACATTGTCCCTTTATTTCTCAACATAATTTCTACCAACATTGATGCACTTTTCCCATCGTTTTATCATTCCTCCCAAACCGGCTGCACAGAACTGCGTGACTCCTGTTTTCTAAATCACGTTTTCATTTCACATTCAGCTTCGGCGTCATTCGCGAAATGTCTTCCCGCCAAGGTGAGTTGTCAGTGTTTATGCTGACAAATGTTTGTCCCGTAAAGCGGCTGCATAGCTGGTTAGAAAAAAGTTACGAGGGTGAGTCAATAAGTATGTCACACAGTTCTGTGGGATGGCAGGTAAATGAAAACAAAGCACGCAGTTCTATGCAGCAGGTTTGGGAGGACTGATAAAACGATGGGATAAGTGCATCAATGTTGCTAGAAATTATGTTGAGAAATAAAGGGACAATGTATGTATACAATTAAACTGGTTTAATGTTGTTATCGTATTTAGTTATTTTTCTACAGCTATTTGTGACTTACTTTTAACTTACCCTCGTACATACATATTGTATTTAATTTTACAACACGATGAATATAAACTTCAAAATAATAATAGTAATGTACAGAAATGTATTGTAATACTATAAACCTACGTTACTTTAAAGTAATAATGTATTGTAATACTATAAACCTAGGTTACTTTAAAATAATCTGCCATCTCCTTCTGTGTCTTCGAGTCTCGAGCTTTCTGCGCGGTGATGTTTCGTATCTTACGCAGAAGTAGGATCTGTGTTGCATTTTCCTGCTCTTACATTTCAAACTAGTCGATGCACTTTGATAACATTGTTTCTGCTTCTGAGTGGCTAGTTGTAGGTTTTTGGTTAAGAACTGACCCTTCATTGTCATCAATTTCTTCTTCTTCAATGGTAGTCACACTAGACACAATTTCATCATCGTTCAAAATTTCAAACCCTCCATCCATTTTGTCACTTTCCAACCAATCTGTTACCTCTTCTGGCGTAATGTTTTCATTGTTTAGTCCTAAATTGTTGCTCAGTTGCACAATGTCGTCAACACTAACAGTCTCAGTTCCTCCAGTTTTCTCAATAAGTTCAGGCATGAGTTTATTCCACCCATTCTATATGTTTAGTTTAGTTAGTTTAGTTTAGCTTAGCTTAGTTTAGTTTAGTTTAGCTTAGTTTAATTTAGTCGATGGATCAACATCACGGCACACGGATGAAATCCATAAGTGCTCCGTTCTCCTCCTAACTCAAACCTGAGTCTGAAGAAACTCAGCCCAGTGCACGAACTCCGTAGCACTGGCCAGGATCCTGAAATACTTTGGGTAGATTTTTAACTCGAAATTTTGCCCGGGCAGCGCCGTTAGGCTACTCTTTTTCGATTTCCAACTGCCAGGGGAATTTTTTGCGTGCGCAACAATACACACGGGCGTCCGATCTCACTACCCAGAGACCAGGCGAAATTTTATTACTGGAAGTCCACGTGAAATAAATCCCGGTCCTCACCGGGGCTTGAACCTGGGACCTCCAGCACTCGAGGCGGACGCCATACCTCGAAACCACGCAGTCCCCTTCTTTATGTTGGACACTGTAAGGTCAATCCAGCCAGTGGCGACATTGAAAATGGCGTCCTTTATGCTGTGTCTCTTCCAAAATTATTTGACAGTCATGGCATCATCAGATGTAAGCTCAACTCTTCCGCCACGTACGATTAGTCACTTCCGCCAACAATTAGTACAGTCGCTTCCAGCTTTATACAGTAGGTGTAAAAGTAATCAGTGGACAATTTTAAAGATGTCTATTTGTTTGTTGATACTCAGGCAGTTTTTTTCTTAGACGTTATCGGATAACAGAAACTAACTGTTACAAGAGTGACGATTAATGGAAGTTTTACTATACTGTGTTCTTTATAGGCCTTAACTTTCATTGTCTTCTGTGCCACTTTGCTAATCCAGCTAGAATTTTCCCTTTATGTCGACCTGTGTTTCTAACACTCAAGGTCGTCTCGTGTGGCACAATCTTCTCTGGACTCTTTCGTCTCATCATCATCATCATCATCATCATCATCATCATCATCATCATCATCATCATCATCATCATCATCATCATCATCATCATCATCATCATCATCATCATCATCATCATCATCATCATCATCATCATCATCACATCATCATCATCATCATCATCATCATCATCATCATCAACGTCATCATCATCATCATCATCATCATCATCATCATCATCACGTGCCATATCTATAAGCATGGACGGTCATAGTTGGTCATCACACGATCACTAAAGTTTTGAGTCAGCTTTGTGTTCTTGTCTCCATTACGCCATGATGGCCAAACCATCCGGGTATTTATCCCTTTGTCTTCCGCTTGCACTTTTCTAGTAAGTTTTGTAAGTTATCACTAAGCTGGCAAATTTCTACTCATAAATTGTCTAAAAACTAAGATTTTCTACGTCTAATTTCTCTAATCATTTTACCGTTGTCATTGTTTTTAGTTTTTGAGAGACTGTCTCATTCGTTAGTGTGGCCTCCCTTGGTATTTAAAAAAAAAAAAACACATTCTTCACAAACCACAATTCCACTGGTTTCTCAGCTTGCCTGTTAATTCTTCATACTTCACATTAACACAAGACGTATCTTATCAAGTGACCAGGACGTGGAGATCGTTTTGTCCTGATGTGGATAATAATTTGTCAGCACTTGGATATTGGTCTTCTTACCATTCTATACAACCTCCACTTACTTTATACTCTTGTTACTCAGTGCCAGTGATTCACAGGCATATAATAGCACGGACAGTACATAACATAAAAGAGTAATTAATGTCAAAACGCCCCGCAGTCAACCTCAGCATATTTTGTATGTTTATGATTTTCTAGGCATTTTGCATTTAATAGTTTCCCATTGTTTTATGTAAACAATATAAACTAATACAAAGTAATACAGCTATCCAGAACAGAATTACGAAACATACAAGACGTTGCGGCGACCAGCCTACATCAGCAAACAAATACATACACAAAACACAACATATAATCATGGAGAAGACCCCCCAGTGACTACATGAAGGCATACGAACGGGATGAGAACAATAAAAAGTCGGCCAACTGAAAACAATGGAACGAAAATGAAAATTTGAAGAAAAAAAATTGCTATTTATTTCAGAATCCCAGGCACTATGAACATCGGACGCTCATTCCATTGTGAAGTTCTACACAAGTCGGTCTGTTCCCAAATGGCCTGCTGCTGATTTCGAGCCCAGTTTGCCAGATTTGGAAACTGCGTCGCTGAACTAAGAAGTTCCTAATATTAACTGTAAGAGGAGATCGAAGCATATACGTTCAGTGCGCTGAAGATCGTGTTTGAATCTAATCAAATTGCAGCAAACATTGGCCACCATGATTCTCCGGTGCTCTCTGACATCCAGATGTATGATGAAGTTAACACTGCTGGCATGCTACTTGTTGCCCCACTGTTTAAGCTTCCCACAAACATCTTTCTTTGTCTTCCACTGCTACTCTTGTCTAGTATCTTCCCACATGTGACTAATTTCTCTATTGCAACACTTGTATTGAAGTGCTTCATAAATTTCAGTGGACTTCTTATTTTTGTGTTGATGAATGTCTGCTGTATGGAACGGTCACTACTTCAGTGTTTTTCTTATATATTTTGTGTAATATTTGACCACATCATGAGAAGACAACAACTGCAATATGTTGTGACAACTGGCAAGATTTGTGGGGGAAAAAAGATAAATCGCGAGAGACAATTCTTGACAGTCTTGTGTCAAGGCATGGAAGGGCGATCGCAAGAAAGGTACGGAGAAGTATGATCGTACAAGTCATTCGATAAGGCACGGCACTTGATGATGACCTATTCGTGGAATTTGGTTTGGTGGAAACTCGCTCAAGTATCGTGTCTCATCACAACTGGCACACCATTGATGACACCACACGTAAGCCAGCCTAGACAGTCTGGACTCGTGTGCTACTCCCAATCTTGCCATGGAGTAGACCGAGTCTATTTTCTTCTCAAGACTTCACTTCCTTGCTTCTAGCCCTTATCTAGTGGAACTGGTTCGATACTAATTCTTCAGCTTGTCCCTCGGTGTCAATTCTTTGACCTATTCATCGATTGTGGCTAGACACTGTCCCAATTCGTTGAGCCGACGTCTGTGCCGCTGTTTGGAATTGAATTAAACCCCTCTTCAGATTGTAAGCATCTCCTCCCGCTTGCAGGAAGCAAGGATTCCGAAGAGAGCATTGAAAATATGCAAAATCAAGAATAGTCCCTCGATTGTTCAATTTTATGAAAATTGACATTGCTGGAGCTGCAGTAAAGCTGTGAACATATGTGTAAATCAACGAGAATGAGCAATGAAGTTGATCAGCTTTACAAATACAGTGTCTAGTAGGTAAAGCCTAACTACGACAATATCAGCCTTAAAGTGATGTTTGGTAAAGAAAATGTGAGCCTAGCACTATACCCCCATTTTACCACTGATGTCGTGTCAATGAGGCCCTTTGCTATTTGTATAAGAGGATGAAAAGCGCAGCGTTGTTCCTGAAATGAAGACACGGATTTCATCCCCCATAAAGAACGGACTATATTAATATTATTTTAAAAAGTTAGTTGCACTTCCTTTACAGTACGTCGTAGACAACCCCTGCATTTGTTGGCTCTTTATATTGTACTATTCAAGTCTACACCTAGTATTTTGTCATTGCTTTCTGAACGACTGACGCTCATATAATTCTAGGAAACCAACGCAAAGAGGTCCACCTCCAAATCTCCGGCAACTGTGTTTCGAACGCGGTATGCGGGATGACAAATCACGTTCGTAAATCCTTCGCCACAGCGCCTATTAATATTATAGGTACAACATTCAACAATATACTTGTCCCATCCCCAGTGTCATAGGTACAACATTTAACAATATACTTGTCCCCACGCCCAGTGTTATAGGTACAACATTTAACAATATACTTGTCCCCACGCCCAGTGTTATAGGTACAACATTCAACAATATACTTGTCCCCATGCCCAGTGTCATAGGTACAACATTCAACAATATACTTGTCCCCATGCCCAGTGTCATAGATACAACATTAAACAATATACTTGTCCCCACGCCCGGTGTCAAACCTCGGGGGGGGGGGGGAGAAATATACAAAATGGTACACAATTATTTTGTGTGCGAAACTCATATCTGGACCTGTTGTGACGCATCAAGAAAATCAGTGAAGTCAGTTTAATATAAGGTGTATTTTTAATGACTGTTCAGTGTTTGAAAATGTTGGCGGTCCAAGTTTTGTATTCACCTTCTGGAAAGTTCATGCAATATAATAGGTAAATACAAAACTTGGACCGGCAATATTTTCAAACACTGCACAGTCATTAAAAATAACCCTGTATATATGTCGGACAGTTGTATCTGATCCAGCAGCAACGTCTATTCTATCACTTGGGGCCTGTGTTCTTGCTATTATTTACACCATTTAATGCTGGATTTAAATTAAAATGAGCCCAGAATTGTCTTTATAATTAATCTGAGTTTTATGTCTAGGTCAGAGAAAGGGTCTCGGTGGTCTCAGGTTCAAACCCCACTAGCGTCGGGAGTGTGATTGCTCGGCTCCGGGAATGAACCAGTCTCAGAAAATGGATACCGAGAAAATCATCCTCAGAATTAAATGCTGCCAGAGTGATACCGAGTGACCACTGCTAGCCACGAAGATCTAATTGACCTCAAATATGGGCCCAGCACAATAAACCCTGTTGGTAGGATACTGACCACATCACCCAGCCAGTTCCCATTGGTCTAGACCAGGGGTCACCAAACTACGGCCCCTGGGCCGGATCCGGCCCGCGAAGACAGTTCATCAGACTCGCTGACGGTACTCAAATTTGCATGATAAAACTTATGGAACACGAGACGTTGTGATACAATTTAAATTTAAATATTATGTTTAGAATACTAGGATATCAGACATGCAGAGACCTCCTGGCTGCTATGTCCCTTAAATTCACTATTTTTAATTTTAAATTATTGTATCTAGATTTCCTTGTTTATTTTAATGTTATTTCACGCTGTCACGAATAATTCCCAGACTCGTGGTAGCTCCGCCTACCATGGTTTACATAGCAACACACACAAACATGCAACTTTCCCCTCTCTCAGATGCGTCCGGGGTTCAACACAGGTCAGACTGCTCCATATATATTTACTTCTTTTTGCATGTCATCCATTTTATAGTTATGTAACAAGAAGTTCTTTGTTTGACAGTGATAGGTATGTGAACTACAAGTATGAATAGAGGCAGTAAACTAGCAATCATAGCAACAACAAAAAAATGCCATAGAAGCCTCGTGTTATTACGAAAATATTTCCCCAGCTGAGAAAATTTCTCCGGTCAAGGTGTTAATCCAGGCTGTCTCTAGGCCAGTGTTTTCCAACCTTCCTGCTGGAGTTTATCCTTACGCAAATGTTTATGTTGCTCAAGGAACTCTGTGCGATGATCCAAGTGTCTGTCCTAATTTATGTAATAAACCAGATGTGCAGAGGTCTGTTTCGGGGGAACCCCTGGGTACCACTCACCGAGCCCCGGTTGGAAAACACTGCTATATGTTTTTTATTTAGACCTGCCCTATTTATATATTTTGCAAACCTTATTAGGTGATATATTCTATTACCAACGGTACCTTTAAATTTTATATGTACCTTTGGTGAACCGTAGCTTCACCAGTGACCCCTAGTCCTCTGCTTTTCTTGTGTTTAAATAGGATTTTAATTATACTTCTAATTCAATGTCTTTTTCATTTTCAGATCCCGTTTACTTCACCTTTCATTATAGCTACCAAGAAAATAAAAGTGGACGCCGAGTGTCGCATTTTCAATGAAAAATGGGGAGTATAGTACTTCTTTGTGGAAACAAAGGACCGTAAATCCAATTGCGTAATATGCAGCGAAAGTGTTGCCGCTTTGAAAGAGTACAATCTTCGGTGTCACTATGAAACAAAACATCCATCAACATATTCAAAGTTTTCTGGAAAGTTATGCGTGGTGTAGAAACATAAGAAATCTCTTCACTTGAAAATTTGCTGAAAATGAATCTGTCACTCGTACAAGTTACAAATTAGTGCATAAGATGACAGAACGAGGAAAACTGTTTACTGATGGCAACTACATCAAAGAGTGTATGATGGAAGCAGCAAATAACTTGTGTCCTGAGAAAGCCGATTAGTTTGGAACTATCAGCCTTTCAGTTGTGCGGTGAACAGAAGAACTTGAAGCGAACATAGTGCTACAGACACGCGAGAAAACTAGGAACTTGTGGTATTCTATGGCGCTGGATGAATCTACTGATCTCTCGAGTACGTCGCAACTTCTCGAGTTCATTCGTGGTGTAATTTGGACTCCCAGATAAAGGGGAGAGTTGGCACCCGTTTGCAGCATGCATGTTTCAACAACTGGAAATGACATTTTCGTGGAAGTGCAAAAACGTTTGCAAGACTACAACCTTCACTGGAATCAGCTTTGAGATGTTACAGGTGATGGAGAAAAAAACCATGACTAGAGTGTCTGAAGCACAGCTGGAAGGAGAAAACTTTTCTAATTTTCACTGTTTCAAATAGTTTTGCATTACAATCGCCGAAAATGTCAATCTCCATTTTCAAAAAAAAAAAAAAAAAAAAAAAAAAAAAAAATTATTCGTGGCTTGAAGAAGCATTTTTGGTGCGAGATTTTCAGATCTTGACAGAATTGAAAGTGACATTTTTCTGCTCCAGAATCCGTTAAATGTAACCTTGATGATGTGCCAGTTGAACTACAGTTGGAGCTCATTGATTTGCAAGCAAATGACTTGTTGAAAGAGAAGCACAGAGAAGGAAAACTTACTGAATTTTACGGATGCTTACCTGATATTGAGTTTCCGAAACTTAAGAAATTTGCCGCTGGTATGGCATCAGTGTTTGGAACAACTTATGTCTGTGAGCAAACATTTTCAAACATGAAGTATGTAAAGTCAATACCTCGAACGAGATTGACTGATGAACATTTGAAAGCAATTCTCTTGATTGGATGCAACAATGTAAAACCAAACATTGATGATATCTTGAAAGCCAAACGTTAGTGTCACAAATCTCACTATCCATTTTTTTTTTTTTTTTTGCTGCTTGGTTTGTGAGATTCGGATATGCGCACGCTAGGTCTGATGTAACTATCTTTTCGCTAACGCCGCCTTCTTTGATAACTGTTTTTAGTAAATAAATATGTTGATTGTCTTTGTTATTTGTGCATTGTACGCCACTCACCCATGAATAACATGGAATGCAAAACTTTGTTTTTCGTCCCTTGTCCACAGAGCTTTCGTTCTGGCTTGCAAGAATTGTACATGATTATCGGGCCCGCGCTCTTCATCTTGTGCACAACACCGGATGGCGAGATGGCTAGCTGAACTTTAAAAACCAGTACGACAGTCGTTTGATCCAAAAATACGCAGAGATACGTTCGAGCTGGCAGAATTATTGAAAACTATGGACATAAATAATAAAAAAAACGGCATGCATGGATATAGCCTCCCTATTCACCAACGTTCCATTAGATGAGACAGTGAAAATAATAAGTGAACGCATTAGAAAAAAATAACTTAAACAAGATATACCAACATCTATTACTATAAACTGCAAATATAAAATTCAATTTTATGAATAAGTCATACCGCCAAATTGACGGAGTGATTATGGGGGGGGGGGGGGGGGGGGGGGAATCCTCTTTGTCCTATTCTAACGGAATCTTCATGGCACATTTAGAAGAAAGAAGATCCTCAGACATTAAAACCTTGGTCTTCTACCGTCGTTATGTGCACGATATATTAATTATCACCATAGACGAGCTACAAGCAATATCGTTCCAGGTCAAAATGAACATGGCGCATAAAAACATCTCTCTATCTATGGAACACGAACACAACGAAGCGTTGCCGTTCCTGGATATCCCAATGAGACGTAGAATAGACGGCGCAATTCAAAGATCGGGATACCACAAAGAAACATGGACTGGCCAATACTTAAATTTTCATAGCTTCGCACCTGTCCAGTATAAACGGGGCTTAGTACGAACCCTGTTTGACCGTGCTAGGAAGATATGCAAACAGGACACACTGACAGAGAAAATTGAAACTCTGAACAATGTCTTAAACTGGGTAAGATGGGTGGGTTACTCCACAGGATTTATAAAGCGCCACTGCCAACAGCCGAAACCAAAACCAGACTAAATACAGTCACAGAGCTCAAGGTATTTATCCAGCTAACCTTTCGAGAGGATGACGTAATACAAAGTCTAGAGGACCGGCTCATTACAGTAGTCGGCCGAACATTATGTGCTGCAACTCCAGTTATTAGGTACAAAACTACACCTATTCCGGTCTCCAAATTGGCGGTTAGGCATTGAACCGTTACGGTCTGGAGTGTTTATCCTTGTGGCTACGGTTTGCATTCGCATTTTCCTTATGTTGGACTGGTAGATTATGATTCCGCCGCCCTGCTACTGAGTGAGTGCGTGGCGCGACAATGTGAGCTGTGAATTTAGTGTGGAATGCTTTTGCATATGTCCGCTGTTGTTTGTACAGTCATGTTCGGAACAATGGCTACCGGCTGTTACTGAATTGACTGGTTTGCCTTTTAGGTTCACGAGTGCATTTTACAGGAAACTCTTAGGAGTCGTCGCTGGAGATATGTGGCATAACCGCTAACCACCATTATTCAGTTGACAAGAATGCACGCCAAAGAGAGGGGAAAATATAAACCAATTGACTACACCAACGCAAACTGAAACCAAACCTTAAAAACTAACGCAACATCAAAACTGAAACTGGAACAAGTGACAGATGACGTCAATTCTAGGAAACATTTCATCAGCCCAAACTCAGGAGATCATTGGATAAGAACAGACACGTGACAACGCCTCCATTCGAAAACCCGCTTAGAATATGTTAATCGCGCACTCTTTCTGCAAACTGCCTGATGAACAGACGTGAAAGCTAGTGTGACCGATTTTCAAATAGGGACGGCAGAATGTCTAGATCCGAGGTAAGATTGTTACTCCTTTGATTAAACTGATGACCAGATGTAGCCAGTGACAAGGAAGGGTATCCAGTGTTTGTAATGTCAATTGAAATGTATTATTATAAATTAAAACCTCTGAAGTGAAAAATGCTCGACTGTAGATTCTGACGACGCAGAGCCGATTCCCGGGCCAACTGACACTCTAATACTCTTTTCGAATACTGCAATCTCTGATATTCTTAAAGATAGTTATTAACTTTAAGAAGTGCATAATAATACTACATTCTATTCTGGACAACTGTACGAAGTGATGATTCTAAAGCAATCCTGTGCCTTTCATCAGAAACACTGCTAAAAATGCTATCACTATCTACAGCTAAAATGACAGTTCGTGTACTAGAATGAGTGCCTTGTTCTAAAACAGACTTATCTATGTCTATTTTCAATTTAGAAAGCTGAAAGAGAAATCAAATCTTCCCTTTCTCCTTCATCTATTGAATAAATAGGGTTTGATGGAATAAATATTTATATTTGTGTCAAAATTTAATTAGATAAGGGCACTTATGAACTGCATTACATCAGAAAAGTTGTGCTTCGCGGAACTCCACCACCAGAAGTTGACTTAACTCATTACTCAACACAACTTAAAAACACAACCCACACCACCCAACACTCAACACCACACCACCCAACACTCAACACAACAACAACAGATAATGGGAAAGGAGTTATTATATAAAGAAGAAGAAGAAGTTGGTTAATTGGGAAAACACAGAGAATCATTTATACACACTACAAACCCAATTGAGTGATAGAAATGTTATAAATGTATGTCATTTATTTACATGCATCTTGACACCTCCTCACTCTTGTCACTGTCTTACTGTACACGTCTCACTGACCCCAGGTCCAATGAGAACTTACATACAGCAGGAACCAACTGAGACAAGGAGTACACAGTGTGATAAACTCTGACCACCCCACATTGACCCAACACTAGATTAGAGAAAAGAGGAGGGGGGGGGGGGGGGGGGACTAGTTCCTACTTCAGGAATTTAGGTTCTTCCGACCTACTTCTAGAATATTGTATTGGGAAGAGTGTATATGTTTATGTGAATCTTACACAGTGAAATCTTGGTGGCAACCCATTGGCAACCAATGGCATCCAACTGGCAACCAACGGGCCGACCAACCAAACCAGACCAGAGAGAGAAAGAGATGAACCGCACTTGAGATGGAGGAAGACTTGGCCTTGAGCAGAGTATGGGGAAGCCTTCAGAGAAGCTACACGGGCAGACTTGAAGTGGATCCATCAGTCAATGGACCCAGGCTTATCCTAATCCTCCAATCGCAAGGTTACATATCTCGTAAAAAAACACACAACACTCAGTCTCAAGAACTGATACATAAATGTATATGTATTATCTCCACACTTAACAAGTACAACATTCATATGTTTACAATATGTTTCCATACTTGCTGACATCTTATGTATTGATGCCTATTTGTTGATGGACTGTGACATTGGTCCTATATGCCATTTTCTAATTTATCTTGTGTAAACCACAATAGAAAATGTATCTATCAGGCCAGAAGACACAGGCCCAGTCAATAAATAATTAACTTTAACTGATCTTCTGTTAATTTGTCAGTTCAACCTATCTGTGATTCACCATCTTATGTGTGTACACCAAGTTGTCAAGATCTATTGTGATTGGTTATGTGTTTAATTGTTTAAAAACAAATTAACTCATGAGGGAATATTAAATTGGGAGAGACTCAAGGTCTATCAACTGCTCAACATCCATGCTTTCTTAATATAAATCAGGCTGAGAGAATTCTCCAGACTTTCCTCAGATTTGATAAACAAAAGGGGGGCTCAAGAGCTAAAATAATCCTTGGAGAATGGGCAGATTCCCAGTTAGTAATTACTATTCTCACCATGGCCATAATCTATATCTCCTAGACTAAATTAAATAAGACGAGGCCTGCAGATAACTCGAGGGTCATATTCTGGGGTTATTGAAGACAGAAGAGGATGGGGCCCAACTTCTTTGATTAGAAATGGGGCATGCACCACAGTGATTTCCCACTCCCTTCAAAAATATATGACAAGATACAGAGTTCGTGCTTTGCAGCGCTTTCGGCGAGTCGCCCTGCGGAAATTGACCGAGCCATGTGGGATAAAACCCGGGTCAATGAAGTCTTTTTGGTGACTGCCAAATTCCATCCACGATGAAATGTATTTTTCGTGGAGGACTTTTGTGTTGGCATTCTGGCAGCGGCATTATGCACAGTGTACCTGTGCGGGCTGTTGGCTTCCTGTGACTCCTGTGTGTTCCACTTTTCACATTGGAAAGTGAGGAGCATTTTGTGTGATATTCACTGGCATATAAACGGAGCATAATGGGGGAAACAGTTGCCGTGAAGTTGGAACCGCGACTAACTAACTAACTAACTAACTAACTAACTAACTAACTAACTAACTAACTAACTAACTAACTAACTAACTAACTGACTGACTAACTAACTAACTAACTAACTAACTAACTGACTAACTGACAGACAGACTGACTGACTGACTGACTAACTGACTAACTGACTGACTGACTGACTGACTAACTGACTGTCTGACTGACTGACTGACTGACTAACTAACTAACTGACTGACTGACTGACTGACTAACTAACTGACTGACTGACTGACTGACTGACTGACTAAACAACCAACCAACCAACTAACTAACTAACTAACTAACTAACTAACTAATTAACTAACTAACTAACTAACTAACTAACCAACTAACTAACTAACTAACTAACTAACTAACTAACATATTCTACCCCTCTGTACGCCAAATCCAGTTGCATTTACTAATTCACATGCAGTTGCGAGTCTATCTATATCGGCAGAACAGAGTGGCAGTTACACAGCATGGTTATTGAAGATATACCCAGCTGGATTGACAAGATACTACACAAAGGTGATGGGATAATGGGAAGGCTTACACACCACAATTACAAACTTTCGGCGTCGTCCATTGCACGTCATGTCTTGGAAACCGGTCATGTAATATATAGAGACAGCGCTTTTCGCGTGTTGTTTCATACACAAAATAGTCGTTTGTTTAAGTTTGAAGAAGCCATAATGATTCATTTACACAGGCCAGTTTTGTGCAAACAGAAAGACATGATAGTCAATTTAAAATTACCATGGGTAAACAATTGATATTACTGTGCGAACATATGTATATTTTGCAAGATGAAAAACATACTGACCAATAAAAAGACATGAATTGAAACGAGAAAAAGAGTGTTGAAATGCTACATAGAACCTGTACTTTTATATGGATGTGAAGGTAGACAAGAGCAGACAAGCTCAGAAACATCTGATGGCTGTGCAAATGTGGTTTCTGAGGAAAATGCAAAGAATTCCATGGGCAGACAGAAAAACCAATGAACAAACCCTAAAAGAAACAAGTGAAGATCGTAAACTGATTAGAGACATTAGACGTAGACAGTCAAAATATTTTGACATGTTATGAGAAGAAATGAATTAGAGAACTTGGTGACAACTGACAAAATCGAAGGGAATGAGACCAAGGGGAAGACCAAGAATAAATACCTGGATGGCTTGGCCACGTGGCATGGTCGAGACAGAAACACGGAGCTGATCCACGACTCTGGTGATTGAGTGAGATGGCAAAACATGACCGCCCACGCTTATCGGCATGACACATGATGGATGGATGTGTATATTTCAGCTTAAAAGATATATCTAGTTATTTTATTCTATGTTGTGTGACTTCTGCAGTATGGACCTGGCGAGATGCAGCGAAATATGCCAGGCAATAAATCGTACAATCTATGGTTTGTGTCGTCGTTGTTAAGAATATGTTGGGTGTTAAGAATATGTTGGGTGTTAAGAATATGTTGGGCAGGGAAGCAAGCAAATGGAGATGTGTTGGTAATTCTACGTGTTGCCAGGTCATTCAACATGATCTCCACCATTTAGCACAGCTACGAAGATGTATATCTTCATTCCTTCTCCCCGCCATGGGTTGTAGTTATTATGCCATTGTTTTGTTGTTGTTGTTGTTTATTTTGGTTTTATTGAAGCACAATGTAACAATGGTCGTATGTGCCAGTGTAGATACACAATGAGAAACGTAGACGCAGACACCCTTAGCAGCTACACAACAATCAGAACGTATCATAACCTGGTCTTCCCTCTGTGTGTGGAGGCTCGTGACAGATGTCAGTGCATATGTGCTGTGAGTGAGTGTTGTGTGTGTGAAGGAGAGAGAGAGAGAGAGAGAGGAGAGAGAGAGAGAGAGAGAGAGAGAGAGAGAGAGAGAGAGAGAGAGAGAGAGGCAGACAGACAGAAATAGTGATAGTGAATTATTGAATTATTGGACGTGTGAATGACTATTTGTTATTGTGATTGTGTGTAGGTATGTGTGTGCGTGAAGGATTGTGTGTGTGTGTGTGTGTGTGTGGTATTGTTGGTTTATGGCTCTGTCTGTCTGTCTGTCTGTCTGTCTGTCTGTCTGTCTGTCTGTCTGTCTGTCTGCTGTCTGTCTGTCTGTCTGTCTGTCTGTCTGTCGGTCTGTCTGTCTGTCTGTCTGTCTGTCTGTCTGTCTGTCTGTCTGTCTCTCTCTCTCTCTCTCTCTCTCTCTCTCTCTCTAGTATAGATATTATTATATATATATATATATATATATATATATATATATATATATATAATATATATTATAATATATATATATATAATATATAATATATATACTTCTATCTACTGGGCGGTTCCCCAATGCTGATAGTTATGGAGCAAAGTTATTAACAATTTGTGACATTATTTATTGTTGATTAAAATTGTTAATTGACTTTCGGTTGCCCT
>JACEFZ010019992.1:107500-160000 GCA_014155875.1 Cepaea nemoralis | reverse complement strand
AGTTAGCAAACCCTACTCAAGACGACTACCATGTTATGGACAGACCAGAACAGGTCAATATTCTGAGCCTCGGAACAGGACACAATAGATTACGCAACCACATGTATACAAAATTCAAGATTGATGACTCAATCATGTCCACATGTGGTTTGGCGTCCCAGACAGCAGAGAACATACACCAGGACTGCCCAAACTACAACATATCCAGGCGAACCTTCTGGCCTAGTGAGACAACAGTGGAATATAAACTCTATGGAAAGCTGAGTGAACTAAAAAAGAATGTTAGATTCATACAACATTGTAGTTATAGACATATTTCAAGCGAACGAAAGGAGGAGGAGGAGGAGGAGTGTCAGGGTCTTGTATGTAAGTAATAGTGTAATTGCCTGTATGTAAGCGAGAGTCAGTGTAAGCAATAGCTGAGGTCAAGGGCAGTAGGAGACATCACGGTTTGGCTAACGGACGGTCAGGCAAGAAGCCCGTGGACAGACCCACGTGATGTGGGAAGGTCAAGGAGGACGGAGTCAGTGTGTGTGAGCCAGCGGATAGAGACGGACGTGTGGAGATATAGCGAGTGATAGAACGATAGAACGATAGTGTTGTGACGGATAGATGAGATGAACGTAGTGTATTGATATTCGAGGAATGTACTAACTGTGATATGTGTGGGATGATGTGAGACTGTGATTGCGAATGGTCATACGGGCGACAGTGTAAATATCGCCCATGTGAGCGAGCGTTTGGTTGCCTATGTCGAATGATTGCTTAAGCGTGAAGTGAGACCATATTGTTATCCTGTAGTATAATGTAATAAAGGTTGTTCAGGAGACAGCTCCTGCGAGTTTCCGATTGCAGTCATGTGTTATTAGTATATGTGTCGTAAATGTTGTAATTTGCCTGTCCAAGTCCAGTGAGCTAGAAGGAGAAGATAGTTAGGACTCTGACGAGGAGGAGGAGGAGGAGGAGGAGGAGGAGGAAACAATAAAACAAAGATGCCATGAACAAAATATTGCACGATTTCTTTCCTGGCATACGTCGCTGCATCTCGCCAGGTGCATACTGCAGAGTGATATATCAAATAATGAGGAAACATGAATGATACTTTGACTGAAATGTGTTGTTTATCGTCGCTGACATTGCAAGATTGTATAGAACATTATATCCACGGAAGTTTAATGTTACTTATATTATTAATTGTTGTTCGGTTATTATAGTTTTAGGCGTATTAATTTCTCTGACTTCGTTTGCTTGGCAAGAGTACGGTAATTTATCTCTTTCTTTATCCCTTCTTTTAATGTGCTTCATAAAATGCATTTGTCTTTTCCCAATTGTTCTGTTGTGTAATCTAGTTACCTGTTTACTGTGTGCGTATTACAAATTACACTTAAGTCTTTGTGTGCATGTTTTCCCCCCGTTATATGTAAAATGAAAAAAAGTCTCGCTTCTTTCATAATCAACACATATTTTGGGGGGGGGGTTTTTGGGGGGGGGGGGGGTTCTTATCCTATTTACAGGACATTGCAGTCAACACCAGTATTTTTCAGTTGCTGTTGATATCTTGGCAAATTTTACGTTCAATAGTTTGCCATTACTTTCTGAACGACCGGCTCACATACCTTTCCGTAAGAAACCAACGCGACGCGATCCGCTGCCGAATCTCGCACAGCTGGGTTTCGTACGTGGGTATACGGGATTGCAAACAGCGTCCCTAACCCCGTTCGCCAGGGTTTGTGATATGAAACATTGCATTTGAGAAATGAGAACTTCACGATTCTTAAAAAAAGAGTCTGGCATATGAGGCAACGACCTCCAGCATAAGAATGTAGGTGGATAAAGTAACAGCAGCATTCCGTTGGTTAGAGGAGACCACTGCAACACACATTGTATTCACTGGAGACTCAAGGAGTATCCTTAGTAAGGTGGAGAAAGGGATGATTCGTGTGGAATAACTCACCTCGCTTCAAAGGTCACAGATTGTTAGAATTGTATGGATGTTTTGTCCGGGCCATGTGGAAGTGTGGGTAAATGAACAGGCTGGTAGGCTGGTGGTGAATGCAACTCTTGGTGGTAGATTACCTAAGGACAAGGGAGAGGTGATCGTGCGCCTTTGGAACCAGATGGAGAAGGTGGGGAAACAGATTGAAAAAAGGTATGTGAAAAGAATAAGATTGCTGGGGATCTGCATCGGTTCTGAAAGAATCTCACAATTGAGAGGGAAGACAGGAGAACTTTCAACCAGATAACGGTAGGAACAATTAGTAGTTTGATTCTTCACTGGCTGTTGAACGAGATCACGGAGAGCTATTGGAATATCCTGAATGCAATGATGTCGGAACTTAGCTCACCCAACTCAACTCAACTCAACTATGAGAACTTATGTTTGTGATATGATATACACGACAGCTTCTCACGACAGATGAGTAACGTTTACACATGTTTCATGTAGATTACACGTTTACACATGTTTCATGTAGACACCTCCTCACGGCAGATGAGTAACGTTTACACATGTTTCATGTAGATTTCTTTCATGTAGTTGTATCATTGTATATTTGTTGTTTTTGTAATGACGAAGGCTTTAGCCGCAACGTTAATTTTGTCCACTTGCAATTGTGTTCTAATAAAGTTTATCGATTCTACTTCTCGACTACGTTGTTTCACTCATCGGTTGTAATGTGGAACATTCAATGTATGATAGAAATATTACTTATTTTATCAGGTTATTTACTTTTTTGATAACAAAAATCATTTTCATATAAAAAATCTTATGATATGGGAAATTCCTTTTGGGACCACTCTTATTATCGTATTGTTGAATTGATCACTGCTTTCCAGATAATTTACGTCAATGGTATTTGTAGTAGGCTATTTTTGGTTGGTCTTGTTACATGGCTGAACTCTCTGACCCGCTGTCTTTCAACAGAATCGTTCGTTCGCATTGTACCCGTGTACTTCCTACTGTGGGTGCTGCAGTAGCGTCATGGCTAGACATTCGCCTGCCGACCTGGTGGTCTTAGGTTTGATCTGTATCAGAGGGGATCCGAACTTTTAAAGATATATCTGGGCTTCCTTGTTGACCTAACCTTGCAGGGCACCAGCAAATTGTCTGGGGAAGTAAACATCACCAACCAAGTGCCAATTGACCTATATAAATAAGGATCTAGCACTATATGCCATGTGCCTAAAGGTGCATACAAGGGCCATTTACTTAATTTTTACTTACTTACTTTCTTATGTAATATTTTGTGACCCTGTCTCTTCGTGCTGCCTTCAGTATTCTTCTGTTGAACGAGGGGACTGAGCACGTATGGGAATGTCCTGAGTGCAGTGATATCGGTTCTTAACTCACCTCAACTCAACTCTTGGGGTATTTTGTCTTTGTTGTTGCAAATCTGATCGTATCTCTTGCTGCTGTTGTCTAGTTCTGAAACAGACAGCATAATGCTGGTGGGGAGTTAGCGTTGAACAGTGTTCTTGTTGTATTTACTGACATGTTTGTTCTGCAATAGTGGTGACATCTGGCCCATGACCTGTTTGATTTCCTGCATCTGTGTCAAATCTCTGCATTGATTCTTTCATGTGATGAAACTAAGCTTTCCGCCATCAACACCAGCACACTACGATTACCATTTAATGGACAGAACCAGGCAAATCATTTTTCAGCGCCTTAGATCAGGTCACAATCACTTACACAACCACATGTTTCAAAATTCAATATTATTAAATCAACCATGTGCACATGCGGATTGGCGCCACAGACAGCAGGTAACACACTCTCAGATTGGCCTGAATACAACATACCTAGGCAAACCTTCTGGCCAATGGAAACAATATTGGAAGATAAACTGTATGGATCACTGAGTAAACTAAAACAAAGGCAGTGAACTTTATACAAGAGACAACATTGCAGATATACACAATCAATTTCAAGTGAACGCAAGAACAAGGAGAACTAAACTTTCCAAGCAGGTCTAACGTCTCTAAAACCCAGCATGTTAACTGTAGCATTTGCAGATTCAGAAGTTGTGATTTATTTGGAATATCCCCCCGCCAAAGCTGTCGCTCCAATACACTGAGCCAGGGAAGTGAATTCCTCAGTTGGATATTAATAAAATTGGTGGAACTGCGGTAAAGCTGTGAAAATGTAAACAATATAAAATAACACAAAGTACTGCAGCTTTACAGAACAGAATTACGAAACTTACAGGACGTTGCGGCGACTAGCCTTCATCGGCAAACAAATACATACACAAAACACAACATATAATCACGGAGAAGACCATCCAGTGACTACATTAAGTCATAAGAACGGGATGAGAAGGAATTTTTTTTTACATGAAAAAAAAAATTATAACAGTGAAGAGAAAATGAAAATGTGAATACAAATTTTGCTACTTATTTCAGCCTGGGATTCTGAGATATTTAGCGAAAATGTTGTCATTTTCTCTTCATTGTTCTAATTTTTTTTTATCTTTTTATTCTTCTCAGTTTGGGGACCACTGTCTCAAGTGCAATAACTCCTAACACAATCTTACCTCCCATAAAGTAATGACGCGACTTTTGTTCTGGTTGTCTTTCATTAGTTCTTCTTTTCTTATCTGGTTGTGTCCTTCAGAATACTGTTTTGTCTGTAAACATAAATACAGTGCCCGCAAACTATTTGGGGCAGCTGGTTTTATGATTGTAATTATGCCTCTAGAGTTGTGCAGATTGTGAAGTGAATTATGGTACCGCGTGGTTGATATAGTGCCTTGTTTTCTGTATCGACTGCAATGTTACTAAATATAATTCAGGATGGCCATGAAATTACTAAAACATGTTCAACTAGACTAATTCCCAGGTACAGGAGTCATGTTCAGGCCATTGTGGCATGTTACAAAAATTAGTTGCATGTTCTTGAGAAGACATCACAGTCAACCCCAGTGGTATTTTTGTTTGTTGTTCTTTTTGCTGTTTTTGATTTTATGGGTAGAAATAAATATATGCTGGTGATTCAGATTGCAATCCGGTGAAAATGGAATATTAATATAAATGTTAAAAATATATCCCTTTAGAATAATAGTTGAAAAAATATAAATTATGACAAACGGCTCAGACCTTTCCTTACTGGTATATCGGCTTTTCAATGCTCATGTCTTATGAACTTGTGATGGAATTACTCCAATGGAAGTAATAATGCTTGATTAGCAATACATGCAGTCGCGGTAGTGTAGTACCTAGACGGACGCCTCCTGGCTATGTGGTCGTTCCACTCGGCGAGAATTCGATTTTCGTCTTTTTTTTAATGACCTGGGGGACTCAAAGGTTCACGCTGCCTAAAACTGACAGGAGAAAGTGTCTTGGGAAGTAGAGAAGGCAGGCGTGATACTGACCATTGTTACTCGCTGAACACGGGTTGGTCTGTAAAAATGTGGGTTTTTTTTTTTTTAATTTTAATTTTTCATTTCATTCTCTTTCAATAAAGAAAAACCAATTAGCTTTTCATAGTCTCCTCTGCGTACTTGTCTTTCTCTGCAAGAACCTTAGTTCTTCTCATCGCCTTTCTTTTCCAGAATCTTCTTGCGATTCTTGTCATGTTTCAGCTTAACATTGATAGCCTTAGAGGGATGGATAACAACATGGACGGTTGCACTGAATTCGTTCAATGTATACCACACATTTCTTCCTGTAGACTTGGGTTCCCTTTCCCGTCTGTTGCCCCTTGTAGTGTCCGCGGATAACGGTTACTTCGTCGTCTTTTTTGATGGGCATACTTCGGACATTATACTGTTCTTTAATACTGTGTTGACAGATTGTGTCAGGTCTTAGTCAGATATGACTGAGCTACCGTATAACAGTAGACGGTACTACCTGCTTTCTGTTAGCGCCGAATGTTGGGCGGCGCTTACCAAACCCGACACCCCACATTGTGCCAACGGCTTCAGGCGGAAGAGCGCAATTGGGAGGGTACAAGCCTTACCCTGGTGCGAGGAAATGCAAGCTAAAGACAAAATGTCATGGCAGGGCAGACCAGGCCCTAAGCCTTGGTTGGCGGCTGGTCTAGGATCGAAGCTCCGACAGGCGGACAGTTAGAGCATTGCTTTGCTGATCCGGCAGCTTCTGCAGCTTGTCTTGTTCCAGATGTAGGGGTGTTAACTTTCCTCTGGAGTGAACTAGGCAGGCCGAGAGAGGGATCATGCTGCATGGGCAACACATGATCTCTATATTTTAGCCCAGGCTTTGTGCTATGGAGAGGCAATAACTCCATCCCTGGTCTTAACTGGTCTCGGAATCAAAGCGAGAGGCAACTGTTACGGGTTATAAGTCCTTGTCAATTGGCGTAGACATGGGGCGCCACGCGTTGCCTCTGACGGTGGGAGACACCTACAGGTGTCACTGATCAGCTACCGCCCGCCTCAAGTTGGGGGGCCCCCGGCCAATTGTGTGCAGATCCGCCACAGCCTGCCTGCTTCGATGGGTGCTTGGGGCTAGGACAAAATCTGAATCGCAGGCTGTAAAACCAATGCACCAGGTACAAATAAAAATAAAAATAGAAACCTCAAGCTACGGCTTGCAACCTGGAACGTGAGAACCATGTGTCCAGGATTTTCCACTGACTTGACCAATATTGACGATGTGAGAAAAAAGGCTGTGATTGATGCCGAACTCAATCGTCTTAACATTGATATTGCTGGCCTGCAGGAGACTCGCCTCGCTGAGGAAGGGTCACTCAGGGAAAACAATTACACCTTTTTTTGGAAGGGTAGAGGGCAGGCAGAAAAAAGGCAACACGGTGTGGGCTTTGCAGTGAAGAATTCGCTACTGGGAATGATTGAAATTCCAGCAGGAGGAAATGAAAGACTATTATCCCTGCGCTTGGCAACCTCTTGTGGTTTGCCACCATTATTACTGCATATGCACCGACACTCGATTCCTCTGATGATGTGAAGGATTCGTTCTATGAGGAGTTAGACTCCGTGATCAAGGCAGTTCCAAAATCTGACTACATTTATATGCTCGGTGATTTCAATGCTCGTGTGGGCAAGGACTCGAGTTCATGGCCAGTGTGCCTTGGAAAATACAACATCGGTCGCATGAATGAAAATGGGCAAAGGCTGCTGGAGCATTGCACCAGTAATGACCTATGTATTACAAACTCCTTTTTTAAAACAAAAGAGATGCATAAGGTCACATGGAAACATCCAAGATCCGGCCATTGGCACCAGCTGGACTTCATCATCACACGGAGACAACATCTGAACCATATATCATTGACTCGAAGTTACCACAGTGATGACTGTGATTCGGATAATTCTTTGGTTGTTGCAAGGGTTAGACTGAGACCAAAGAGAATCTACACAGCTAAACACAAATCTAGCCCCAGGATTAATATTATTAACACTCACGATCCTGAAAAGTGCTTTCAGTTTCAACAGCAACTTGAAGACGCTTTCACTGATACACCAGAAAATTGTACAGTAAATGAAAAGTGGGGTCAACTTAAGGAAACTCTTTATAAAACTGCCGTAGGGGTTTACGGCACTGTGGATCATAAGAGGCAGGACTGGTTTGCGGCAAACAGCGAGACTCTGCAGCCCTTGATTGATAAGAAGAAGATAGCTCTCTTAAGAAACAAGGAAAGACCAACGCGTAACACTCTGAGTGAGCTAAGGCAAGCTAGGAAGGATGTGCAAAAGGCTGCCAGGCAGTGTGCAAATGATTATTGGATCAAGTTATGTGAGTCCATTCAAATTGCAAGTGATAAGGGAAACATAAGAAGCATGTATGAAGGAATAAAGAAAGCCTGTGGTCCAGTGATAAAAAGAAGTGCACCATTGAAAACCTTGACTGGAGAAATCATCACTGATAAGAAACAGCAGATGGACAGATGGGTAGAGCACTATTTGGAGCTTTACTCAAGTGAGACCAAACTAGCGGATGATGCCCTCAACGCCATAGAGGCTCTACCAACTCTTGACCACCTGGACACACTTCCCACCATAACAGAAGTTAAGTGTGCTATAAATGAACTTGCATCTGGCAAGGCTCCAGGTAAGGATGGGATTCCAATAGAGGTTATCAGGAGTGGGCAAGACACACTCACTCTACAGATCCACCAGCTAATAGAGCTATGCTGGCGAGAAGGACAAGTCCCACAGGATTTCAAAGATTCAAGCATCATAACACTGTACAAGAACAAGGGCGATCGGAGCGACTGCAACAACTATAGGGGTATCTCACTTCTGTGTATTGTTGGAAAAGTATTTGCCAGAATTGTTCTGCGCAGACTTCAAGTCCTAGGAGATCAAGTCTACCCCGAATCACAGTGTGGCTTTCGACAGAACCGGTCTACCATTGATATGATATTCTCATTGCGACAAATGCAAGAAAAATGCCGTGAACAGAATCAACCACTGTTTATTGCCTTCATCGACCTCACAAAGGCATTTGATTTGGTCAGTCGTGAGGGTCTGTTCAAGGCACTAAAGAAGATTGGCTGCCCACCAACTCTTCTGTCCATTGTGGAATCGTTCCACACAGGCATGAAGGGTATAATCAAGTTTGATGGTGCAACTTCTGAAGAGTTTGAAATCAAGAGTGGAGTTAAGCAAGGTTGTGTACTAGCTCCCACCCTCTTTGGAATATACTTTTCACTTCTACTGAAATATGCCTTTCGTGATCAGGATGGTGGTATATACATTCACTCACGCTCAGATGGCGGCCTCTACAATGCTCAGAGATTGAAGGCCAAGACCAAAATTAGGAGGGTACTGATCAGAGAGTTGCTTTTTGCAGATGATGCTGCAGTTACGACCCACTCTGAGGAAGAATTGCAATGTCTACTATCTGCATTCTCCAATGCTTGTTCTGAATTTGGTTTAACAATTAGCAAAAAGAAGACACAGATTATGTCACAAGGTGCACATGGGGTACCATCAATCTTTATTGACGACGCCGAACTAGAGATGGTAGACCATTTTACATATCTAGGATCAGTGGTAAATAGCAAATTATCCCTAGATCAGGAAATCAACATCCGGATTGGTAAGGCAGCAACAACAATGAACAGGTTAAGAAAAAGAGTCTGGGAGAACAGGAAGCTTACTGCCAAAACAAAAGTCCTTGTCTATCAAGCCTGTGTCCTTAGTACTCTTCTTTATGGCAGTGAAACCTGGACAACTTACTCACACCAAGAGAAACGTTTAAACAGCTTTCATATGCGGTGTCTGCGAAGAATTCTTGGTATTAAGTGGCAAGACAAAATCACAAATACTGAAGTATTGGAAAGATCAGGTTGTGTGACGGTTTATTCCATGCTCAGTCTTCGTAGACTTAGATGGATAGGACATCTTAGGAGGATGGATGATGGTAGAATACCAAAGGACATCTTTTTTGGTGAATTACAGATGGGTAAGAGATCTCAGGGTCGGCCTCTACTACGATATAAAGATGTGTGTAAGCGGGACATGATTGATACAGGCATTGATAATGCACATTGGGAGCAAGTCGCCGCTGAACGTGTTGCATGGAGTGCAAACATCAGAAATGGAATAAAGACAAAGGAGAAAAAATTATTGCAGATAAGTCACACACCGAGAGTGTGAGACGTAAGATGGTGCATGATGGTGGAAATGACCACATGTTCATATGCACCCACCGTGAACGGACATTTACAGCGCAAATTGGCCATATCAGTCACATTCGCTACCACCATAGGTAAAAGTTATTATGCCTTTTTAAAGCACAAATTATCGTCTGTAAAGACGGCAAGGTGTCAAATGGGTGTTGACAGAGGTGAGCTCATGATTTTCCTTGTGATGTGACAGGGAGCAATGAAATGCCTTGTCCTGTTTTTTTTTCCTTCTTGACCCTGAAACGGCCATGTTGAACTTCATTTCCGTCTGTGGCTCCCCTAAGTTGTCCTATCATCTCACAGTTAAAGTGTTACGCTATAATAAACCCGTAAGTACAAGAGGAAATGTATAAGAGAAAATGAACGAGTAGATAGGTGGGCTTAGGGACTTGGCTGGTATGGGAAGCGGGTGAGCAATTGACCAGACTGACATCCTCAACGCCCTCATATATATATATATATATATATATATAATATATATATATATATATATATATATATATATATATATATATATATATATATATATATATTCCCCCGCGTTTCCATCCTGTTTCAGGATATTGCGGTCAACACCAGTATCTTTTCAGCTGTATATTGCTTGCTTGCTTGCTTGTGTTCGTTGGCTTGAGCTCCAACGCGAAGTCCTGTATGTCGGATGAATACATCCTGTTGTCCAACATCAGTGTGATGTCATACAGGACCTGAGTTTTGCGTGAGTATCTGTTGTCCCATGTCTGGCTTATTGGTGTGCAGACTGGTGGTTCCTCGCCGTACAGGCAGACACTCTCCGACTTCGGAGGAATCGGCGATCCTACTGACTTTAGCCAGGACCCCGAAGGGACCTGTTGCCCAGGACGCTCGACGAGGACGCGTCAATGGTTCTTGGCCAGTATATAACCTGGCCCTGGTGCCTTGGAAACACCTCTGCGTCCCTAGCTGTATATTGTATCCTATGCTAGATTACGCTCATCTGCACGCCACGACTTTCTGAGCGACCGGCTCCATACTCTCATAAGTCACTAGCGTGACTTAACCACTTCTAATTCTCGTCCGCTCACGTCGACCACGAGAGTATTCGGGATTAGCGGTGAAAGCTGCTAACTCCTCGGCCAGGAAGCCGGCATATATATATATATATATATACACACTAGCTGACCCGGCCCGGCTTCGCCCAGGCCCTGGCGGGGATCTATCTATCTATCTATCTGTCTGTCTGTCTGTCTGTCTGCTTGTCTGTCTGTCTGTCTGTCTGACCCGGCCCGGCTTCGCCCAGCTCCTGGTGGGGAGCATCTCATTTAATTCTTATAAGTAGTCATATAAGCTCCCGTTTCCGTTCCCGACTATCTGTCTGTCTGTCTATCTGTCTGTCTGTCTATCTGTCTGTCCGACGCGGCCCGACTTCACCCAGGCCCTGGTGGGGAGCATCTCATTTAATTCATATAAGTAGTCATATAAGCTCCCGTTCCCGTTCACGACTATCTGTCTGTCTGTCTGTCTGTCTGTCTGTCTGAACCGGCCCGGCTTCACCCAGTCCCTGGTGGGGAACATCTCATTTAATTCATATAAGTGGTCATATAAGCTCCCGTTCCCGACTATCATTCTGTCTGTCTATCTGTCTGTGTGTCTGTCTGTCCGACCCGGCCCGACTTCGTCCAGGCCCTGGTGAGGAGCATCTCATTTAATTCATATAAGTAGTCATATAAGCTCCCGTTCCCGTTCCCGACTATCTGTCTATCTATCTATCTATCTATCTATCTATCTATCTATCTATCTATCTATCTATCTATCTATCTATCTATCTATCTATCTATCTATCTATCTATCTATCTATCTATCTATCAATCAATCTATCTATCTATCTATCTATCTACCTACCTACCTACCTACCTACCTACCTATCTATCTATCTATCTATCTATCTATCTATCTATCTATCTATCTATCTATCTATCTATCTATGTTCGGCCCGTTCCCGTTAAAATATAGATAGAATAGAAGAATAGATAGATTGATAGTAGAAAATATGATTGGAAGAGATCTATCTAAAGTAAACTTACCAAGATATCACGAACAGCCAATAAATGGTGGGCGGTGGGTTGACTGCAGAGTACTGCAAACGATATGCAACTAACTTTCTCTCACAAAAAATTACTTTTTTTTTTAACGAACGAAAATCTTTCGCAGGCCCGTCCTACATTCTGCCCTTCTTCTTTATTTCCTCTCATACATTCTTTCATTCAACGTCTCTTATGAAGCACTTCTTTGACAACGAAAGAACAGTAAGCATTAAAATTCATGAAAAGTAACTCGTTGAGGAAATGCTTAACATGGGCATCATAAATACCCAACGTGGGTGTAACGCGCCATATATATGAGAATGTTAAAAAAGAATTAATGTGCTGTTGAAGAAAAATAAAAAGATGAGTTAGAAAATTTTCACTATTTAAATAAATGCATTATTTTTATGAAAACTTTGAAAATGCCTTAAAGATTATATCATTATTTATTATAACTCATATGCCTGTAAATAACTATAGACAAAGAGTTTATAAATCTTTGAAAACAATGCAACAATCTATATATAAAATATATAGCAATGATATTAATAGTTATGCCCCTTGAAATAACTTTTCTTAAGTTAAGTCCCCTCGCTATATATAAATGATAATGTAAATTTAAATATTAAATTTTAGTAAGTACCTAGCTGACTGTACACTAACAAACTATGACAGTTAGCTGCACGGGAATTAAAAGAATACATGTAGAAAATTTCATCTCAACCGGATGGACCGTTATCGAACGCATCAAATACATCCCTATACACATCCATACATACATCGTCTTATATATATATATATATATATATATATATATATATATATATATATATATATATATATATATATATATATATATATATATATATAATATATATATCGTGTGCCATGTCGGTAAGCGTGGGCGGTCATGTTTTGCCATCTTACTCGATAACCAGAGTCGTGGATCAGCTCTGTGTTTCTGTCTCGACCATGCCACGAGACCAAGCCATCCAGGTATGTGCTTCTAGGTCTTCCTCTTGGTCTGTTCCCTTCGATCTTTCCAGTTGTCACCAAGTTCTCCAATTCATTTCTTCTCATAACATGCCCAAAAGTTTGACTGTCTGCGTCTAATATCTCTAATCAGTTTAAGATCTTCATTTGTTTCCTGAAGGACCTGTTCATTGGTCTTTCTGGCTGTCCATGGTATTCTTTGCATTTCCTCAGAAACCACATTTCTACAGCCATCAGATGTTTTTCAGCTTAACTGCTCATTGTCCAAGCTTCACATCCATATAAAAGTACAGGTTCTATGTAGCACGTCAACACTCTTTTTCTCGTTTCAATTGACATCTTTTTATTGGTCAGAATGTTTTTCATCTTGCTAAAGGCTACTTTCGCCATGGCGATTCTTGTTCTAATCTCTTCAAGGCATCTCCCATCAGATGTTATTACTGTTCCGAGATAATTGTACCTATTCACTTGTTGAAGAATATTCTCATTTACTTGTATATTACATTGTGGTATTTCGTTCTTCCTAGTGACGACCATAATCTGTGGCTTTTTACAATTTAATTCTAACCCTCGTTGTTCACTGTGTGTAACAACTGCATCTACTAAATGTTGCAGGTCCTGTTCATTGTCTGCAATCAAGACTGTATCGTCTGCATATCTAATGTTATTGGTGCATCGTCCCGCCAATATAGGCGTAAGGGGGAATGAGGGAGAGTGATAGAGAGATAGAGACAGAATGAATTAGTGGATGATTTAGTGTTTGTGATTGTGAGCGGGTATATGTAATGAAGTGTGTGTGATTGTGAGCGGGTATATGTAATGAAGTGTGTGTGATTGTGAGCGGGTATATGTAATGAAGTGTGTGTGATTGTGAGCGGGTATATGTAATGAAGTGTTTGTGATTGTGAGCGGGTATATGTAATGAAGTGTTTGTGATTGTGAGCGGATATATGTAATGAAGTGTGTGTGATTGTGAGCGGGTATATGTAATGAAGTGTGTGTGATTGTGAGCGGGTATATGTAATGAAGTGTGTGTGATTGTGAGCGGGTATATGTAATGAAGTGTGTGTGATTGTGAGCGGGTATATGTAATGAAGTGTGTGTGATTGTGAGCGGGTATATGTAATGAAGTGTGTGTGATTGTGAGCGGGTATATGTAATGAAGTGTGTGTGATTGTGAGCGGGTATATGTAATGAAGTGTGTGTGATTGTGAGCGGGTATATGTAATGAAGTGTGTGTGATTGCGTGTATGCATGACTGTGTGAGTATTTGTGTAGTTGCGTGTGTGAAAGTGTGGATGTGTTGTTTCTGTGGGTATAGGACGGAGTGTATATGCCTTAATATATGTATGAATTGGGATATATGCTCTAGAGGAGAGAGAGAGAGAGAGAGAGAGAGAGAGAGAGAGAGAGAGAGAGAGAGAGAGAGAGAGAGAGAGAGAGACAGACAGACAGACAGACAGACAGAGAGAGAGAGGCAGAGTTAGAGTATGTATGTATGTATGTATGTATGTATGTATGTATGTATGTATGTATGTATGTATGTATGTATGTATGTATGTATGTATGTATGTATGTATGTATGTATGTATGTATGTATGTATGTATGTATGTATGTATAATATATATGTGTCTTATTGAGTTGGTGTATAACTGTGAGAGTTCGTGTAAATGATGTGAGTATGTATGCAGGTATGTATGTGTTTATGCATGTGTGTGTGTGTGCGTGCGTGCGTGCGTGCGTGTGTGTGTGTGTGTGTGTGTGTGTGTGTGTGAGAGAGAGTCTGGTTACTTACCTGTCCTATAACATGGCAATATGCATTGCTTATGTTCACAACTCTCATCTGACAATTTGTTTCCTACGTGAATGTAACATGCAAAATAGTGAATTGATGTACGAAAGATGAGTGATTGGAAGGGCCGAATGTAAGACGGTCCTGCGATCCAAATTTGTGACCCTTTGATAATAAAGTTCGTGTATTCATTCGTTCCAAACAATGATATGAGCGCCGGTCGTTCAGAAAGCAATGGCAAACTACTTTAACGTAAACTTGACAAGAATTCTCAAACAGCCAAATAAATACTGGAGTTGACTGCAAAATCCTATAAAGGATATGCAAATAACTACATTGTCTGCGTGTGTTAGCGATTTGAATGGTACTAATCGATGAATGCATACATAAATAAAGTTACCAAGAAAGACCAGTTTATAGCCTAGCAGGCAGAAATGAAGGCAGCCGCGAGAGTGTAGTGGTTAGACGCCCGTCTACCGGCTCGATGGTCCTGAGTTTTTTCTGCATCGGGGAGGATTCGAACAATTAAAGAAGTGACATGAGCTCTTAGTTCGACCCAGCCTAAAATGGGTACCAGGAAACGTAATGGGAAGTAAAGGCGACCGATAGTATACTGACCTCACGACTCACAGAATGACTGGACTATGGAAATGTGGGTCTAGTTCTAAATGCCCGATTTGCTTTAGGCGTGTAAAGGCACCTTGGAATCCATCACGACACCTGGGAGACTGATTCCCAGGCTTGTCCATGGGAAACGTCCCATGGGATGGGATGGGACAGCACACATTTGTATTTCCCATGGGACACATGGGACAGTAGCCATGTCATAGCAACAATCTACTGTCAGAGTTACCCTTAATTTAAAAAAAAGAGAATGTTTTTAACCTTTGTAAAGCCTTTTATAGTTCTTTTTTCTTTATATATTTGTATTTGTATTTATATAAATTGGGAATGGATTACTTTTCCTCTGTCTCTTATAAACATTGATAGTAATCAATCCCATACTGCACAATTTACGCAATTTTGCTTTGCACGTGAAGTTCTTGCCGAATCTACAACATTCTCCAGTCCATTGTTTGTGTGTACTGATAATGCAGCAACCATGACGGCGGTATTTGATGGACGATTTGATACTGATACAGAAATGCACCGATCTGGTTGTACTGAGCGCAGGTTATCAACATGCATTACTGATAGCTTCAGCCGAGGCGTGATTTCTGAACTGGATCAATTCATGGATCGACTTTCATTTATTGAAACATGTTACAATACAAGCCAAAGGCATCACAGCTGCCATCTTCTATACCAATAAAATCTGTAACACGTGAATGGCGACCATATTACCAACGTGTCAATGCCCATTAAAAAAATTACGCGCATTACTTTAATGCAGATGATGAAGAATTCTTAAACCACATTCCGAATATTGCTCAGATTAAAGGAATGCTGTACATACATGAGGAATTGAAAACTTCTTTTTTGACAAACTAGAAATTGATGGTGCTACATCTCATTTAATGTTGCTGTTATACTTCCTCCTAGACTATAAGTTGTACACAGTTATTGTTGATATTGACGAAGAAACTTCCAGCAGCATGGTGAAGAAATATTGTCAGAACTTTCAGATAATTATTGGAGAAAAACTTTGGCCATATTGCGGCAGTTCTCTGGCAGTTACTGCAGCATTCCTTACTGGAGTTGACATTAAAGCCAAAATAGAAGACATGGTCGAGTCAGTTGTTGCTACGAAGAAAGGGAATGTGGACACCAATAAATGGGCCAATGATTGGATCGCTTTTTCTAAGTCTGTTGTTCCAACTGTTATTTCATTCATCAAGGATTTAAATCTTTCTTTCTTCTGAATCATCTACTGTATGTGAAGTAGCAGGAATTGTGGAACGAAAGCCGAAAAGTGATTTTGGCTTATTTTTTTTTAATCCTCCACCAAACAAAGCACTTAAGTTTGATGACCCCAGAAACAAATGCCTTGATGATGAATTCGCCATGTTTCAAAAATTACAACAGCCATTAAATTATTGGAAAAAATGAACATTGGTTTCTACTGCTGAAAGCAAGTGCGAAAATTGTTTTGGCCATACCAGTGTCCTCAGCAGCAGTAGAGGGCTTATTTAGTGCAGCTGGATTGTTGTTGAGTAAGTTACGAAAACGGATGTAACCAGCTCTCGTTATAAACTCTGTGTATATTAAATTTGCATGTAAGATGAAAATTGTTGAAATGGTTCAGGCATTACCTAGATTAACTGAATTATTAGAAACAGTCGATCAGCAGGAAATTGATAATGTGCTGAATGAGCAGAGTGACTCAGAAACAGGATGACAGTGTCGGAATGACGCTGAATTGTCATATTTAGACTAATTTTGTTTTAATAAAACACCCTTGAATATTAAAATTAATAAATTCTGTTGTTTTACATGTCTCTTTGCACATGTAGTCCTATTTAGTAGACACTAACCCTAAATTTTCATAAATTGTAGAATTTTATTTGAACTGTATTCCATATTAATATTATTATGGGAATCCCATAAGATGGGATGGGATGGGACAGGCATAAATTGCCATGGGATGGGATGTGATGGGACTGAAAATGTGTCCCATGGACAAGCCTGCTGATTCCAAAGACCGAAATTCCTGGCGTACATCATTACGCAAAGGTGTAGTCACATGTGAAGCAAGCAGGACTGCAAGAGCTGGGAAAAAAGACTGGACAGAAAATCCACTGCAGGAGATCCTCCTCCTGGAATGTCAAATATTCTTTGCCCACATTGTCAAAACTCATCTCGAGTCAAAAGAAACCTTATCAGCCATCTTAGACCTCAGGGCTGCAAACTTTCAACCCCCACTGGATGAAATGAATGGTCATCACCATTCTTGATGGACAAACACAAAAAGGGCTCTGTACTTTTTACTTACTTTATGCAGAAAGGTAAGTTCCAGACTTGCGTGTCGTGAAGGCAACAACAAGTCTAAAGTCTAAAGAGTGGAGGTCACCATGGCCGAATGAATAAGACCGCTCGTTCTTAATCATCCGGTGTGCTGATGCCGAGGTAAGGGGTTCAACCCCTACACCGGTCAGTTGGGCTAAAATGTTAACTTCTTGGGGATGTAAATTACAAGTCCCTCATGGCGAGGAACACTGGTAATAAGGAAAGCTAATCCACACGCAAGATTCGGTCCAGAGCTACTAGAAGTGGCGTGTGTGAACTACGCTTAAGTTCAAAGCGAAAGAGGACAAAAAAGTAAGGTCTAAAGGAAATGTCCGACAGATTGCTATTGAGGTTGTTACCAATATGTTACCAAATAGACGAATTTGTTCATTAAAGGGCTATTTTTCAATATTGGAGACGTATTTGGTATATGGTGCTAGCCGTATAATCTCATAGACAATTCGGCATTTGATAGGTACTGTGGTCAATATTTAGGAAGTCTTCCTTTACTTCCCAGATGATTTCCAGTTGCCCATTTTAGTCTGGATCGAACCTGGAGCCCAAGTCAATGTTTAAGATATTTGTCTCGATGGGGATTCAAACTTATGACACGAGGCCGAAGGGCAAGAGTACTAGCCACTCCACTTACGTCTTTGTAAAAATAAAATTACATGTGGAGCGATTTGTTGACACTCTGTGCATGGTTACATTTAACTGATTCATTGCCAAATGTGACCTCCCATATTGAAACAAGGACGATTTATCGCCATACTTATGTCATCGTGGTATTTATTTTGTATCTTGGTATCTTCCGCATTGTCAATGCTCAGTTAAGAGAAATTTACATGATAATACTTGTTCGTTTGATTCTGTACTACGAGTATTTTTGGTCTAAAGCTACTGTTTGTTTGGTGCGGAATCAGTTTATAGTAACCGCCAACCTGAAGACGTCGTTTTTTGTTTATGAAGGCTTCGATGAGCTCCCAGTGTAGTTAAGATAAGAATCCCTGCACAGCTTGAACCAACTGCCCTGAAAGAGTGTAAATAAAGTACTTGTTGTGTTTTGTGAGTATATGGCTGTCCTGTGCGAAGCCTAAGTATAGTTTATACAGGTATACACTTGGATCCTTGGTTGTAAAAGTAAAGGGCCCTTGCATTTACACACCTGAAGGCAGGCGTATTATGAATGTGTTGATAGTCCAGTGTTTGTGTAGACCAGTCGGCACTGAATGGGCAATGTGTAAATGTAACACCGGACGCTTCATTGTTTGTTTGAATGTGGGTTCTCTGAAGCGCCATGAGTTTAACATCTTAAGTTAGACTCATTGACGATTAGGTTCCCGAGCCCTGTTCAGGGCTTGTATCTATTGCATTGAAGTTGTTATGGAGACATTTCTCCCCTGCCAGCATTGAAATACCATCTCCGAGGAGACTGTTGTGGAGATCTCGTTCTCCTCTACAAGCTCAGAAGTCAGCGAGTTGTTGAAACTACACATCTGCGGAATGTTACCAGGTCAGCACATCATACAAATACTGCCTGGTATAAAGTCTGTGCTGATATTGTTTCCTCCTAGGGTTTTAGATATTTCATTGGCAACTGCCTCCAATCCAATATCCAGCGTGAATATATGAGGGACAACCTGTGACAGTGTTTCTCTTGTGTAGTGTACAGTTAATGGACACATGTACCCTGTGAATTTACGCAATCCCAGTGTGTGTTTCTTTGTCATAGATCACATACAAACGTCCTGTACGATGAACATGCTGAATGTGACGTGTCGCAATTTTGCAGGCCTCAGTGCAAGGAAGAATAATAACCAGTTTTCCTCCTCGAGTAGCGAATGACGAGAGCTAATAAAGTCTGGTCCTATCGAGTTCATGTTCATGTCGTTGTCCTACCAACGTCCTAAACGTTACACAAATGCGGCCGCACAGAGAGCACAGGCCAACCAAAATAATATGCCATCATGACACGTAGATTCGATCAATTTTATGTGTACGTTATCTTTGTTATCTAGGTTGACAAGTGTCGTGAGATGGATCACAATATGGCAGGGCTGACATTGTCCACACGGTAGAGCTAACATTGTCCCGACTAGTGCTGCTGTGGCAGTCAAGTCTCCCCATCCTCATGCAAACAGCTGCCAGCGATGTCTCTGAGAAAGTAAGACAAACAATGTCCTATTTATATTAACCAGCATGTGTCAGTTCGCCAGAGAGGACATGCGCCTTACAAAGCTGACCTCAATGTCTTGCAGATTAGCTTAGTTTAATGAGTTAGTTAATTAACGTCCCATCTAAGCTGTCACTGTTCGAGAGTGTAGTACAATAGGTGCACTATCCCACAAATTATTTTCTGGGCTGGTAGCTATAATCAATATAGCGAGAGCACAGACGAACTAGAAAACCCAAACCCACGCCGAACTGATATTCATTCTTACTCAAAGCTCGGCAGAGACTAGAAGGTAAAATCAACTAATCTGCAAACTTGCTGTAGATCCTCGATAGTGCAAATAACGTCTGAGTTTGTGGTTGATGGACGATTCCCTGACATAATCGGGAATACTGCACATTGTAATGCACTCCTCGTTGCTGAAATCTATCAATTTTACTGTAACATTTGTCTATGTAATAATATTGATAATATTGCCATATAATAATTTCGCCAAAGCTGAAACTCCAATGCACCCATCCTGTCTGGGAACCACTGACTAAACTCAACAGAACCATCAGCACAACAGAAACTGTTAGGGTATATGAGTTATAACACATGTTATGTTTGGACAGGCTGAGCCGTAAAGGGATGGGACGGATATACTTAAATATTAACTTGCCCCTGTGTTTGCCAGGCCACATCTTCCCTTTGATGCAATACAGAGAAGATGTTTACAGTGCTAGATGCCTGGATACATACATTCGTACTGTGTTCATGTGGACAAATAGACATGTACGTACTTAGGTGGATAGACTAGCTGACTGGTAGGTAAACTGACTTGCGGCTAAACATAAATACAGACACAGAGACCAGAAAGACATACAGAAAAAGGACAAACGGACGGACAGGAGAGTGAACGAAGGATTGGACGGATGGACGGACCCACGGACGGACACATAGACAGACAGACAGACAGACAGACAGACAGACAGACAGACAGACAGACAGACAGGCGGGCAGGCAGGCAGGCAGACTGACAGACAGACAGAACGACCGACCGAACGGATCTTATTTTCAAAGGGTAACAAATTAGGTACGCAGGCCCGTCTTACATTCGGCCCTTCCATTCACTCATCTTTCGTTCATCAATAATGCATAATACATTCACATAGGGAAAAAAAAACATTGTTAAATTAATGTTGTAAGCATAAACGATGCATATTACCATGTTATGAGACACTTACCCCAACCATACCCTCATCCCCCTTCCACCCACACATCCCTCACCCTACCACACACACACCCCAGGCACACATACAGTGCCCCCACCCATGCACCCATCCCTCTACCACACATCCCCCACCCATACACATCACCCACCTATCAAACATCTCCCCAAACACACACACATCTCTCCACCCACCACACATCCCCCATACACACATCCCCCACACACCCACACACACCCCCAGGCACATATACATGCACCCGCCCATCCATCAACCACCCACACATCCCCCACCTACACACATCTTCCCACACACATCCTCCACTCATCCCATAACCCATCAACACTCACCCACCCACATATCCTCCACCACACATGCACAGACCCCCAACCACTCAGTCAAACACACATCTCCCAACCACACAAACCCACCTACACAATATCCCCGCCATCCCACACATCGAACTACACACACACAAGACTAGCATCCACCCACACATGCTACCTCTTTCACACATGCCCCAAACACACAATCTCCCCCCACCCAACCACACATCCCATCGCCCATACACACACATCCCCACCCCAACCTACACACACTCACCCATCCACATATTTTCCACCCACCCACCCCCAATCACCCATCCCCCAATCACACATCCCTTAACCACACATCCCCCACCCACAAACACCCCGCCCATACACTCACATACACATCTCCCCACCCATACACACATCCCCCACACACACATCCCCACTCACCAACACATCCCCCATCCAAAAATACAACCTCCCACACACACATCTATCCACCCACACACACACATACACACATCCTACACCCATACACTCACCTCCCACATACATTCACCCACTCACGTACTCATCCGTCAACCACTCACACCCACACATCCCCCCCCCACATCAACACATGCATCTCCCATCTACCCACGCACACTCACACACCCCATCCACACAGCCAAGCACACATTCCCTCACCCTCACATAGATCCTTTACCCACCAGCACATTCCACATCCAATCACACCTACCCCATCTACCCACACACACATCCCTACCCACACACATCTCCCATCCCACACAACACCCCACATACATCCCCCACCCTTACACACACACCCCCCACACCCATCCCCCATACACATTCCCCACATACACACATCTCCCCACCCACCCACACATCCTCCACATACAAACACACTCACCACCCACACATACATCCTCCACCCACCCACAATTACCCCACCAACACACACCCCACCCACACAGACATATTCCCCACCCACAGATAGACAGACAGACAGACAGACAGACCGATAGATAGATAGATAGATAGATAGATAGATAGATAGATAGATAGATAGATAGATAGATAGATAGATAGATAGATAGACAGATGGACCGATAGATAGATAGATAGATAGATAGATAGATAGATAGATAGATGGATGGATGGATAGATAGATAGATAGATAGATAGATGGATGGATGGATAGATAGATAGATGGATGGATAGATAGATAGATAGATAGATAGATAGATAGATAGATAGATAGATAGATAGATAGATAGATAGATAGATAGATAGATAGATAGATAGATTAGACAGACAGATAGAGAGATAGCTTAGACAGACATATAGAGATATAGCTTAGACAGACAGATAGAGAGATAGCTTAGACTGACAGATAGAGAGATAGCTTACTCAGACAGATAGAGAGATAGCTTAGACAGACAGATAGAGGTATAGCTTAGACAGACTGATAGAGATATAGCTTAGACAGACAGATAGAGAGATAGGCAGGCAGGCAGGCATCCACGCAACTTAACAGATGGACAAGCCAGGAAACAGTGTAACAACTGACATGCAGGCAGGCAATTCTCCTCTCCCAAGATCCCAGATACCTCGAGAATACCAGGAACACTTGTGAGACACCGACGAAAGGGAAATCATAAACCACAACTCGCAGTAACGTGCTATCCACGAATACGTTAAGTGTGTGCTGTGCGGGACTTGGGGAAATGCCCGCAAGTCAAAGCTAGCAATAAATTCAGGCCCAAAGTAGAATATTGGTTTCCTTGGAGTGCGCCATCTGCCTTGGGAGACGGGAGGTTACACAATACATTGCGGGGCGCAAGGAGATATGTTCATAATTTCCTCGTTAATAATATTGAGGTTCATATTACCAGTATTTTTGGACATTACGTTAAGGTGTATAAAAATGTGTTGTTAAGTTGTTGTGAGCTATGAGGCATGTGTGTATATTTTGTAATTGTGAGTTGCGGCAAGTGAACTATTTCTGGCTTATGTTTACTAATTGTAATATCAAGTTTATCGTTAGTGCTAGGAAGATATACCGTTCGTCTTGTTAGTAATGTTGAGTATTACCAATCTTCTTGTTAATAATGTTGAGATATACGAAGACTCGCGTTAGTATTTGTGAGTTATACCAAGCTTCTGGTTAGTATGCTAAGCTACACTAAACCTATAGTTAGTAGAGGTGAGTCTTCTTCGTGTTAGTATTGGTGAGTTCAGACCAGATACCGGTTTATATGATGTGTTATTCCACGCTTCACGTTAGTAATGTTGAGTTATGTATGGCAAGATTCTTGTTAGTAATGGTGAGTTATACTAGGCTTCTTGTTATTAATGCTTAGTGATATCAAGCTTTTCGTTACTAATTGTAATTTGTACCAAGCTTTATATTAGTAATAGTAAATTCTAACAATCTCCTTGTTGGTAATGGTCAGTTATATAAATTTTCTGGTTAACAATAGTAAGTTCAACCACACTTTACGGTATTAATAATTGATTAAAATAAGCTTCTTGTTAGTAATAGTGATTTATACCAAGCTTATCTTTAATAAAAGTGATATATACCAAACTTCTCTTTAGTAAAGTGATTTATACCAAGCTTTTCTTTAGTAATATTTATTTATATCAATCTTCCTTTGGTAATAGTGATTTATACCAAGCTTATCTTTAATAAAAGTGATATATACCAAACTTCTCTTTAGTAAAGTGATTTCTAGCAAGCTTTTATTTAGTAATATTGATTTATATCAAGCTTCCTATAGTATTAGTGATGTATACCAAGCTTCTCATTAGTAATAGTCATTTACACAAATCTTCTCATTAGTAATAGTCATTTACACAAATCTTCTCATTAGTAATAGTCATTTACACAAATCTTCTCATTAGTAATAGTCATTTACACAAATCTTCTCATTAGTAATAGTCATTTACACAAATCTTCTCATTAGTAATAGTCATTTACACAAATCTTCTCATTAGTAATAGTCATTTACACAAATCTTCTCGTTAGTAATAGTCATTTACACAAATCTTCTCATTAGTAATAGTCATTTACACAAATCTTCTCATTAGTAATAGTCATTTACACAAATCTTCTCATTAGTAATAGTCATTTACACAAATCTTCTCATTAGTAATAGTCATTTACACAAATCTTCTCATTAGTAATAGTCATTTACACAAATCTTCTCGTTAGTAATAGTCATTTACACAAATCTTCTCGTTAGTAATAGTCATTTACACAAATCTTCTCGTTAGTAATAGTCATTTACACAAATCTTCTCATTAGTAATAGTCATTTACACAAATCTTCTCATTAGTAATAGTCATTTACACAAATCTTCTCATTAGTAATAGTCATTTACACAAATCTTCTCGTTAGTAATAGTCATTTACACAAATCTTCTCGTTAGTAATAGTCATTTACACAAATCTTCTCATTAGTAATAGTCATTTACACAAATCTTCTCGTTAGTAATAGTCATTTACACAAATCTTCTCGTTAGTAATAGTCATTTACACAAATCTTCTCGTTAGTAATAGTCATTTACACAAATCTTCTCGTTAGTAATAGTCATTTACACAAATCTTCTCGTTAGTAATAGCTATTACTAAAGAGAAGCATGGTGTACATGACTATTACTAAAGAAAATTTTTGTATAAATCACTATTTCTCTTTAGTAATGGCGAATTATAACAAGCATCTCTGTAGTAATAGTGATTCATACTATGCTTTTCTTTAGTAATATCGATTTATATCGAACGTCTCTTTAGTAATAGTAATTTATTCCAAATTTCTCTTTAGTGATAGTAATTTATACCAGTCTTCTCTTTAGTAATAGTGATGCACATCAAATGTTTCTTTAGTATTAGTGATTTATACCAAATTTCTCTTTGATAATTGTGTTTTATATCAAACCTCTCTTCAGATTAAGTATGTTTCTTAACTATACTTCTCTTTAGTGATGGTGATTTATACCAAACTTCACACTATCGATAGTGAGCTATACCAACCTTCCCGTCAGTAAATGGTGATTTATAACAGACTACTCTTTAGTAATAGTGATTTATAGCAAGCTTGCCATTGGGAGTAATGACTGATACTAAATCCTCGTTAGCAGAAACACGCTGTACTAAGCTTCGTAATAGTAAGCTACACTAATCTTTCCGTTAGTAATAGAACTTTATACTAAGCTTCTCTTTTTATTTCCGCATATCCTATTACAGGACATCACTGTCAGCACCAGCATTGTGCCGCTGTTGTTGATTTCTTGGCAAGATTACGCTCAGTAGTTTGCCATTGCTTTCTGAGCGGCCGGCTCACATATCCCGTACGTAACGGGCATGGCAAGAACGGCTACCGATTCTCGTGCAGCTGCGTTTGCTTCACGTGGATAAACGGGATTACGGAGAAAGTCGCTAACTCCTAGGCCAAAGACACCAGGAGCTTCTCTTTTGTGATACTAATTTATATCAAACTTGTCTTTAGTAATAGTGATTTATACCAAAATTTACTTTAGTAACAGTGACTTATACCAAACTTTTCTTTAGTAATACCTATTTATATCAATCTTATCTTTAGTAATAGTGATTTATACTAAACTTCTCTGTAGTAATAGTGATTTATGCCAATCTTTATTTAGTAATATTGATTTATATTAAGCTTATCTTTAGTAATAGTGAACTATACCAGCCAAGCTTATCGTTGGTAATAGTGATTTATACCAAGCTTCTCTTTAGTAATATTGGGGGGGGGGGGGGGGGGGGGGCTGAGTGATCTCGAGGTATGGTGTCCGCCTCGAGTGCTGGAGGTCCTGGATTGAAGCCCCGGTGACGGCCGGGATTTTTAAAATCTGGACTTCTATTTAAAATAAGTAATTTCCCCTGGTCTCTGGGTTGTGAGATCAGACCCCCGTGTGTATTGTTACGCACGTAAAAAATCCCTTGGCATTTGGAGATCGAAAAAGAGTAGCCTAACGCGCTGCCAGGGCAAAATTTCGAGTTAAAATCTTCCCAAAGTATTTCAGGATCCTCGCCGGTGCTATGGAGTTTGTGCACTGAGCTGAGCTTCTCCGGACTCCGGCTTGAGGTAGGAGTAGAATGGAGCACTAATGGGTTACACTCGTGTGCCGTGATGTTGATCCGTCGAGTAAACTAAACTAAGCTATCTTTAGTAATAGTGATTTATACCAAGCTTCTCTTTAGTTATAGTGATTTATACCAAGCTTCTCTTTAGTAATAGTGATTTATACCTAGCTTCTCTTTAGTAATGATGATTGATACCTTATTTCTCGTTAGTATTAATGATTTATACCAAACGTGTTTTTAGAAATAGTGACTTACACAAGTTGTTGGTTTTTTTGTTTTTAATATTCTTTTTAAAATTGTAATTTATACCAGTTTTTTTTAATTTTGTAGTAGTAACTTATACCAAACTTCTCGTTAGTAATAGTAAGCTATGCAAAGTTTCTCGTTAGTAATGCTAATTTATATCTAGTTTCTCGTTAGTAATATTACTTTATACTAAATTTAATGTTGGTACGCGAAGATACGGCAATGTAATGATAGCCAGTTATACCAAGATTTCATGTAATAATAGTACATTATAACAAGAGACGGTCTTATATTGAAAGGCATGTATACAAAGAGAATGTCATGTATTGATAGTCACATAAACCAAGAGATCTTGTATTGAAAGTCGGTTATACCAAGGGAAGGTCATGTTTTTAGTGTTTTATGCGAAGAGAATGGTCATGTATTGATAGTCAGTCATCTAGGCTTTACGTCTTTTAATAATAACCCGTTATAAGAATCCTGGGATTTGTGGTAAAGTAACCGCTAGACGCTCAACTGCCGAATTTGTAGTCTTGGGTTCGAATTCGCTAGAAAGCTTGTTTACAACCGATCTAGGCTTCCATTCGAATACGCATAAAATGGGTACCAATACATGTCCTTGGAAGTAAAGGCCGCCCATGTAATACAATCCCCCATCACCCATCGAGTGCCTGTCTATAAAAAATAGGGGCCAAACATCATATGTCATACGCATCTTGAGGCAAATAAAAGGGTCCTTCACATCACATTACTTTACTGCCTGCTATGTGGCGAAGGGGATACGAATGCGCTTCGCAAACAAACATACCGCATTCGAAACACAACTGAGGGCGATTTGGCAGCAGACTGCCTTGCGTTGGTTTTTATTTTTTTAAAGGAGTATGATTGCCGTTGGTTCAGAAGGCAGTATCAAACCCCTGAACGTAAACATGCCAAGATATCATTCATTCATTCAATCAATCACTCATTCATTCATTCGTTCATTCATTCAATAGCATGTCCTTTGCAGAATCTAGCTCCCATATCAATCTTCCGGAAAACCTCTCGATCATAAGCAAAATGTCCCGCGTCCGATACACCCATCTGAAGATCATCCGCCACATCCTGCACCCACCTTCTCTTTGGCCTTCCTCTTCCTCTCTTCCCAGGTATATACCCCTCCATTATTGTTCTCTCCAAACTTTCGTGACGTTTCAAGTGACCAAAATATTTCAATTTTCTTTGTTTTATCGATTTTAATAGCCAACCTTCTTCAATATTCAGCTCTTGAAGTATTGATGCATTTGTTCTTTTCTTTACCCAAGATATTCTTAGAACTCGTCTATAACATTTATATTCAAAGGCATTTATGCGCTGCTCAGCTTGTTTAGTAAGTGTCCAGGTCTCACAGGCGTATGTTGCAATGGCATGCTCTTAAAAATCTAATTGCAGTTCTGTCCTTTCCATTCCATAATTTATTCAGTTGTTTTAGTCTTTGAAGAGAAATTGATAGTCGTCGTTTAATTTCTTTCATTGTCACCGTTGTTGGTAATCAATGACCCAAGATATTCAAAATTTTCCACCACCTCCAATTTTTCCTCATTAACATATATTTCTTTCTCCATAGTGGTTTTATCTGTATGCATTATCTTTGTTTTTGCAATGTTAAGATACAAGTTGTGATTTTCACTATTCAATTGGGTTGAGGCTATTAGGTTTTCTATACCAGTCTGTGTTGTGGATAGCAATACTGTATCATCAGCATACCGAATCTCTGGTATGTCAAGACCACCGATATTTAGGGCATCATATAGCTCCCTATTTATATCATCTCTTACATTTCTCATTATATTTTCGGCGTACAGGTTAAACAAATAGGGGGACAGCACACATCCCTGACGGACTCCTTGCTTGATGTCAAACCAATCTGATGTCTCGCCATCTATTCTAACCGCTGCTTGTTGGTCTAGATAGAGCATTCTTATGAGTTGTATTACATGTGATGGAAAGCCCATATTCCTCATGATTTCCCAAAGTTTCTGATGTTGTACACAGTCAAATGCCTTTGAATAATCCACAAAACATGAGAATAGGTTTACATTAAATTCTCTGCACTTCTCTATTATTAAACGCATATTGAGAATGTGATCTCTTGTTCCTCTTCCTTGTCTAAATCCAGCTTGAACCACGTTAATTTCTTCTTCCATTTTCTTACGAAGTCTTCCCATTATGATTTTTAGTAGAATTTTACTTGCATGACTGATCAGGGCAACAGTTCTATAGTTGGTGCATAATTTCAGGTTGCCCTTTTTTGGTATTGGAATGAAGATAGTTCTCTTCCAATCTTTTGGCCATATACCATATTTCCATATCTTTTTACATAATGCGTGATAGATTTGTATGCTTTCTTCTCCTCCCGCTTTAATTAGCTCAGCTGGTATCTCATCACATCCAGGTGATTTACCATTCTTCAGGTTCTTTATTGCCCATGCAATTTCATCTAATGAGGGTTCAGGTTCTGTCTCTGCTGTCGTTGGCTCATGTATCTCATTCATATCCTCACTGTCACTCATATCATACATTCCACTGCAGTACTCCTGCCATCTTTCTAGAATTTGTCTAGATTCTGTTAAGGTATTTCCCATCTTGTCACAGATAACATTCAATTGAGGTTGAACATTTCTTGTCAATAACTTCATTTCTTTGAACATTTCGTAATCTCTTCCAGTCTTATGATATTGCTCTATTCTGGTACAGCAATCTTGTATATATTGATTTTTGTCCTTTCTTGTGTTCTTTCTTATTTCTCGAGTTAAAGATTTATACTTCATCCTGCTGTTATCGGATTCACCCCCTTTCTGTTTCAGTTCCTTTCGTTGTTTTATTAATTCTAACGTGTCTGATGTAATCCATGGCTTAAGTTGCTTTTTCTTGGTAGGAATTAAATCTTTGGCTGCAGTTACTCAAGATATCTCTAGCTTGTACTGCCAGTTCATCAGGTGTCATTTCCTCTTGTACAGACATCAAGACCCCAAAACGATTACTAACTTCTACAGTGTATGCATCTGGTATTTTTGTGAGATCAAAACGAAGTGGCCTTGGTCCTCGGGTAAGCTTTTTGAGTTTTAATTTCAGATCTGCTTCTAATAACTGATGATCCGTATCACAGTCTGCACTTCGTAGGACTTTTGCAGATTTTATGCTTGATCTCTATCTTCTTTGTTTTAAAATATAATCTATCTGATTTTTGGTAATACTGTCCGGGGACTTCCATGTGAATAGTCTTCTTGGATGTTGTTTAAAAAGCAAGATATCACAAACAGCCATAAAATGCTGCGACGTTCTGTAAAGTATATACAAGTAACTTGTTTACATTACTTTACTGTATACCAACAGGACGTCATGCACTGATAGTGAGTGATCCGAATTGTATGTTAATTCATAATGGCCCGTTATAACAGCCGTTATTACTTTAGTGAGCGTGAATAATACACAATGTACTGTCTCTGGTAATAGTGGTTTGCATCAATTGAGCCTTACTATTAATAATGACTGAGTTATAACAGAGTTGTGTTATCTAGTAATAGTGATTTATACCAACGTTGTGTAATCGAATAATAGTGAGTTATAACAAAATTGTGTCATTTAGTATTAGTGCATTATACCAAAGTTGTGATATCAAGTATTCGCGAGTTATAACACCATTGTAAAATCGATGTAATAGTGAGTTATACTAAAATTGTGTTCTCTAATAATGGTCCGTTATACCACAGTTGTGTCATCTAGTAATGGTAAGTTATACCACAGCTGTGTTCTCCAGTATTGGCGAGTTATACCACAGCTGTCTTATCTAGTAATGATGAATTATAATCAAAATTGTGTTATCTAGTAATTATACATTATACAACAACTAGTATTAGTGAGTTATATCAAAGGTGTGCTATCTAGTATTAGTGAGTTATATCAAAGTTGTGTTATCTAATACAAGTGAGTTATACCAAAGTTGTTATCTAGTAACTATACGTTATACCAACATTGTATTATCTTGTAATAGCGAGTTTAATCAATGTTGTGTTATCTAAAGTTAATGAAGTTTACCAAAATTATTTTCAATAATTGATGAAATTTCGCACGTGAAATTATTATTAATTTATTTCTTAACTGGAAACACCAAGACATGACCCCAAACCGCTATGACAGGTAAGGCACTAATTCTCAGCATTCAAATTTGTTGTTGTTTCTTTTTTGTGTTGTGTAGATGCATTGTTTAATCTTTTTTAACATGTAAGCCGAAAATATAATGAGAAATGTCAGAAATGAATTAACCAAGGAGTAATATGATGCCCTAAATTTCGGTGGTCATGAAATATTAGAGATTCAGTATGCTGATAATACAGTATTACTATGCACATCACAGAATGGTATAGTCAACTAATAACCACAACAAAATAGAATAGTGAAAATCACAGTTTATATCTTAACATAGCAAACATAAAGATAATACCTACAGATAAAAATAATATGGAGAGATAAATATATGGTAATGAGGTAAAATATGAAGTGGCGGAAAATTTCTAATATTTTGGGTCATTAATTACCAACAATGGTGACACAATGAAAGAAATTAAAATACGAATATCTATTGCTCTTCGAAGACTAAAACAACTAATAAATTGTGGAGTGGGACAGATAGAACTACAAAATTAGGTTTTTAAGAGTATGCATCTTTTCCATAGCAACATACGCCTGTGAGACTTGGACACTAACTGAACAAGCTGAACAGCGCATGAATGCCTTTGAACATAAATGTTATATGCGGGTTCTAAGAATATCTTGGATACAGAAAAGAACAAATGCATCCATACGACAGGATCTGAATATTTATGAAGGTTGGCTCCAAAGACGAGACGATAAAACAAAGAAAATTGAAATGTTTTGGTCACTTAAAACGTCATGATAGTTTGGAGAGAAAAATAGTGCAAGGGTATATACCCTGGATGAGAGGAAGAGGAGGACCAAAGAGACAATGGGTGCAGGATGTGGCAGATGATCTCCTGACGGATGTATCGGACATGGGACATCTTGATAATGACAGAGAAGTTTTCCGGAAGGATTGTTATGGTAGCGAGGTTCTGCAAAGGACATAGTACTGAATGAATGAAATGCAGTGTACACGTTTTGTGCAATATATTTTTTCGTTTACATCTCGTCATATTTTATGCAAACTCACACCTGTCACCTTTCATGATTGTGTAACTATTTTCTAGTAGTTGATATAAATATCAATCATTTCTTGTTCTTTCAACCTCATCTATAATTGCCACTGTCACACACTGTTGGCAATTACTTTAAAGCAATTTCAAGCGTTCTGTTCGTAAGAATTCTGTCTTTCTCTAATACCGTGATCATGATCGCCCTCATCATTACTATCATCAGAATCATTATCATTATCATTACTAAAAATAAAAATTAAGTTGCATGTCCTTCACAGGACGTAGCAGTCAACCCCAGCATTTTAGCTCTTCGTGATTCCTGGACAAATTTTACGTTCAGTAGTTTGCCATTGTTTTCTGAACGACCGGCTCCTAAACCTTTTTCGATAAAAACCAGCACCGCTGTGTTTCGAACCCGGGTATACGGGCTCACAAACCGCGTTCGCAAGCCCTTAGCCATCTTCGTCAAGTATTTCAGTCGTTTAACTGATCGTTACACTCCCTGCTCATTCTATTTTATCTTTGCCTGCTTTGTGCCATTCATTGTAATGCCAGTAATGCCTTTCTTGGTATATCTGTGCATGCCAGTTACATAATTTGTCCTTGGTCTACCTGGTCCTTTCCCTTCAGTTCTGTTCCCCTTTTACACCGACAATGGCAATCGGACGAGGGTTCGATCCCTGTACTGGCCGTTCACTGGGGGAGGGGGGAGGAGGATTCCTCCCTACACTAAGGTCAACAAAAATGGGATAATCATAACACATCGCATACCCACAGCTGACGAGTTGGTGCAATCGTTAGAAGGTTACGCGACAATGTCATGATCGCTGTCTGACGGGGGGGGGGGGGGGGGGGGGGGGGTCTGATACCTGTATTCATAGTTCGCTACGTGAGAGAAACATTGGACACTTATTCCTCCAAGCAATCAGGCCTCACAAATGGGGAGTCCCTGGCACATTATATGCCCATGGCAGTTTCCTGCTACGGAATTTATTATTATTATTATATATTTTAACATAATCACTGTTTTGTAATATTGGGTTTTTAAATAATCACTCTTGTTAAATACTGAGTTTTAAGTAATCACTCTTGTTTAATACTGAGTTCTTGATGTATAGACCTGTGTGTTCTCATTTCCGTCCAACGAAGTTTGTGTGTTCTTTGGATATTATTTTTGTACTACAGACGACATCTGGTCAATGATCCGGTTATTCCTGTTGCATCTGTGTTCCTTCTCTGAAATAATTCTTCAAGCATAATTAACTGCGTCGACATGCGATAAAGTTGAGTTGAGTTGAGTTGAGAACCGACATCACTGCACTCAGGACATTCCATACGTGCTCCGTCCCCTCGTTCAACAGCCAGCGACGAGTCATTCTACTAATCGTTCCCATCACTATCTTCTGGTTCTTCTGGTCTTCCCTCTCAGTTTTAAGATTCTTCCAGAACCTCTGCCGATCCCCAACAATCTCATTATTTCTACATGCGGGACCTCAATCTGTTCCCCCGCCTTCTCCACCTGGTCCCACAAGGTCCGCCTGGTTCGCACAACCAACCCCCCCCCCCCCACCCCTTGTCCATAGATAATCTACCATCAGGAGGTGCATTCCCTGCCAGCCTATCAACCTGTTCATGCCCCGCACCCTCGTATGGCCTGGGTAAAATATCCATACAATTCTCACAATCTCAACCTCTGAAGCGACAATATCAATTCCACACGAAACATTCCTTTCTTCACCTTACTAAGTGTACCCTTTGAATCCGTAAGGAATACATCGTGTGTTGCGGTAGTCTCCTCTAACCAGCGGAATGCCGCTATTACTGCTTCAACCACCATTCTCATGCTGGAGGTCGTAGTCTTATATTCCAGACTCTCCTTTTACAAGACTCGTCCATTAGCCTTTGCAATAAAGCCCCAGCCACTACGTCTGTTTCTCACCACTGTACCCCTTCGGTGTAGATGACTATGTCTCCTTGATGTGTGTTACTCTGGATCAGTTGTTGCACTTAAAACTCTGTGTGGCCCGCTGCCCATTCTCTGCTCTCACGACTCAGTGTTACTATTACATTGTGCCAGTCCGTCACGTCTTCCGGAACTTCAACCCACTCTTTTTCACGATTGATGATCTCTAGATACACACACCTGACGTATAGATAGTTCCGCCTGTGCCATCCAGGACCTGCCTCGTTTTAGTCTATGACCCTTGAACATATCCATGGCTTCATGCAGGGGGTGATATGCGATAAAACAAAACAAAACCTAGGCTGGAGGAGAGAGGCACAAAGAAGAAGAAATAGCGATGCATGCGGCACAAATGGCATAGAAAGGAAAAGTTCTTAAATTAAGTGAAATCAAAGGACCGCATACATAAATGCTTTGCAAGGCAAACATCACGAGATTGCTTTTTCCCTAAAATCACTCCCAAACCACTTTTATCCTTCATGCCAAATGTAGTTGAATTAAAGATGTTTCGTGGAGTTAAATACATATTTAGCGTAGTTATTCTTGTTATAGTCCATACCGTGTGGCGCTGGTGATGATGTCACTTGCCAGGCTTCTGTCTCGTGCACTGCCAATCTCCCGGGAAGGTTAACCCGGTCATCCAAAAGCCCGAAAAAGTCGGATATGTCGGCCTAAAGGCGCAAGTATCACAGCTCCGCTGTAAACAGGCACAATGCAGTCAGGTCCGGAAAAAAAAGACTCCGCATGAACGCAGAGGAAGTGTGCTGCCAATCATTTTCTGATGTTGATGTTCTGTTATGCCATGTTGTCAGACTGCCCGGCATCTTCTCTCCTGGTCTACCCCTGCCTGTCCTCCTCACCGGGTGTGCCGTTGTGACGACATACTCCAGCTTTCCCCTTCTCATTATATAGCCAGATAGTGCGGGACTGTCCTCTTGTGATGCGAGTAATCAGTTCTCATTATCAGATAACTTCTTTCAAGATATCTTCATTGCTCTTTCTATCCATCCAAGGTGTTCTCGTGATTCTTCTAAATCATATTTCCGCAGCTTCCACATATTCATGGCTTATTTGCTCATTCTCCATGATTCGCTTCCGTACATCAGGATTTGCAGTGTAGTTTTTAAGAACTTATTGTAATTCATCATCATCATCATCATCATCATCATCATCATCATCATCATCCTCATCATCATCATCATCATCATCATCCAGTGCCTTGCCGGCTGGCGTAGAAAATCATGCCTCTCCACAAATTACGATCTCCGACGTCATGGATATTTCGTGTGTTGACTCCCTTCTGTGCCATGACACAAGACTATCAGTAATCTTTTCACGCTGTCTTCCTCTATCTCTCTTTCAGCAAAATGTTCCGGTTGTCACAACATGTTCCAGTTTTTGTCTTCTCATAACGTGGCAAAAAACAAGGACTGCCTCTTTCTGATGTTTGTGATAAATTGTCTTTGCGACTCAGCTTCCCTTAAAACATCCTGATTGCTCTTTTTGGCTGTCCAACTAATTTTCAGCATTCTTCTATAAAACCACATCTCCAAAGCTTCCAGGGATTTTTTCGCCTGTTTACTAATTGTTCAGGTCTCGCAGCTGTATGTTACAACTGGTTCTATGTAACATGCAAGAACTCTTTTCCTGACTTTCAGGGAAGTAACTTATTGTACAAAATGTTTTTCATTTGATAGAATGCAGTTATTGCTTGCACAATTCTGTTCTTTATCTCAGTGATGCATCTTCCATCTGATGTTATCCATGTGCCCAGATATCTGAATTTCTGCACGTGCCTCACAATAACGTCCTGTACTGTAACTGCACATTTAGGCACAATATGGTTTTTTATATCACCATAACTTCTTGTCTTTCTATTATTCAAACTAAGGCCCATATTTTAACTTTCTACAACCACTGTATCTATCATTTCCTGTCGATCATTCTGACTTGTTGCTATCAAGACGGTGTCGTCAGCAAAACGTAAGTTATTTATATTATGTCCACCAACCAGGATCCCTGACATATTTTCTGTAGATCACATTGTATATTCACTGCATAATGAGAAAAAAATCAGGAGACAACACACAACCTTAGCCTGACGCCCTTCTTTATACTCTGAAATGTTCCTACAAGATTGTTGATTCTTATGGCTGCAGTTTGCTGCCAATATATGTTCTTTATTATTCGCAGATCTGTGCCATCCATGTTCAGTTGCTAGTAATTGTATTATTACTTCATGCTTCTCATTGTCGAATATCGTTGTGTAGTTTATGAATCATAAGTATAGATCTGTTTTTACGTCTATAGCTCTTTCCAATAGTGTCCTGCGAATGTATATAATGCGTTATTGTAGTTAGCTATAAATAATCCGGCTTTTCTCAGTACAAACTGTGACAATATTTCTGTATTATTGCGTGAGAGAGAAAGAAAGAAAGAAAGAAAGAGAGAGAGAGAGAGAGAGAGAGAGAGAGAGAGAGAGAGAGAGAGAGAGAGAGAGAGAGAGAGAGAGAGAGAGAGAGAGCAGATAAAGGAGACTGGAACTTCATCAAGACGCTATTAAAATCTAGTTTATTTCATTAGTACACGTTTGTCTTCTGTTTTGTTTACTGATGAAGGTTATGCCGCCGCATTTATAGTCGTGTTCGCGACAGAACTAACGATTTTCACCTCCTATTTTAACCGCTATGTTGTGAGAACAGTACTTGTAGCGGTTCATTCTTTTAAACATGCTGTTATTTTTGAGTTTTATTCATAGTCATAACAATTCTTAGCACGACGTCAGCAAATTCACATTCCGAAAAGTGCAGCCCCAGGGAAGAAATGTTTGCAAACAACTGATTTCACAGTTACAGCCGGCAGTGCTCCATTCATTATTAATTAAAACTGCGGGAAATTTCCAAATGAGTACGCCAAAAAACTTCGTGAAAGCTTCAGTTGAGCACGCCAAAATTTGATGAAATTTGAAAAAGCACACACACACACACACACACACACACACACACACACACACACGCACGCACGCAACTGCGTGTGGGTTTCATTTGAGTAGGCCACAATTCTTGCGAAAGTTTCAATAGAGTACGCCACAATCCTTGCGAAAGTTTCGATTGCGTACGCCACAATCCTTGCTGAAGTTTTAATAGAGTACATCACAATAATTGGGAAACTTCCAAGTAAGTACACCAAAATCTTTGTGAAACTTCCATCTGAGTACGCCAAAATCTTTGCGAAAGTGTCAATTAAGTACGCGAAAATCCTTGCGAAAGTTTCAAAAGAGTACGCGAAAATACTTTCGAAAGTTTCAATAGAGTACGTCTTCTCAATCATTTGGAAAGTTTCAAATGAGTATGCCAAAAATCATTGTGAAACTTCCAACTGAGTACTCCAAAATCTGTATGAAACTTCCAAGTGAGTACGCCAAAATCCTTGGAAAAGTTTCAATTGAGTACGCCAAAATCCTTGCGAAAGTTTCAATTGAGTACGCCAAAAGCCTAGCAGGGTTTTAACTGAGTACGCCAAACAATCCGCAAAAGGAAACTCATATTTGAACGATATCACCCATGTCACCCCTAACCCGATGAATGCCCAATGAACGAATTCATCCAGGCCTTGTACAAGATGTTGGCTGATCTAGTTGAGGTTGACTTCTGATGAATAGAATGTCCTCTGATGAGTCGTTTGTATTGATAAAATATCTTCTTCTTAAGAGTTAAATTCTTCTTCAGGTGCTTGGGCTAAAGCAGACATTAACCATCTTAACTCTCGAATCCATTCCGCTTATAATTCATGGTACTTCTCATACTATTGTTTCTTGCCCACCCGTTCAGGCTTTTAACTTAAATCTTGCTATGACTTCCTCTGCCTTTCTTGCATAGATTTGCCACATAAGGCCAATGTCTCTATTCCACCTATTCTGTTGACATGCTAATACATTTCATTGTCTTAAATATTGTTATATAGCAGCATGTCACCTTCGATTACTTGTATATTGGGGCATCATCATACTCAAGTTACTCAACTTCCGGTTTCAAGATGGCGACGGACGGTCGTGTTGTTTTGTGTTCGTTAACTTTTTCGCGTAGGGGATGGATTTATTCATCTCTTGCGTGTAATTGGTGTGCCAGGATGTAAAACCAGGAGTTTCTACTCAAGATCTGCGCGGGTGCTACGGAGTTCGTGCATCGAGCGAAGCCATCCTTGAGTGAATTTTCAGCAGCGTGTGTGGTTCAACAGCAGTCTGTGTTTACGTTTTTTCAACATGGCGGAAGAACGTGTTTTTTTCCGAGCGGTCAGCAGTCAACATAACGAAGCGGCGTGGTAGCCGCGCAGGGACAAAGAAGCAAGGTAAGCGCGGTGGTTTGAGGCGTTTTAGACTCAAGTGTCACCGTCTATGACTCAGGAACATCCGTATTCTATATTGGAACTGTGCCAGTGTAAAACAACGGGGCTCTATTTTAGAAACCCTAGTTTACAGGAACGACATTGTAGCACTCCAGGAGACGAGACTGGGCGATCAGCTACTCCGAATTGCCGGCTTCAAATGTTTCTACAACAGACGACATCTGGGAACGGCGATTCTCGTTCGCGACAGCATGGTGGCGTCAGAGCTAGACATGTCCAGTTGGGACAGTGACGATATACAAATACAGGCGTTGAGAGTTCATTCCAGTATACCATTCGTGTTGGTTAATGTTTATGCCCGCAATGCGAGTATGGACGCCCAGAAGTGGCAGTGCTTAAGTGGCATATTAGGCCACGAGAGAAATGTTATTTTCTGTGGTGACTTCAACGCTAAAGGCAGAGCATGGGGAAACACTTCCTCCAATACACAAGGGGAGGAGCTCGAGACTGCACTGGAAACCATCGACCTGGTTTGTATTAACAGTGGCTGTGTCACCAGGACAGCAAGCCGTCCAGGCGATGAGGACAGTGCTATTGATCTGGCGCTAGTTTCACCTTCACTCACTACAGTGTGTAGATGGGGTGTCCTAGGACACCATGGCAGCGACCACCACCCGTGCAGCATATTGGTGGAGAAAGGCAGAACCAGGCAGCACAAGCTAAAGGTAAAGACGTTCCAGTATGACAGTACAGGGCAAGATGTGGTGAGTAAAATAAGACGTGACAAGCGCAGAACGTTTCAGGGCAGGAAAAAAAGCTGGGAGCAGCCACCGTGGTGGAGTTTCGAGGTGGAGAAGGCTTGGGTGGATAAGCGTAGTGCTGTAAGGAGATGGCAAAATGCCAAGAAGAACAGAGCTGGTCATCCTAGTCCCTGCTTGCACTTAGAAAGAGAGATGCACACAAAAGTAAGCTATTTCAAAAAACTGGTCAAGGTGGTTAAAAGCGAAAAATGGGCAGAGGTGTGTCAAAGAGTAAGCACAGACAAGTCACTGAAATTGTTCTGGCGACTACATAAAAGCATGAGTGGTGTAGTCAAGAATAAGAGCATTTCAGACTTCCAAGGTGCTGACCTCACCTGGCAGAGGACTGACGAGGACAAGGGCAAAGCCCTCTTTGAACGCTACCTTGAGCAGGGCAACCAGACAGACATGGGAGGCCGAAATCTGGCCAAGGAGGTCACCTCAGACAGATGCAAGGCCCAGAACACTTCGGAGGAAGACACAGTGACAGTGAAAGAAATCAAGGCTGTGCTTCGACGATCAAAAAACAGTGCTCCAGGTCCTGATGGCATAAGATACGACGACATAAATAGGTGTACCGACAATGAGCTAGAGAAACTAGCAGACATGTACAACAACAGTATAGGGAGTGCTAGCATCAAGGAGGAATGGTTACACAGCTATCTGATTCCCTTGCCGAAGCCTGACAAAGACCACAAAAAAATTCAGGGATATCGAATTATAACCATGCAGAATACAATAGGCAAGCTGCTGGAGAAGGTAATTGCCAGGAAAATATCAAGCCAACTAGAGAGGCAAGGTGTTTTCCCACCTACCCTGGGTGGGTACCGTCCAAAAAGAGAAACCTGGACCAATGCAGCAGTCTTTGCCCATGATGTCTATGAAGGTTTCCACTCAGGCACTGAAACCGTTGCTGCAGCGATTGATCTTGAGGACGCATACAACAGAGTACCACTGGATTTTTTAATGTTTCAGCTTCTTGAACTAAACGTAAGTCCATTCCTCCTTAGTTGGATCGCTGCAGCCCTCTACCAACGGAAAGTAGTTTTTAGATGTGGCAGTTGGACTTCGGAACCAACAACAATATATCCTGGCCTACCACAGGGATCACCATTATCTCCGGTACTGTTCAACGCCTACACAGTGAGAATCACCAGTGAGCAGATCACTGGACCTGGCAGGACATTGTCGTATGCCGATGATGTTTTAGTGTATCGTCAGGGTAAGGATAGAGAGGAGGTTGCTGTGGAACTACAAACCGAACTCAATCGCATAAGTACTTGGTGTGATGAAGCTGGGGCAATGGTCAACCCAACAAAGGCAACAGTGACTTGGTTCTCGTTGAATAATCATATTGTCAACAATCCAACACCAACTGTAATGCTGTGTTCAGAGACGGTGGAAAGAACGCAGGCAATGAATTACCTGGGGATACGGTTTGATCGAAGCCTTGCTTATAATGTGCACATAGACCAGGTGATAATAAAGGCCAAGCGGGGTTTGGCAGCGATGCGGGTGATGGCGGCAGCAAACTGTGAGCAGCGCCATCTATGTCTTCTGTACGAGGGGCTGGTCATGTCTGTTTTGGAGTATGCAATGGCAATCCTGACTCTCAGCCATAAGCAGATAGAAAGGATGGAAAGGATACAGAATGAAGCTATGCGCATTATTCTTGGATGTACAAGAGATACAGCATGCAGGGCGATGCGCTACCTTCTTGATTTTCCAACCATTGAAGAGAGAATACAAGTTTGCAGGGCACGCGCCTACCTCAGAATTAACGCAAACACACAACATCCACTGCATAGTGAAATTAGGAAGGTGAAGGGCAGCAGGTTAAAAAGAGGACGGTCGTGGATGGGTCAAGCCGAAGACATTCTTCAACAGGTGTGTTCACTTGAGGACTTAGAACCTGGCGAGGAGTGGGTGCAAGTGCCAACAGACTTCTGCACATCCTTTTCAGTTTGCATCCAACTAGATAGAAAATGCAGACAAGAAAATCCGGCTGCTGTTGAGGCTGAAGTACAAGCGTTGATTTTCGAGAATTCGCTAGACGGTGACGCGGTCATCTACACAGATGGGTCGGTCGTCCGACATGTGAGAAGCTCATGGGCCTTTACAGCTCGGGCCGGAGGGAGAATTGTGAAGGAGGACTCTGGTGCTTTCACTGAAACCACAAGTAGCCTGACCATGGAAGTCATGGCAGTAAGTAAAGCAATAACATGGCTCGAGACACAGACATTCACTAGGGCTTGTTTCCTTAGCGACTCAATGAACATGATCAAGAGGATAGAGGAGGGGTCGATCCGAAGAGAATGGTTGCTGCCTCTGAAGCGGTCTCGGCTGGCAAAGATTAGTTTCATCTTCGTGCCAGGTCATGAGGGAGTACAAGGAAATGAGCGGGCTGACAAGCTCGCAGGTGAGGCTACTGTGGAGGGCGGACGCGCCATGGACCAGGCTGACATTCTGAATGCTCTACGAGAAGTGAGACTTTTGCGAGAACCAAGTGATGACTGTGAATCTACAACAATGGCCAGACTGCGGGAGCAGCAAATTAAAAGAGGGGTGGCCAAACAAGAACACTACGCAGGAAGCCAAAGAAGATTGATAAACCAACACAGAACTGGCGTCGTTAGCCGCTACACGCTGAGGGATTTGCTGAGGAGGGGATCCGAGCACTTATGGACTGAATGGTTCGATGTGCAACGAGGATGATCTGTCGACTAACTAACTAACTAACTAACATACTCAAGTATTTCGGCCATTAGACAAATTGTGAAGCTCCTGGTAATTCTATTGCATATATTGTAGTCTTGTGTGGCTCTTTTTAACTCCACGGGTCTGCATTTATAATTTCAAAACAATGTTTTTTCGTAGTGAATTTTAATAACGATGACATAAATAATAGAGAGCATGATGTAATGTCTGGTATATTTCACAGAATTTCGTCATGTGCATACTGTAGAAATCAGACAATGTAACTAAAGTATATACTTCAAGCTAAAATATAAAACTCACACATTATGTCACACATTAAGTTACTGTGGTAGACAATTCAAATTAATGTGTGAAGATGTGTGTTATATATTTCAGTTTTACAGCTGTAAGAGAAATGTCAGGAACAGAACTGCGAAATGTTCTCCACTTTCATTGACCTTGCCAAGGCTTTTGATACAGTCAGCAGAGAAAGATTGTGGAAGATTATGGCAAAATATGGCTGTCCACGAAAGTTTGTCCAAATAGTCCGGCTATTTCATGATAGTATGCAAGCAAGAGAAAATGGTGAACTGTCTGAGCCCTTTCCTTTCACAAATGGGGTGAAGCAAGGATGTGTCCTGGCACCAACACTGTTCAGCCTCATGTTTTCATCTGTGTTGACGAATGCCTTCGAGAACAACGACATTGGAATAGACATCAACTACAGCATGGATGGAAAGTTATTCAATCTCAGAAGGCTGAAAGCTAACACCAAAATTGACAGCGACACCGTCAGAGAGCTCCTGTTTGCTGATGATTGCGCTCTATATGCCAACTCAGAGGCAGACAAGCAACACAATGGTTCAGCTTTATCACATGCCTGTGCCAACTTTGGGCTCAATATCAACTTGGAGAAGACTGTAGTTATGTACCAGGCAGCTCCATGGAATGATCACACTGTGCCGAATATCAAAGTGAATAGTCATAATCTAAGTGTTGTGGACAAATTCACCTATCTTGGCAGCACTGTGTCACAAGCTGTCACAATTGATGATGAAGTGAATGCAAGAATCTCCAAGGCCAGCGCGGCCTTTGGCAGCCTGTACAAGAATGTATTGGACAGAAATGGAATAAGCCTGCAAACAAAGCTGAAAATCTACAAAGCAGTTGTATTATCCACATGGCTATATGCTTGTGAAACCTGGACTGTTTATCAGCGACAGGCTAGGAAATTAAACCACCTCCACACAGTCTGCCTAAGGAAGCTACTGAAGATTAAATGGCAAGACAAGATCCCAGACACTGAAGTCCTAGAAAGAGGGTCCATGCCCAGTATCTACACTATACTAATGAAGAATCAGATTCGCTGGGCTGGACACTTAACTCGCATGTCAGATCACAGGCTCTCTAAAAGAATTTTTTTTGCGGCGAGTTGCGTTGTGGTAAACGCTCCCAAGGCTGCCAGATGAAACGCTTTAAAGACACTCTGAAAATCTCACTGAATGCTTTTGGAAGTCATCTTGACACCTGGGAGACTGCAGCCAGAGACCGAAGTTCGTGGCGTGCATCATTACTCAAGGGTGCAGTCACGTGTGAAGCAACCAGATCTACATGAGCTGTGAAAAAAAGGCGGAACAGAAAAACCACTGCAGGAAATCCTCCAGAAACGTCAAGCATTCTTTGTCCACATTGTTAAAGAACATTTCGAGCCAAAATAGGTCTTATCAGCTGTAGCATTATGTCTTCGGACGTTCGCATCCTTAGTCCATTTTCATTTCTCAATACTCAGTAGTTAACCACGTAAGCCGTCGTGATACCCTAACTAAAAATAGAATCGTAGATTCTAGATCGAGAGAGGGTAGATGAATGGTGGGGTCTCAATTGATTGGGTAACCCTTGGGCTGGTAACGCTCCTTAATACATAATTAGCCGCCAGTCGAAGCCTTGATTCCATCCCGTAAGGACGTGTTCAAGATGCAGTGGTAAAATTGCCCAAAAGCATTCTTTAGGATGTGGTATCTGCACTCAAGGTACCTAAATCATTTAATATGTTATGTGTAAACCTGATGAAGTGATAGAGAGACGAATGGCCGAGTATTCTCTGAGAAAATGTAAAAAGAAGACAGGACTTCGGTACAGTGACTCTAAACTGCCGCTCCAAAACCTGTCATGTCTACCGCAGTGAAACATTCTTACCATGTCTATTGTCTGTCTGATTTGATGATTTGCATATGCTTATGACTGTAACCACGCTCAATGCATATGGCAAAACCTTTGTGCGCTCTGAACATTCGTTGAGTGCCTATCATGACCATTCTTAACCAAACTGTACTTGCTCTTGAGAGTTACCTTTGCAGCTTTGTTTCAGAATGTGTTTTGCTATATACTGCATGTGATTTTCTCCCTTATAATGGCTGAGAATGTTTGAGTGAATGAGATGATAATTATATAATTAACTTCTCATAATTGTAAAAGTAAAGACACTTATTAAAATCATGTTTGCGGACTGCATTGCACTGTAGAAATTAAACCTACAGTGTTTGTCAGATGATACATGGGAAGGCTCATGCTATTTGTCGGGGAAATTCATGTTTTCTTTCATTATGTGTATTCCACATGTGAAGGCAATTCTGGTGCATGATTTCTGCCATACAATGCCTACTTCTTGGTGCTTAATCACACTGTCTGTTCTCATGGTACACCGGTCCCTGTGATCTACTCATTGTGAGAATTTACAAGATAATTGTGTGAAGCTGCCTCTGATTAGGAGTATGTGCCTATGACTTTCACGGTTTTGGGGATGAACCTGGAGAAAGGATATCACCCCAAACCCCCAAATAAAATTGCACTTCATCATCAGTGAGAGGCGGGGTGTTCGAATATCACACTCCTTTCCCCTCCCATTCCTCTCTGAATCTGTGATAGTACTGTATAACTGTGACAATGGTTCAATAGATGTAAAACACATGTTGTGCCTTTGTTTATTAACAGAGAATGAGGAAGATGGGGGAGGCCTTTCAATTACCAGGACAACTCCAGGGAAGTCCTGAGCTCTAGCTTCAACTCCAGCTGAAAATAAGACTCCATAAAGTACCACATGAACAACAGGTTTGCAAATGGTTCAGCCTGAATCCACTAATTCTGGCCTATACAGATGGCACTGAAGAAAAGTCTTGATTAAAAGCCTAAAACAGGGATACTCTCAAATTTTGTAAAAGCCCCAAGGGCTATATCTTCAAGATAAATTCAAGAAGAAAACCTTAAGAGGCGAGATTACCTGGTCTTCAGCATGTCACTAATGGCTAAGAGTGGACTATTAAAGGTGCACTTGGAGCAGACTATATCACAGCTTATTATAATATTGGCTGAAAGCTAAAGGAGCACAAGTTAATACATAGAGCAAATTCTCAAAAATGGATTAGTGATAATTAAGTGTGGTGATTTAGTTACATCAGAAACCTTTTGTGGGAGATAGACTGGCAGAGAAGAATGATGGGACATAATAGTTTTTTAGATCTTCACTACTGAAAAGTAAAACTAATCCCAAACTATCAACTTTGCGAACAGTCTACTCACCCTTCGGAAGGACATGTTTGTCACTTGCTTCGGACTAGTCAAAGTGGGGAATAGCCTGAACTGGAGAAACATTATGGGAGAACTGCAACCTGAGCTGTCCAACACCATCATAGGTGCTAAAAGGATTAAACAGACCAGTGGAGCAGAAGGTCCCTATACTTGTGCCCGGCTATGGGTTTATCATGTGTTTTCCTCATTTGACGGTTGGAAAGGTGATAGCATGATTACAGTGATGTGGTGTAGGATATCTTGATGAAGGAGGAGGGTTTGTTTTAGATTGATGGTTCTGGGGGGATATTGAGTGATGTGTTTGGGTTTTCATAGATAATGTCACTATAATTTGCATATAAACTTATATTTGAGATGTAAATTGTTGGCAGAAAATGAAGCCTGAGTCTTCACTTGACCTCATCAGACATTAATAAAAGATTAGTTGTAAGAGAACAGTTTTGAGATATATGTCCCTGTGGTTGTCTTGTCCAACTGTTGTCAAGCATCTTCATGGTGACTGTTACTCTACTGTTGTGGTTGGTTACAGAGATTGTGAAAGTTCTGTGTGGTTGTTGTCAAGTATCTTCCATGATGTATGACTTGTCTAATCTGTTGGTGTGATCATTCCTTCGTGAATGTTTGTCCAACTGTTGTCCAGATCTTCTCATGTTGTCTTGTTCAACCAGTGTAAAATACAGTTGTTGTTATGTTCACTACAATGGTACAATTGTCAATGTGATCATTTGTCCAAGTGTCTTGTGTCACTTGAAATAAATAATTAGAGATCAAACATGAGGCTGGCGACCAGAGCACAGTCAGCTGGAAGATGAGAGAATTGCTTTCATTGGTTACTGTGGCTAACTGCCAAGATCTCTATATATATCTGGCCTAGAAGAGAAATCATCAATAAATAATTCTGTGTAGAACTTAACTTAGGTCTAATTTCTCACAGTGGGGGTACTCGATGAGCCAAAATTCTGAATGGTTTCTCTACAAGGGTTATGCGAGAATAAATATCAATACCTCTAGACACTACTTGCTGTTACTAACCTGTATCTTTTATAGAGAGATATACTTTATAGAACTTCACTCATTGGAACTTCTGTAATTCTCTATAAACCCACAAAAAAACCTCACATCAGCCATCTTAGAACTCACGGCTCCATACTTTCAACCCCACTGGATGAAATGAATGGTCATTAGCATTCTTGATGGACAAACAACACAACACATATTTCAGCTTTAGGAGTTATTTAATTACTTTATTTTATGTTGTGTGGTTTCTGTACTATGTACCTGACGAGATGCAACGAAATATGCCAGGTCATAAATCCTGCAATATATTGTCTGTGTCTTCGTTATTCAAATGTATACATTTGTCAATGCTTGTTTCATTAATGATTTGTGGCCTACCATTTCCTAGTTTCAAATTATTTTGCTATCTAGGACTCTAGTTTGTGTTTGTGCACATATTCGGATCAATTTCACAGTGTGCAGAATATCCCCAGATCTTGAGCTAGGCCATATAAACACGATACAGTCACGCAGTATGCTATAGTAAGGTCAGGAACTGTTACATACCTGGGTGGCAGACGCTACACTTACTGAAATAACCAACAACATAAACTGCAAAATAGTAGGGATGGTGATCAAAATATGCTTTGGACATAAATTATACAAAAATGCATTGAAACAGCTTTGATGGGAACTGAAATGTTGGCAAAGGATTTGTTGAAAATAACGAAATAACATAAACTGTAGGGGAGTATGCCTTAGTGGTCTCCTTGTTTATGGGGCATGAGTAAGTGGCCAAAGCTAAAAACACTAAGAAGAATAGGATGTAGTAAAAAGAAAGAAGCAAACAGCTTTGCTTCCAACAACACGGGTAGACAGAACTCGTTACCTTGGATGGAATCTACCCAGAGGAAGCAAACCTTACTCAAATACGTGCCGCAGTCGGACTTATACAGACCTCGCAGGTGTATAACTGGGTGTGAAGCATTTACCTCGAAAGAGGAACGAAGCAAAAGAACAACAACTACAACAAAGTATTATGTGACGCAGTCTAAAACTAGTCAGACAGGCAGCCGGTGGAGAGACCAGTTCCGAAACATGTTTCTCATACTAGGTATTGATGAGGAAACCGCGGACACCATCCAATGTGCAGAGATCCCTCTTAAAAGTAAGCAAAGGACGTCCTTTACGTGTCTAAGGCGCATTTGGCAAATAGTGCTAGACCCATATTTTCTTAGAACTAAAGACACCCATCGAGTATGCCCTGGCCGCCCTACACAGATTGGTAGACTTGACAAGGTACTAAACGAAGCCATGCGCATGATTTTTGCTGAACGAGAGACCAGCTGTGTAGCAATGAAATACCTCCTTGACTTCACAACAATGAACCACAGGATTAAGATCTGGAGAGCTCGTGCATGCTTAAAAATAAGTGCATGACGCTATATTCAGAGAAAAGGGTGACAGGCTAAAGAGGGGCAAATCATGGATGGGTCGGGCGGAAGATGTCGTCAGACAGGTCTGCAGTCTTACCAGTATCAATCCCGGCAAGGAATGGGTGCCGGTGCCTCCAGCTTTTAAGTGCACTTTCTCCTGCATGATCACACTCGACAGACGGTGCAGAGAACAGAACCCTGCCGCTGTCAATGCAGAGGTCAACGCGCTCATATATGAACTCTCAGATAGCCCCGAAGTGCTCATCTATATAGATGGATCTGTTGTAAAGCAGCAGAGAAGTGCGTGGGCATTTACAGCCCGTTCAGCGGGCCGAATAGTTCAAGAATCCAGTGGTGCTCACTCTATGACCACGAGCAGCATGACGATGGAGGTGATGGCTGTTACGCAGCCTTTCATATGGCTGGAATCACAGCATTATACCAACGTGTGTGTAATAAATGATTCAATGAGTATGATTCAGAAGGTCGAAGCTGGATCTGTACGTAGACAGTGGAATGAGTCGCTGCAGAAGTCTGTTGTCCGTAAAGTCACTTCATCTTTGTCCTGGGACATGCGGGAGTCGAGGGAAATAAACGAGCTAATAAACTGGCTGGCTCTGCACCCCCTGCAGATGGCCAGCCCATGGATCGTGCCGATGTTATTAACGTCCTTAAAGATTTGTCCAGAACAGAGGACTTTCACGTCGGTGAATCCACATCGCTGTCCGTGAAAGACTTGGGAGTAAGAATTATCACGGCCAGACACGAGAGGTACATCGGGAAAACAAAACGCCTCGTCAACCAACACAGAACTGGCACTATTAGCCACCGGACGCTGATGCATATGCTGGGGGGGGGGGGGGGGGGAGGGGGGGGGGGTCTGAGCAATTATGGAGGGCAATGAAGATACCCGAACTGATAACTGATAACACTGGGTGCGTGATGTGGTCATTATCCACCTTTATTTCTCGGGACATTTTATGTACCCATTTTACACTGGGTCGACGTGGAAGCCCAGATATATTTAAAAATCTGTCCCGATACGGATTCGATCCCATGACCACTGGACCGGCAGCCAGCGGCTAGTCACTACGCTTCTGCTGCTCCCATGTATAGATTTACTTATTTAAATAGCATCCCATTCCATAGATGAGAAATTCAAAACATACATCTATTTATTTAACGATACCTTGTCTATCAGGGGCGAAACGATTTCTCCCCACACTCTATTGATTAACGATCCTTTTCTCCCGTCCTAGTGCAATCGTCCCGCAACGATTCTCTCAAAATTAGAATACTGCCCGGTGCGTGAATAGAATGAGAATCGTGCTCGCATTCTCAATAAAGAAGTAAAAATGTGTGTTTATTCTTAACACTCAAATTAGAAATCCCATTTTTTGCGTGCCATCCATTCTAACATAAATTTTGCTTTTAATTGGCCTTGGGTGATGTCGCGTGTTACATTCATTAGCCGGCTTTCAAAACGTTAAAGCTGAGTTTTGATGGCTAACGGCTTTTTTCTGTCGTTTCCCCTGTTGTTTCTCTTCCAAAATATCTTTACAATCTCTCATGCATGTTGAGTTTATTTTCTTATCTCAAGTGCCATCTAATCGCACTACAAGTTTGAAAATTGCCAATATTCCTGTCTCGCTGCTTGTCTATCTCTATGCCTGCTTCTGTCTGTCTTTGGTCTGTGACTCTATCTGTCTGTTTGTCTGTCACTCTGTTTAACTGTCTGTCTGTCTACCTGTTTGTCCACCTATCGGTCTGCCTGTCTATTTGTTTGCCTGCCTACCTGCTTGACCGCCCGCTTGCCTATGTGGCTTTTTTCAGTTTGCCTGTTTACCTAACTGTATTCCCACATGTTTCTTTTCTGATAAAAATGCTTGCTGTAATGACTGCATATATATAGATATATATATATATATCCATTCGTGAGACACCTCATCAATAAGAAACAAAAATCCAATCATTCTATTCATTTCTCATCCATCAATCTTGTGCCACTGCATTCTGGAATTTAATCTTGCCAGGCTCCATCGAAGGTTATTTCTGAACGGTATGAATTTTCGCGTGTCTGGTCGTAACTCGCCGACAAGCGAAGACTTCATTGAATGTCCGTTGTGCTTTGTGCCAGCTTTGTTAATGCTCGTTATGCGTATCGCCAGCTTTGTTCGTGCTACCATGTTCTCGTGCTTAGAACGGTTCTCGGTTATAATAACCACGGCTGTAGATCGGCTTTACAGGACTTCACTTGATTAGACGCTTCTAGGAAAGATGAGTTTGTGAGGAATTATACGAAGATTGCAGTTGCGGTATTGTTATTTTACTGAAAGATTATAGATATGTGGTTCCGGAGGGGTATGCTGCGAACATCTTGTACATGCAACCAGAATAATGAAAGCGTCTGGACAGAAATGGTCCCTCGTGAAGAGAAGTGGTTGTTTCTGTCTGAAGTAGGCCAGCTAAATTGATTGACAATATCACAGAGGTAAATTGTACAATACCATGACAACGGAATGTCTTCTTTGTTTTCGTATAATAATATTCATTATGATTATTAATAATATTAATAGAATGATGATTAAAATATTAAATTAATGTTACTGCCGGTTTGTTATCTATTTCTACAACATATCCAGTCGAACCTTCTGGCCTAGAGAGACAACAGTGGAAGATAAACTCTATGGACCGCTGAGTGAATAAAAAAAGACTTAGATTCATACAAGTTATAAACATATTTAAGGTGAACGAAAGAAGAAGAAGAAGAAGAAGAAGAAGAAGAAGAAGAAGAAGAAGAAGAAGAAGAAGAAGAAGAAGAAGAAGAAGAAGAAGAAGAAGAAGAAGAAGAAGAAGAAGAAGTTATCTATTTCTGAATGCATAAAATGAGCTGCTTTGAAAGCACCACTTTTTGTTTTGTCTTCATTGCTGTCCCCCGTATGCTTTCCATTCTTATTGAAATAAAGTAGGTCAGCATAGCTCAATGGATATAAGCGTTCCTTCTTAAACGTCTGGTGTGCTAATGCTGAAGTAGCGGGGAAAACCGTTCATTTTGACCAAAATGTTGACTTCTCGTAGATGACTAGGGACGTAAATTACAAGTACCTTAGAAATCAGAGTACCTTCGCCTACTAGCGAGGGACACTGGTAAAATGAAAAGCTAATAACACACGCAGCAATCAGTTCACCACCTGTATTAGAAGATCTCATCTTTCTAGATCAAACATTTAGTTATTCAGAATAGTACTGCCCTTCGTCTCTAACCAATCTCCAGCAAAGAAGTAGTAAGACTTGTAAACAGATAACTGTATGTCTCCGTGGCCAAAAGGTTAAACCATCTTCCTTGATCTTTGAAGGTGGTGAGTCTGTTAATGGGCTCCGTCATTTGGTCCAAGAATGCCATTTTATCGGATGCACGTGAGTGACGATGCTGGAGCTAAGGAGTACATGCTATGTCACCGCTCTCGGCAGCAGGTTAGCTGCTGTGAGACGAGAGACCCAGATAGATGGGATAGAACCGGGTATAATACCTTTTATCCCCTTTATACAGATAACTGGCACTGCCGGTTGGAATGCCTTCACGAAAGAATTGATCCAGGCTTTGTTCAACCTGTAGACTGATCCAATTGTAGGCTGATTTCTCGAGAACAGAATGTCTCTGTTGCATCGATTGTATTGATAAAATATCTTCTTCTTGAGAGCTGAATTCTTCTTCAGGTGCCTGGTCTGGATCAGACATTTACCATCATAACTCCCAAATCCGTTCCGCTTATAATTCACTGTTTGTCGTACTATTTAACCGCATTATACAGATAACTGTCACTGCCCATTTTAGATTTGTGTGTGTGTATGTGTGTGTGTGTGTGTGTGTGTGTGTGTGTGTGTGTGTGTGTGTCTGTGTGGACAAAGAGGGGGGGGAGTTATTTATAACATATATGTGGTCATGTGTACGGATCCTCCTAAACATGGGATTAAACAGAAATAAATAACTTACCATCGTTCCAGATTGATCCAACTCAAATAAGATACTAGCAAATGTTCTGCGAAATATATCAGACGATGTAATATTGATCACACCAAGCACTAAGTGTGGTCTGGTCTGTAAACATATTGTGGATAGAATCATATACCCAAACATGGCCCACGGCGGCGGGAAAAAGTTGCCTTTAATTACTGTTACATAACGTATATCGATTTAAGTATATCGATATAACGTATATCTATTTAAGTGATTGATTGATTGACTGATTGGTTTAGGAATCGACATCACAGCATTCGGGGCATTTCCATAGGCGCTCCGTCCCCATCCTCAGCAGCCAGCGAAGAGTTCCAACACCAATAGTACCACCAGCAATCTGATGCGTTGTCATGCATCAATACTCCACCAAGTTTTGCAGAGCCAGCCAATCTGTCCGCCTGTTCATTACCCAGCACACCGGCATGCCCCGGAGAAAAGATCCAGGCGATGCTTGCCACCCGTGACTTCCGAAGTGAAGCAAGCCACTCTACCCGAAGCTTGCCTGTCCTGACCTTCCTCGGCATGCTTTCTGAGTCATTACAATCACGATGTGTGTGTGTGTGTGTGTGTGTGTGTGTTATTCTCCATCCAGCGTAAATCTGCTCTGACCGCCTCCACCTCCATTCTTAAGCTAGATGTTGTGGTATCATATGCCAGGCTCTTCTGTACCAAACTTCGACCATTAGCTATTGCTAAGAACCCCCAGGCACTTCTCCTACCTCTCAACACCGTAAGTATATTGGTTTAACGTATATCGATTTAAGTATATCGATTTAACGTATATCAATTTAAGTATATCGATTTAACGTATATCTATTTAAGTATATTGATTTAAGTATATAGATTTAAGTAAAACGTAAACATATTAAAGAACCCCTTTTCATGATTCAAGGCGCATTTGGTAATTGGTTCTAGACCCATATTTTTTATAGATCAACCGTGACTCGTTCGGTAATGTGGTCGGTGTCACGCCAGCATCTTCACTTCCCAACGAATGTCCTGATACCAGTT